>CM049796.1:22062565-22222565 GCA_027422405.1 Ptychobarbus kaznakovi | reverse complement strand
TGCTCAATGTACATACTGTACACATTCAGTAGGATTACAGTACTGTGAGTGTGAGTGAGTGAGTGAGAGAGAGAACACACATTTCAGCTTATGTTTTTTTTTCTGTTGTAAATGTTTGTTGCACATTTTGATGCCTGATGACAGGGGTAGAGTTCTCCCACATAAAGCACTGTCATGACAGATAATAGCGTTCCACCCTAGTTTTGGTTTTGTTCAAATGCACCATGGAAACACTCGCCATCTGAATTTGAGTGGGGAAGCCACAGTGCTTTATATGAGAGTCCTCTACTCCTGCCATCAAGATGTGCAACAAACACAACAGAAAAAAACATTCATGAGCTGAAATGTGTTACAACTGTTACAACATCTCTAGTACTTTCCTTTCAGGAAGCCAATGCTAAGTTAAATCTTCTGGTAGCAAAGCAGCTGGAGAGTTTTTTTTGACTGCATCAATGAATTTGAATGAATTTGGCTATATTCCCCAACATCAGCTCTCGCTATCTTTTCACAGGCAAGAGATTTCGTCCAGGAATCTTAAAAAATATAAAAAACCCTACTGCATTCATCGGATCTTTCTCTTCCAACTTAACCATGTTGCTTCGTAACAAACGCGCTTGCGTAATTTAAACGGAAACATCCTCGTTTCTGATTGGCCGGTAGGTGGTATAACTAGAGACCGCTAGGAACTCGGCAGAGAACTTCCCTCCATATTCCCTCTTCTATTAATTACTATATATATAACGGGACAAGTTATTGCTTCTCAGCGTGTCAACTGGTTGAAATGCGTGAGTCTTGAGAGCCCTGATGCAATGTGATTAATATTCATAAACCCAGCATCTCATTAGACATGAGCACATTTTATATTGTTATCGGCAGTCGTATTATTACCTTAGCAGTATTATTGTTAGATTTTTTTACAGAAACACTGAATGGCCAACAATGTCTAAAGCACCACCAGAAGCCCAGAAACACACACACACACACACGAGAAACACTCACATACATACACACACACACACACACACACACACACACACACACGTGCGTTCTGTTACACATTTTAGTTCTAATTAATGAAGTTCTGTCAGACAAAAACATTTTAATTCAAAATGCATCACATTTCCTAAGTTTCACATTTTACTTCCACTTTTGATTGCATTCCCAATGACTCAGCTCTTACTAGTTTCTTAAGAAAAGTGTCTTTTTTTACTGTTAAGTGTTTTTCACAATACTGTTTCCCGTAAATAACAATTTGTAACCAATAAGATTTCTGTTGGGCTTATGGGAAAAGCTATGTTGATTGTTTTTATTTTCATCAAGCACTCATGATGAATAGCACTTATACTGGAACATAGTTTCGATAGGAACTGGAAAGTCCTTGAATCGTTAGTTCACGAGAGAGTGGGAACCCTGATTAATGGACTCTTGTGGAGCTCTTCAGATCGGCTGACGTTCCTTCGGGAAACCCTGAACGAGTGTTTGTCTCCCGCAGACGCACGTGTGCATTCAGCAGACCGCTCTGGATCTGATGGGGAGAGGGTTTGAGGTGCACGTTGTTGCTGATGCCTCATCCTCCAGAAGCATGATGGACCGGATGTTTGCTCTAGAGGTGAGGATGAAGATGAGACCGTGGAGCCTGATAGCTAACATTGCTCTGATCCTGGAGAGTGAAGGCCTGCATTCGCTGCTCGTCTGCTGCTGTGTAATCTTTAGAAAAAAATAAGAGAGGAACGGTTATTAATCTCTGATCACCCACAGAATATCAGTATTCCAGCGAAGCACCAGAATCTGTGTAATGTAACAAAACAGTGATGTTTAATCAGCCCTTCTGCGATGTGAAAACTTCACTAGACAGGATTTATTGCTTTGTTAGCTTTAATGTGAAACAAAGATTCTGTCGTTCTAACAGTAAATGTGGTTTTGATGCCTTAATGTGGCGTGACAGATCGTTGTATGGCAAGTGTGAGACAATCTCGTGGATAAATCAAAACAAATGATCACAAGTGCACACAGAAGAAACATATTGTGCTAAATCCTGAGTTTTCATATTAACATGATAAAGAGAGCGAGAGAGCGCAGTTTTCCATGAAAACCAGTACGACTGCAAATTTGACACTGATTTTATTCGAGTAGTTAAATATTAAGTGGCTCACTTTTCCGCCACACAATGTTGTCAATGCTGACTGTTTCTGCTTGATGTGGTTAATGAAAACGGTTCAGCAGAACAGTTTTGAATGAATCAGCTTTCTGAACAAATCGACTCACTCATTAAACACCACCTACTGGCCATTTACTTTCATATTTAAAAGCTGCCTATAGTTGCATTTTGTTCCCAATATTTCATATTTGTATTAAAAAAACTGATCTAAAACACTAAGCTCATAACATTATTTCCGCTGTTGTAATGTTGCAGTGTAAATGCATTCGTGCTACATTTCAGCTTCATTAAACGCATCTAAATCTCTTCTGCAGTGGAAAGATCGTTTTTTTTAATACTGATTTAATTTGATTGGTAACTATAGTGTCTTATTATATTCACTGAATTATTAATAACATGTAAGCACTTGATACAAAAGATACATATAATACAATTATGATTATTACAAAAATACTGTTTACTGTTTGGAAATAAATTTAATGCAATTTTAGTATGCAGTTGTCAACTTAAATCATATAAAACATAATTCCCTAATTCATTTTGGAAAACCACTCGCCACAGTGGCTGATGAGCAGAAAAGTTAATGTCAAGCCCCCCCTGTGTACCATCTCCAGAGTCATATACAGCTGTACAATACAGAGAGCAGAAAAGACCGCTAACAGATGATTGAAACATTCGCCTCATAGCTGTATCCTCCACAAATGGTATTTGGCCACTAAAACAGTATTGTGTGTATGTGGGCAGTGAATGCTTGGAAGGTTAATGTTTGTGTGTGTCTCTCAGCGGCTGGCGCGCACGGGAATCATCGTCACCACCAGTGAGTCTGTTCTGCTGCAGCTCGTGGCTGATAAAGAGCATCCCAAGTTCAAAGAGATCCAGAACATCATTAAAGCCAGCGCTCCAGAGTCAGGCCTGCTGTCCAAAGTCTGATCAGCCCAGCATTTCCCTCGAGACTCTCTCACACACACACACACACACACACACACACACACCTACCCAGACAGACAGACACACCAACCAACCCAGACACACACACACACACACACACACACACACACACACACACACACAACAGACAGACAGACACACACACACACACACACAGACAGACAGACAGACAGACACACACAGACAGACAGACAGACAGACAGACACGCACGTGCACACAGACCCAGACATGCACACACACGCACGCACACACAGACCCAGACATAAACACACACACATAGACAGACAGACACACGCACAGGCATGCATAGTGTAAAAGGTACACTTATATTTGATGTGCGTAATTTATGGTCCTATAATCCCGAATGTATATGTCTCTGTCCAGACGAGATAAAGACTCCTCACTCAGATGCAGCAGTCTGCAGACAAGTGTTCATGTTACTGAAGCACACTCTGAATGTAGAAGCATGCTCACTCATGTCATTAGAGGCGACTGACAGCTTTAGTGTGGATGTTTTTCTTGTTTTGTAGATATCTGAGCCCATGGATGAGCGAGCCGCATTGTCCCTGACTCTGTAACACAGTGGAAAGCATTAGTTTAGAAAGCTTGTTTCTCTTCAGTCCCTGTTTATTAATAGATGTTTATTGTTCTTCTGTACTGTTACTGTATTTTAAAGCTGAATTTTTCTCAATTCTGGAATGAACCTCAAACTACCTCTCATCTCAGTCGAGGCCTAATGGATAGAGCGTTGGACTTGAAACCCGAGGTAACCCAAAGTTGTGGGTTTGAATCCCGGCTCCGGCAGGAAGTGTCCACGACTGAGGTGAGACCCTTGAGCAAGGCACCGAACCCCCAACTGCTCCCCGGGCGCCGCTGTGTCGGCTGCCCACTGCTCCACTTGGATGGGTTAAATGCAGAGAACACATTTCACTCCTCATTATACTCTATAATTGTGTATGTGACAAATAAAGCTCATCTGAGCTTAATTTGTATAATTTGTATTGTCTAAACGTGCTGATTAATGCTTACAGGTCAGCCAAGTTACTATTGAGTTTCTCTTTAAACTGTCAAATATTCATGTGTCACAAGATCAACACCTTTACCAAAAAGTTGAAGCTTCTTCAGTGGAAGCACAATATAATTATGTTTAAGACCTGCTGTTACGGAGTCATTGTCAGGAGTGAGAGCATCAGATTTGGTTCTACATATTTCCTGAAAGTGACACTTTTGTGCACATTATTTTATCCTTTTGTTTGATTAGGTGCACTAGCTCTAAAGTTGGAAGCTTTCCTGAATTGTCATTTACAGTTTTGATTTATTGCCATTTCTTTTGTGTGTATTTGTGTTGATTCTTCCCCCCTCATTGGAAAAGCATGGTGTTGACCCAGAATGGTGTACATCAAATAATTTCTGCTGCTCGATAGAGCAAGATATGTCGAAAAACTGAGCCGTATTGGGTCGGACTGTCCGTACGGTGTCTGTGTCTGGACAAACGACCCCCAGAGGTGTCTTTCCTGACACTTTGTGTTACCTGATTGAGTCTCCAGGCAAGAGACAGCTTACTACAAGCCTATACTCGACGGCGTGTGAAAGTAAATATTTGTCGTTTTGTTTTGCTTAATTTTAATCAAGTGATAAAGACCAGAGAAAAAGCATGTCATACTTTTTATTGATATATTTAAAATAACTTTAACATTGACAAAACATAGGTAACATTAAAGGTCTACTGAAGTGCCAAATGCACAACATTATGTGGTGTGTGCTTAACGCACAGTATAGCCCAGGCATCCTCAAATCTGACCCACTCCTGCAGAGTTTAGCTGTAACCCTAATCAAACACACCTGAGCATGCTAATCAGTCTTCAAGATCATTAGAAGATCACAGGTAGGTGAGTTTGATCAGGTTTGGAGCTAAACTACAAAGATTTGAGGAGCCCTGGTATAGCCTTATCATTGAAGTAAATACATGCCTTAAAATAACATGAACATATCCCTTATGAAAATTAACCTTCATAACACAGTTAGCCTACTTTTACTATAGTAATACCATTGTTGATTTCCGTAAGGGATTGTGTATGATAATGAAATAAATGTTTTAATAGATTATTAAAACATTAGATTAGGGAGGTAGCAAAGTCTAACGGTAGGACAAAATGTCAGGACACCGGACCAAGACATAAGCGAACTAAGTGGCTGATTAGGGCCCCCGTGGCCACCAGAGGGCCCCCAATAGTAGCCTACATTAAATGATAGTTTATTTTTTTTATTTATTTTTTTTTATTCGTGATATAGGCTGTTATGTCAATGGACAGTGGTAATTATACGAAAGCGCAAAATTAAATAATGAAATAATCTATACATATTATTTTCATGCAGGCACAATAGCCTAATGTCCATGTTGATAATACGCTGCCGTGTGGATCTGTCGGATTAAAATCACGTAAATCAATCCACCTATTTCTCCCGAAATACATGAAGGTAAGTGGCCAGTTAGCTCGGAGAAAAACAGAGTAAACTTTATAGTAACCTACACAATGTGTATTTGATAGTGTCGTAGCACAAAGAGCAAGGGATGGATTTCTTCAATGTAGTCAATTGAGGCTCGAGAGGCAGAGTTCCAGATGTCAAAATAAGACTTTATTAACCAGTAACAAAGCCGAGATGACGGGCACTGCAGCTACCACATCATCTGAATCTCTGTCTGTCCGCTCATCCATTTTATACCTGTTGCACTGCCCAAACTTGGGAGTTCCTGTTTTTTATCGGCTATGCTTATCCAGTTTGCCACAATTTAATTACTAGTGCACCTGGTCCATTTTAATGGTGGAATTCGGCTGACTCAGTGGGTGCCCCTATCTGTTGGCAGTGGTCCCATGACCATGAGACATACATCAAAGCTGTCTCTACCATATTCTTATCATATTCTGGGACATTATCCAAGAGCTGTCTCTCCCATATTCTTACCATATTCTGGGACATCATCCAAGACTCACAATGACCCAAAGTTCATAATGTTACCCAAAGTTCATAATGTTATTCAAGTTCACTAATACATTGTATTGTAAAGCACTAGTATTGCTCAATGGATTGGAATACTTCAACATATTGATCCGTTTGTGGATTACATTCTTAAACATACATCATATTTTGAGTAACATAATACTATATTGAGTAAATAACATACCATAAAGTAAAATAACACAATATATTCCCCCCTCTGAGACTTTACGAAGTCTCACCACTAATAACCCTTGCCCAGAGTGCAACACCACAAGTCCACCTATCCTTCTATGAACCAATAAAGGTTCTCCATTATCTCTTAACAAATGGCTTCTTTCATGATGCTGCACTCCAGAGGAAGCCAGATCCAAACATCTCTCCTCACAATTGACTAGAGGAGAGTAAAAGAATCTACTTCCCTACCTATACATTCTTGGGGGTTAACAAACACTCAAAACAAATCAGCAATGTGTTTTAAAGCATGTGCATGTCTTTTAGCCTTGCCCATGGTTGTAATGGTTATGTAGAGTACATGAATGATTAGTCAAATGATTACACTTGTCAAATATCAAAATTTAAAATAAAAAAAAAAAAGTAATGTAATGCAATATATTATGCACTGGTTTATCCCACGCTGCCAGAAGAACTCCAAACATTTCCGGTAGCCTGGAGTTCTATCTGGTGATGTTGTCCTTCGTTGCCAGAGGAGCTCTTAGGCAGATCCAATGCCCTTCAGCTCTATCTGGTGTTGGAGTAGATGATGGGTTTTTAAACCTCCAGTTGAATCTACTCATGCTGCTAAGCACTGAGGTGCTCGTCGATCCTTTCTTCTTTTCATATTTTCCAGTGATAATTTTCCAGTGTTAGAAAAACAAACTACATACTGATCATGAAAGTTAAATGATGAATACTTGCAAATAAGTAATAAACATGCAATCTTTCTTTATCGTCCCCTTTTCTGGTTGCATTGCCTCGTAACACGGACACTGACCTGCTTAAAACCTTCAGCGTTCCCTTTCTTTCCAAAAAGAATTACATTTCACATTTGATTTATGTAGGAGATTAAAATGCTCTTTAGAGATAAATGATTTCAGAATAAATGATTCAAAGATAAAGATTTCAAAACAAATAACTTCAGGAAGGGGCATATGCCAAAATAAAATACATAAAACTCTCTAACTTCCTTCCTACTCTATCCAAATATCCTAATGCTACTACATAATATGAAAAAGAAAATACAATGAAGATATTAACTCCCTTTCTATCAAAAATTACAATACAAGATAAAAAATAATAAATGAAAAGAAAAGGCACCCCTTCCCTACCACTCTGTCAAGAATGTTTTACACAAAGTCGTCCAGTTCATCCAGTCCAGGTCCCACTGTATACATGTTGGTACATCCAATGTCCATTCCAGTTGGTCTCACCGTCACATTAATCATCTGTTTGGCTGCAGCACTGGTCAGCATTGATCTGATGAAAGGCACAATACAACAGAACAACAAAAGAAACACAACAACAACAACGCCAATTATGATGCCCACCTTGGTTAACCATTGTCCCCAGGACCCAAAAAGTGAATTAAGCCAATCCCAGGTATGCATGTCTGTTCCAGCATTCTTGGTCACCTCCTCTCTCAGGTTTTTCAGTTTCCCCATTGCTTTGGTGAATGATCCATCTGGGGCTGTATTGTTTGGAATATAAGTACAACAGTCAGAACCAAACATTACACACACTCCTCCTTTTTCGGCCAGGAGCCAATTTAGAGCTTGTCTGTTTTGCCATGTCATTTTGCTAGTGGGACCCAACTGCTTTCCCAGAGCATCTAAAGCATCATCAGTATAATTTATGAATCTCTGCTGATTATAGTAGATATAATTGATCCATTCTAGGTTTTTATTTGGGGTTATCCATACCCATATAGACTCAAATCCAGACTTTATCTCATTTCTAGCTTTATATTCCTGTGGGATTCCTCTTGGTTGGCCTATTATATCTAGGTATACATTTGGGTCTTTTGCATATGCCCTTTTGGCTCTATGTCTCTTTGGTTGAGGCTTCTTAACTTCATCTAGGTCTCCTTCAATCAACGTTATCTCTTGTAGCATTCTTACTCTTGTACACATACCCTTCCAGTCTTTTGGCAATGTTGCCCTTAATCTTTTTCCTCCACATACCCAATAGTAATCTGCCACTGCTTCTAATTGATCTTCCATAGTTCTAATTAGGGGAAAACTAATAGTTGCTCTTGTGCAATTGTCCTTAACTTGTATGATTTACATGTTTGTTGATATAGTGGCTGTTGCATATATCAGACTAAATGATTTGAGCACTCTCGAGTCATAATACATATTTTGGTCCAGATGCCAAATTACAACACAATTCCCTTTAAATTCCCCCATGTCATGTTTTCCTTTTGATTTGTTGAAGCACTCAAATTCCAATGTGCGATCAATTACATAGGCTACAGGAGTTTCTCTCTTCTTTTCATCAATTCTTATGTCCATTCGTCTACATTCATTCCCCCACCCTTGCACGTTTTACAATTGCAAATCCAGCATGATTACCTAAATGGTCTCTAAAACATGAACCATCCACAAAATATTCAACATGTACATCAGGAATTGGTGTTGATTCTAGATCTGGTCTCAATCTAGTAAAGGCTAAGGAATCAGCTATGCATTCATGTGGTGTACCTTCATCCTGCAATGGTATGAAATTGGCTGGATTAACTGTTGTGCATCTTTTGATTGTAATGTCTGAAAAGGTTAGCAATGTTGAGTATGCTATACATCTGGAGGGAGTCAGAACAAACTTCCCTTGTTCCAATAGTTCTGTTACTTTGTGATGAGTATAAATTGTAACTGGGTAGCTCATAGTTATTGTGGAGGCTTTTTCATAAGCAAAATACACTGCAGCTAACCCCTGTTGGTAACATGGTGGGTATCCTTCAGCTACATTATCCAGTTTTGTGCTATAATAAGCAATTGGTTGTTTTTTCCTTCCACTACAAGTTTCCTGCATCAGCACTGCAGATGCATAACCATCTTTTCTGTTTGCAACATACAAATGAAATGGTTTGTCATAAGTGGGAGTGGTCAAAGCAGGAGCACTCTGTAACTCCTTTTTCAATGATTCAAATGATATTAATGCCTCAGCAGTCCATGTCAGTGATGCCCTAATATTTTGATGGCCCACTTGTTTCATTAGTGCCCTTAGTGGAGCTGTTTTGATAGCATAATCTTCAATCCAATCTGCACTAAAACCTGTCATTCCCAAAAAAGTCATAATTTGTCCCACTGTTTGTGGTTGGGCCGCTTTGCTGATGCCCTCCAATTGACAGGGCGATACAGCTTTCATCCCATGTGAAATTGTGCGTCCTAAATATTCAACTTGTGGTAAGCAATATTGCATATGTATTGTTTTTTCATTCCATTCAAAAAAATCAAAAAACATATAGCACGCACATTCAACACAGCGCAAAGCAGCCAGCACAGATAATAACCAAGCCACACATTCAACGCTTCAGTGCCTTAACACACACACATAGTGGACGGACAGACAAAAGACTCACAATTTAACTCTTTCCAATCTGCAGACACCCGCTTATGCAGCTGTTCCGCAATGGGGACCCATCAGGGCCACACTCCACCAGCCCTAGAGCAGCTCCCTGATATCCATTAGCACCCCCAATTTTAGAACCTACATGGACGGGATTTTTTGCCCTTCTTAGGCAACACACTTCTTTAGACACCCGTTTATGCAACCTTTCCACCGTGGGAGCCCATCAAGGCCACGCTTAACCAACCACAAGCGGCTCCCTGATTTCCCTTTGGCGCCCCCACTTTTTGGAAGTTGCCTGTACGGGATTTTATGCCTCACTTTAGGCAACACACTTCTTATGCCCTTCACTTAGGCACTTATGCGCAATACACTTCTTATGCCTTTCACTTAGGCAATTACACTTCTTATGCATATAAATCTGTTCCGCGTGCGCAACTTTTGAAATCTGGAACTCCTTAAATTATACTTGCCTCTTCATTTACTTTTCATTTAATTTAATTCCAATCCAATGTCTTAGATTCTGTTATTGGTGAAGCCCTGTCTCAGATCACCATCACAGGCCCTGACCTTAGCTGACCACACAAACAATTTTATCTCCAATTTAAGCAAAAAATTGCTTACCTTTTAGGCGCCTTTTGTTTGTGATTTTTGTTTGGTGTCAGCTAGGCCCTCCGCCCGCGACGGCTCTCAGGACGCCAGACCTCAATCCAGTCCCTTCGTGGTCGCCAAGTTTATGTCGTAGCACAAAGAGCAAGGGATGGATTTCTTCAATGTAGTCAATTGAGGCTCGAGAGGCAGAGTTCCAGATGTCAAAATAAGACTTTATTAACCAGTAACAAAGCCGAGATGACGGGCACTGCAGCTACCACATCATCTGAATCTCTGTCTGTCCGCTCATCCATTTCATACCTGTTGCACTGCCCAAACTTGGGAGTTCCTGTTTTTTATCGGCTATGCTAATCCAGTTTGCCACAATTTAATTACTAGTGCACCTGGTCCATTTTAATGGTGGAATTCGGCTGAATCAGTGGGTGCCCCTATCTGTTGGCAGTGGTTCCATGAACATGAGACATACATCAAAGCTGTCTCTACCATATTCTTATCATATTCTGGGACATTATCCAAGAGCTGTCTCTCCCATATTCTTACCATATTCTGGGACATCATCCAAGACTCACAATGACCCAAAGTTCATAATGTTACCCAAAGTTCATAATGTTATTCAAGTTCACTAATACATTGTATTGTAAAGCACTAGTATTGCTCAATGGATTGGAATACTTCAACATATTGATCCGTTTGTGGATTACATTCTTAAACATACATCATATTTTGAGTAACATAATACTATATTGAGTAAATAACATACCATAAAGTAAAATAACACAATAATAGGAATAAAACACGTTGTGCATTAATTGAAAGGATTATTATTGCCGCTTTCCATAGAAATCGGCGTGTATAGCCTGAACAAACTAAATGTCTTTTGTACTTAATTGGAATGTATTTAAATGTCTGAAACCTAAAATAAACTTTATTCAGTTGAAAACACTGAACAGTTATGAAATATGAAAAGCACTGAGGACGTCCTATGGGATCATATTCCCGCCAAAAGTATTGCAGTCACGGATCGAAAAATAATAAGCGTAAATCAAAAAATTAAAAACACCTGTAAAATAATAACGCACCAAATCGAAAAACGAGGACTGGAATTGAGAACCTCTGTGTTAGTGGGAGACAGAAACATTCCCTTTGTGTGGTATGATATTTTCTGCAAGCTCTACGTAGTCTGAGTAGGCCGATATCTAGTCCGTTAACACGTGTTTTGTTAATTTGGTTTAGTGAGCAATCTTTTAAATTTTAGGCAGTATTTAAGTTTTTGGCTGTATATCTAAAAATACTGGGATAGAGAAAAGGAGACTTTTAGAGAATGAGATTTGTGCAGTCTTTTCAGTGTAACATAGCAATGTATTGATATAAAACCAGAGTCTCTCAGTCCTTTGTTGCGGTGACACTTGTTTTGTTTTTGTTTTTCTTTACACCAAACCATAGAGAGTGCTGAAGATGCAGCAGAAGTGGAAACAGAGCCATCCTACCTCACTGTCCCTAGAGTCATGCAATGGATTACAGGCCAGGGGCATAAGCCACTACTGCTTTCGGAACAGAAGGCTTTTCAGATAGTTTTCAAATTTGATCATGACTGTAAAGTCAGAATGCCACAGCACACCATATGCTACCCAATAGTGAGCGCTTGCACTAATACAGTTACCTTTCCAGTAGAACACATGACAACATACAAAGACTTTAAATGCATCATTGTACAAGCCATACAATCAGAGGGAGCATTTAGCAGGGTTTAAATATCATGTAGTGCTGGATTTGAGTTAAACCATAGCTTTTAGTGTTACAGTTAACATATTCCTTATCTCAACCTGTTGGGAGGTCTGCAGTACTTTTATATCTACATTAAGATATTGAAGTTTAATTTTCTATTCTGAAATGTTTTAAAAGTGAGCCTCTGTTAGAGAGATGTTTCTGTAGTTTATACCTGATTTAAGATATGTAACTTGCATTTGCAGTTCAAATTTCTCAAAATCACGCCGCTCTGTTGTAGAGCTCTCCTTAAATGATTTTATATCTGTTTTAAGGTACTGATGTTGCATTTCGTTTATAAGTTACATGTTTTCCAAGAGAACCTTGGTATAGAAGTTTGCCACTATAGTAGGTATTTGACAATGTTAATTACAATAATAAAAAACTTTCAAAAGTCATTGCTTTTGTTTTATTTTCATGCCAAAGATGTCTAGTCACACATTTACCAGAGTTATATAAAAATAAAAATTAAGCTGACAAAAATAATTCAATTATTTGTTTAATCTCTGTGTGGTAAGCACTGATCAACTTCACAATAGTTAAATGACACCATACACTTTACAAGATTTATTTTTACACAATTTATAGTCTGATGTTCTGAGCTCCAAAGTATGTTATTCAAGAAGCTGCTGCACAAAATTTAACACTGATCAGTAAATATCTCGGCCAAAGTCTCTGGACCGTGAGACTGGATTAATGGTTGTCCTGAGTCAAGCCATTTCATACTCTGAGAGCAGACACTCCACCTGAGGGACCACTACTCCAGTGTTCTGTCATCCTGTGGGTGGGTGCCATCTTCCACCAAAATGTTGAGGTCCTGGATTAAAAAACGAAAATAATAATAATTGAACAGTATAGACAAAACATACATTATATTGTGCTTTTTTTAATTCATTACAATCATACCTCCATGTCTCATGAAACATTGACTGGATTCTGTGCAAGTCCTATTTCCCACAGCTGATTGGGGGAAAGATTTTGCTCTGTTCGGATGGAATGGTCATTCCAGGCATCAGTGAAAGTATCTAGGTCTCTTTGGAGGTGTGGAAGAAAAACATAATGTGCACAGAAGAGATGAATGGTGTTTGATGGATCAAGAGAGCCACTATCTTCCAAATTATGTAGAACATCATAATACAAGTTTGAAACAGACATCCACACATCTTTCCACAGCCGTTCGATCCTAAATGTGAGAGACAAAACAACCTTATTTCTTAGTCATTTATAATTCCAAAACTTTAACAAATTGATTACCTACACTAAAGCAACAAGAAATTACCTTTGATTATGAATGCTCTTCCCCGAAATGAAACTTCCTCTGCCACAGCCCTGAACAGTGAACATCCACCTTGCAATGTTCACATTTTCTACACCTTGGTCTGCTCTTACCCTACACATTAAGACAGTAAATGTAACATTAACACTACATAGTAAGGTTTGACAAAACATCCTAAGATGTTGGGTTGAGAAAGCCTGGTCAGAAAGTTAATTAAAAGTAATATCCTGAAGTTTGAAGCAGTTTTAAATGCTTGATGAGAATTTTAAGACCATGCATGCAGTCAGTCAGTCAGTCAGTCACTCTGTATATAGATAGATAGATAGGATGTATTCAAATGTACATACATACCGTGAAGGAACTCCATGCTTTTCTACTGCCTCGAGGAAGAAGCCTAGAGCAGTCTCTGCTTTGTTGTTGGTTGCAGCCCCCAGATACATGACCTGATAAAATAATTTAGTGAAGTTATTGGCATCTTACACAATTATTCCATGATTGTATCACACACACATGAGTCACATCAATAAAGATCCACCACTAACCTTTCTTGAGTAGCCATCTATGCCCCCAAAAATTACTAAGCCATATCTGAATATAAAAAGAAAACATCTTATGCACACAGGCACCTTTAATAACAGATAGGATCTCTTGCTGTACAACAAGTAACTTCTACAAAAATAATTTAACCTACCTGATCAGCTTGTGGTTGGTGTCCAAATGCATGAGGGACAGAGGGGCCTGAACTGAATATGATCTTCTCAAAACATGTCCAAGTTGTGACATTCTAGCAAGGACTCCAGCTGAATCAACTCTATTCATAGAGTCGCAGACTCTGCTCCACTGGACCCGATGACCAAGAGCTTTCAAGTGTCCTCTCATCATTCTGTAGCCTGAGTGTGGTGATGTTGTTTTGATTGCAACCACAAGATTGTCCAACTCTTCATCAATTTTGTGCAGCAGCTTCTTGAATAACATACTTTCTTCATCAGTCAATTGACTGTATGTTCCTCTCACTGTTATACCAAACTGTTGCATTCTGCGTTCTATAGTTCGTGTTGACATGCCAAGCATTTTGAAATGCAAGGTACAGTCAGACCAATTTCAACCAATCGTCTGAGGTGCTGCTCAGATACAATGGTTTTGGGACGTCCCGTTGGTCCAGCAATTTCATTCACAACAACTGAAGAGGTACGTCTTGTGTCCAGGTGATTAAAAAGAACATAACACAGGTTTGAAAGACACTGCATTACCTCTTGAGGTACATGTTCACGACTTGTATGTGAAGTGATCAAACCCAAATAATTTGTGCAAATAAAATATAAATAATCCAGGTCTAGAAACAAGCGCTGCATGGCCTCCTGTAGTCGTGACAACAGTCTCTCTAAGAGCAGCCTTGACACCACCTGTGAATATACATGAAACATTAAGTAAAATTATCGAAATAAATTAAAGCAATCGATTAATTCTTTGCACCTAAACCAAAATCCTCAAAATTGGCATAATTCACAAAACAAACATATCACCTGTCTCCCACTAACAAAATATTTATGTCTATTACCTGAGATTGTCCGGCATTTGCCTGCTTGACGCTGGTGGTTATCCATCTTCACACACCTGCCACAGCAGCCACGAGTCGCATTGGAGTGACGTCAACTCCCCCTTCGAATGATTGGCTAGAGGAGCAGCTGTCAATCTTGAGCTAGTGGACCAATGGTGACGCTGAAGCCCGCACTGATTTACATGAAACTCTAAGCGCAACATTTGGAAACGCAAGCGCAGAACGTGGAAACAAGAGCGAAGGGGAAAAGACCGTAAGCACACAAAAAAATAAAAATATGAGCGGGAAACCTGATTTTGTTTGCGATTTGAAAAACTTTGAATTCACGTTTCAGTTTTGTGCAATATATTTTTAATTGTGTTTACATTTTTGATTCACGCTTATTATTTTTCGATCCGTGACCGCGTTGTTTGCCATTCTGAAAAATTTTGCATTTGTTTTTCGATTTTGTGCGTTATTATTTTACAGGTGTTTTTCATTTTTTGATTTACGCTTATTATTTTTCGATCCGTGACTGCAATACTTTTGGCGGGAATATGATCCCATAGGACGTCTTTCTCTTGTTCAGATCCAGCCAAAGGGTTCAAATCGATCGCGTTTTGGGGGTGAAGGGGGAACTAAATTCAACACAGGGGTTCTGTGGCACAAATCAGAGGTGCGTTTCTCAAAACCACAGTTAGCTAACTATGGTAGTTTTTCCATTGAACTCTATAACGACAGAAACTTGCGACCATAGTTGCTTTTGGGAAAGAACCCCTGATTAGACCACCCCAACAAGACCCCCCCCCCACCACACACACACACACACACATACCATGTAGCATCTTTTTGTTGTAGGGAAGTTAATATTTGAATATCAAAACATCAGCAAATAGCCTTGACATCTGAATATATTATTATTATATAACATTTCACTTAGTTTTAGATTCAAATTTGTGTCTTCTGTGTAAAAAAAAAACTTTCTTGGGTATATATTTGTAATAAAATTAGCTTCTGTTTCATAAACTGATAACAGCTTAACATTATTTACCTTAGCGTGTCTTTGCTATTATTCCAATATCATTATGCATCAATTAGCTAGATATAGATTAAGAGTTGTTGTTTTGTATGTACAGATGCTCTCTAATATTTATTATAAAAAGTATGACTTGTAATAAAAGTACAACTTCGATTAATATTGATGTTGTTAAAATAACTTTCTGTTCTGTACATGTATTGTCTGCTGGTTTATTTAGCTACTTTTCAGCACACCTCATTAAGTATGCAACTTAATAGCCTATTTTAAGACTTTGAATGTTAAAGTGCAAATTAACACCTGACCACTCTTGTAAGTTTGCAACTGTTACAATTAAAAATATCAAAGAAGGGTAAAAACATGCCAGGCAAACAATGGTATGATGCAAGCAACACAGCTACAACAAACAAAATTGATAATGGGTGTGTTGATTTTAGTGTGTAAATATCTATCTAATGCAATTTCTATCTAAGATGGTGCCGCAGATGGCAGCAACAGTGCTTGGCTCTTCAGTGTTTGTTTTGTCTTTGTTAGTTGTTCCTGTTTTTTTGTTTCTCAAACACGATCAGAGCCGATCCTCCCTATATGCAGAATACGCAAGCTGAAACACCAGGGGCCCCCCTTGCTCCCAAAGATGTTTTAATTTTGTTTTGGAGTTTTGCCAGAGGTTATGAAAACATGAATGATCATATATTTTAATGCGGTGCGCTGTCAGCCTCTCTACGTAAAAATCAGTCAAACTATGTAACGTGAATATCATTCAGTCTCTTGCTCGAGAAAAAAAAAAGAGTTGAAAGCATACAGTGCCGCGGAAGAGATGAGCGCTTTCCGCTAGCGTGATTCGAGATGGAGTGAAACACATTGCATCCATTCTTTCATCCCCCCCCCCCCATTCTGCATAGGGCCCTCAGAAGTCTAGGATCGGCACTGAACACACCACTAAATCTTTTACCGGATTTAAATTATTCTGACGTTGTGCTGGTCATTGTAGTCGGTGGAGCAGTTGCGCTGTACAGAATCTCGCTGATCAGATTACGGAGACAGAACAAAAACACCCGGACTCTTTTAATCATTCTCGGGGACTTTAATAAAGCAAATCTTTCCCGCGAACTGCCAAAATACAGACAGCACATCACATGTCCCATCAGAGAAAGTAATATATTGGATCACTGTTACACAACAATAAAGAAGTCATATCTGCAGGACATCTACCTCAAACGCTGCAAAAGCAGAGCTGCAAAAATCGTCTCTTCTGTTTACTGCCATCTGGCAAGCGCTTCAGGAGCATGATGGCAAAAACTGAGAGACTGAGGAGGAGCTTCTTCCCCCAGGCCATCAGGCTCCTTAACACAAACTCAGTCTCATAATCATTTACAAGACTCATTATTAACTGTAAAAAACATTCATATTCTCATCATCCATATTGCTGCTATGTGTACATACCAGGTTCAACCCGTTTGCACATCCCTCTCATCCCTCTTGTCCATATTACTATTTATTAAGTACCAGTATACTGTTTTGCACATCTTATTTGTTGTGCACTTTTTATTCTATTGCACATTTTACTCTTTATTTATCTTCTTTTTTTAACTTATATTTATATATATGCTCTTGTGTTGTGTTACTTTTATTTAAGTTTTATTTTTTTGCACTGTCCACTGAGCGGACCTGACTTGATTTACATTTCACTTCTGATTATACCCTGTATAATTTAGTATGTGACGAATAAACAAACCTTGAACCTTGAACCTTGATATCACTCTGTCCCACGGGCAGCTTTAGGACTCTCTGATCACTGTTTTGTTCATACCAACCTACAGGCAGAAACTAAAATCTGCTAATAAACCTGTATTAATAACTGTTAAAAGATGGACTAATGAAGCAGAGCAAGATTAAAAATTATGACCTTACTGATTGGAGTGTTTTTGAAGCTGCTGCCACCGATCTGGATGAGCTCACAGAGACTGCAACTTCATACAGTGTTTCCCACAGGATTTTGTGAGACTTGTGGCGGCAGGTGACGTCACATAATAATTAGCATATTCATGATGTCAGTGCGTCAATTTTGCTTTCAGACAAGTTTTGGCACTTAATGCCAATGTTCTACTCTATGATAGGTCACATACTGTAATACAACTGAATGCCCAATAAAGCTGTTCACATTATATTTTCTGTTGTCATACATAAAACAAGTATAAATGGTAAACACAACCAATTAATAGGCTATTACTTGTTAACCAGGAATTACTCTTCACTATACTCCTTAAATCCTGATTTATAATCGCGACATCGTCTGATAAAATCAATATAAATCTAACTTACACGAAAAAGTGACTATATGCGGTGGTTTTGGCTATATTACTTTTGTCTCATTCAGCGCACTGCCTGCGTCTGAGTAACAAACTATGCACATATTAACAGACAAATAATGTTCGTATTTAAAAGTCCAAACAGTCAATAAGTGACAGATGTTTGGAAACGCTGTTTTGTAAATGATTTACTGACGAGTCGGCTGCGTTACGGCCAGCTGAAAGCTCTGCCGCTCGCTGCTCAGAACTGACGGCGAGAGAGGCGACACTGCGCCGGGAGTCAGACCTAGGGCTCGCGGGGCAGTACTGCAGACATCTTCCAACTGAACGATAACTAAGGTTTTTTTCTAAAAAGTCGCAGTCGTGTGTGAGAGACGTGGGAACTGATGGCAGCGGGTGGTGGATAGGATATTGTTGCGGCCCCTGCCACAAGTAAATTAATGTATGGGAAACACTGGAGGTTGTCTGTGGGAGTGTCGACAGTTCTCGAGCACACAGAACAAGCAGTACGGACGAAGGGAGATTTTCCAATAATTAATGGATCGCGGATGGTTTCATTATCTCGATTCATTATCTGAAGCAGATGCTGAGACGGGTGGTCGCAGAGGACAAGCGTGACTGGGACCTCATAATCCCCTACGTCCTTTACGGGATCCGCGAAGTTCACCAGGCCTCCACTGGCTTCACCCCCTTCGAGCTCCTCTTTGGCCGGCAACCCCACGGCCTCCTGGATGTGGCGAAGGAGGCCTGGGAGCAAAAGCCAGACGCCCATCGCTCAGTGATCGAGCACGTGAAGCAGATGAGGGAAAGGATTGACCGAGTCATGCCGTTAGTCCGGGAACACTTGAGTAAAGCGCAGCAGACTCAACAGAGCCACTACAACCGGGTAGCCCAGCCACGGGAGTTCCAGGCCGGGGATTGAGTCATGCTCCTAGTCCCCAACGCTGCTTGCAAGCTCCTGGCCACCTGGCAGGGGCCCTGCACAGTGCTGGAGAAGATTGGGCCGGTTACTTATCATGTGTGTCAGCCAGGAAGGAGAAGAGCCGAGCAGCTATACCACATCAACCTTCTGAAGAAGTGAGTTGGGACTAGAGACCAGCTGGCAGCCCTCGCCTCTTCGGATCCCGTGGTTGTTGACGTCAACCCCCATCTCTCGGCTGCCCAGAAGGGGGAGCTGCAGCACCTGATCGGTCAGTTCTCTGATGTGTTCTCGTCTCTCCCCGGGCAGACCAGCGTCCTGCAGCACGACATCCGGATGCCTCCAGGGGTTGTCATCAGGCAACGGCCCTACCGCGTCCTGGAGATTTTGAAGCAGCAGGGAACTTCACACAGCTCCAGAGATCTTTTGAAGATCTGTGTAAAGATGGGGGCCAGTTGTTCAGCACAGCCTTTTAGCCAGGCAGGTTAAATACCGTCTGGTCCTGAAGCTTTCTTATATTTCTGTTTTCTGAAGACCTGGTACACATCCTCTACACAGACTTTAAATGCAGGTAGAATGGTGGGGTAGGGAGGGAGGGAGGGGGGTTGCAGGGGTAGGTGAATGTGTGAAGTGCAGATCAGAGCGGGTGCTGGATGTTAGTATGGCCTTTTCAAATCGGCAGTAAAACACATTCAGATCGTCAGCCAGTTGTTGATTCTCCACAGACTGTGGGGGAGCTGTCTTGTACTTGGTGATGTTTCTCAGACCAGTCCATGCTGACGCCGGATCATTTGCTGAGAGCTCTCTTTTCTGCTTTCCAAAATAGTTTTTTTTCGCCACTCTGATCTCCTTTATAAGTCTGTTCCTCGCCTGGTTATACAAGATTTTATCCCCACTTCTGTAAGGATCTTCTTTGGCCTGACGGAGCTGTCTGAGTTTTGCAGTGAACCATATTTTGTCATTTTTGTAGGTTAAATGAGTCCTGATAGGAATGCACATATCCTCACAGAAACTGATATATGATGTTACAGTCTCTGCGAGCTTGTCCAGATCGTTTGCCGCAGCTTCAAAAACACTCAAATTAGTAAAGTCTGTCTGTCCTGTTTAAAACCATTCAAACAGATAGACAGCGCAGAGTTGTTTGGAACTATTGAGAGCCCCATGAACCACGTGACCACATGGCGCTGAGATCAAAGCATGTCGCAACTCTGTTTCTCAATGGCTCTGCATGTAACGTACATAAATTTTGATATGCTTTAGAATGCTGCCTTTTGAAAGCAAACTTACTTTGACGTTTTTTTTGTGGTCTTGCCTTTTCTGTGTTCTCTGTTGTTTCATGTAATGCCCTTTTTGTGTATAAATATACCCCTTTTCTTTTGCCTCAGAGTATTTTGTGTTCTGTGCTCTTATTTGCCAGTGGCTTTTGGGTTATTCCAAAACATTTACATTTATGCATTTAGCAGACACTTTTATCCAAAGCACCTTTCACATTTCACATGTTCACATTTTTGTTATGAAGTTCAGGTTGTTTCCAGTTGTCATTTTTTTCCTGCTTTTTTGGGAGGTTCTTTGTTATCGCAATTTCAGTATACTGCATTTGTGTTCTTTACCACATCATGCCTCAATTAGTTGTCTTTTAAAACAGTGATTGAATATGTGATCAAGTTTGAAAGTGGAAAAATAATGGAGAAAAAAGTCAAACTTTGCCATTTAATGGACACCAAAAAATTCAGAACAAGTCAGTAATATGCTTGCTTGTAGTTTATTTTCTTCATTCTTCATCTTTAGTCTTGAAAAAGCAAAAAAAAAAAAATTATTGAAAATGTTTCTTTAATTTTATGTATAAAAGTTACTTTTCTCTACATAATTATCATCTGTTGTTACCTTCCCAGCTTCACGGCTCTTGGCTCTCAGCTTGTTGACCTGGGACTCAGCGATGTCAGCACGTTCATGAGACTCCTCCAGCTCATGCTGCACCTTCCTGTACCTGGACAGGTGAGTGTTGGCTTGCTCCTCCTGTTAGGATTACACAAGATATCCAACCCCTTTCAGAGCATTGCACTCATGATATTGAGTGTATTGAATAGAAAATCTCAAAACTTCACACTCAAGCAATTTGACATTAGACTTACAGCTTCTTCAGCTTGGCGTTTGTAGGCCTTCACTTTCAGCTGCAGCTTGTCTACCAGATCCTGCAGTCGGCTCACGTTCTTCTTGTCTTCCTCAGTCTTTGAGTGTAAAAATTGTTCATGGTCTTGGTTAAACTCTGTATATTATCATGAAAGGTGTTAAATGTATGATTCTTCTGTAGTTTTACCTGGTAGGTGAGCTCCTTCACTCTCCTTTCATATTTGCGCACTCCTTTCACAGCATCTGCACCACGTCTCTGTTCTGCTTCAACTTCAGCCTCCAACTCACGCACCTTCAGTAGAGAGTTATTGTTGTCACCTGTCAAATCTCTACCATGGCCAGTTCCTCTAAAGGTGTAATCACACTAGCGATCTGAACCATGCTCGAGCACCCCCAAAGTCTGGTTCTTTTGAACTATGTCCTGGCCCGCTTGAAGAGGTGAGCCAGAGCATGGTTCAATTGGGCTCTGGTGTTGTACACATGTAGTGTGATCACTAACTGCACTGGAGCATGGAACAGCTACTAATTGTGTGTGCTCTACTGTCATAATTTCTACAAAAACATATATTACTACTTGGAAAGTAGTAATTTTCAGTTAATTTAATCATTGAGTAAAATAGGTTTGTAACGGGTCTGGTTTTCACCTTATTGATAAACTGTATTTATACTTTGCGAGGATAGCTGCAAATTCCTCCATCAAAGTCATCTGACTCCATAATCATTTTCTGATACGTGCAGCACAGTTAAATGAAAATCACTACGCTGCATAAGTGATAAATATATTATACAGAAAAACGCATTCGCTAATAGACTGTTTTCTTCAAAACAAAAGTTGAATTGTAATGACAGAAGCCTGCTCCAACCCAGAGTGTTAAGTGTAATGTAAGTGCAGGCAGGGGTGTAATTGCACTCTGGCTCGGTACAAGGCAACTGTTCCTAGTGTGAGTACACCCTAAGTCTGTATATAGCCTGTAATTTACCCTGGACTCCAGTTTCTGGAGCTGTTTCTTTCCGCCCTTCATGGCCAGACTCTCAGCCTCATCCAGACGGTGCTGCAGGTCTTTGACAGTCACCTCCAGGTTCTTCTTCATCCTCTCCAGGTGAGAACTGGTGTCCTGCTCCTTCTTTAGCTCCTCAGCCATCATGGCAGCCTGAAATACAAGCCAATGAAAATGAGCTAACAATTTAGATAGAATTAGCTTCCATGAAGGAACTCTTTGTTACCACATGCAGCTAAACAATGTCAAATAACTGTTTAAATTAGAATAGAGCAACAGAATGCAAACACCCACATCAGTGATGGCCTTCTTGGCCTTCTCCTCTGCATTTCTGGCTTCCTGGACTGCATCATCCACCTCACCTTGAACCTGGACCAGATCAGTCTCAAGCTTCTTCTTGGTGTTAATAAGACTCGTATTCTGCAGGATTTGAGCAGGAAGTTTAGTGTATATTTAACTAAAATAACTATAAATAAAGGTGACTTGACTTGATTTGACTAAAACTGTATCATGTAACCTGAATTAGCTCTTAGTATTTGATAATTTTTTTGTACTTGAGAGTGCAGCAGTCCCACGCGCTCGCTGGCATCAACCAGCTCCTGCTCCGCTACTTTGCGGCCTCTCTCTGTTTGTTCCAGGGCAGCTCTCAGCTCCTCAATCTCTGCTTGCATTAGGATATTCCTGCGCTCCACCATGGCCACCTGCTCCTTCATGTCCTCATGTCCCCTGATAGCTTCATCAAGGTGCAGTTGGGCATCCTGTGACAATGATCTTTCTTTGTTAGTTGCATGTCATGCTTCAGTTAATTCATGTATCATATTCATATTATTAAACATTTATACTCCTCATTCTACAGAGAGATACCTTGAGTTGGCCTTGGACATTCCTGAGCTGTTTCTGGGCCTCAGCAGCCTGGCGGTTGGCATGACTCAACTGGACCTCCATCTCATTCAGATCTCCCTCCATCTTCTTTTTGACCCTCAGGGCATCATTTCTGCTTCTGATCTCAGAGTCTAGAGTGCTCTGCATGGAATCGATCACTCTTAGGCTGTTCCTCTTGATCTGTTCCATCTCCTCGTCCTTCTCAGCCAGCTTCCTATCAATTTCGCTCTTCACCTGGTTCAGCTCCAGCTGCACGCGAAGAATCTTGGACTCTTCATGCTCCAGGGTGGCCTGCAAGGAAAAAAGAAAATATTTGACTTACTTTTTAAACTTGCCAAAATTTACTATATGCCTCCAGAGTTATGGCACTACATTTGTAATTGTTTAGGAAGGAAATAATTACATTAATTTAAGGGTTTGAACCACTACATATACAGTACAAAGCACTGGTGTGATGTTAGTATTGTATCAAAGGAATGGCACCTCGGCTTCTTCTAGTGCAGACTGGATCTCTGATTTCTCAGACTCCACTGCCTTCTTGGCTTTCTCTAACTCATGAATGCTCTTTCCAGTCTCTCCAAGCTGCTCAGTGAGGTCAGAAATCTCCTCTAAAAGTATTTAAAAATCAATATTACATCATTTTCTGTTTTTTTTAAATACATATCTGTTTTTTTTATCCTTGTTGTAAAAATAAATGTGCCATTTACGTTGCAGATTCTTGTTCTCCCTCTTCAGGGTCTCAAGGTGGTCAAGAGCTTCTTCATAAGAGTTCTTCATTTTGAAAATCTCAGTGCTGAGAGAACGAGCTTCTTTCTGAGCAGCTTCTAGTTCAGCCTGGCTTTCCTCATATTTCTGCTTCCACTCTGATAAAACCTGAAAAAGAAATGTAGTCATTGTTAATTGGCCAAGTCCATGGTTTAAGGTTTAGATTTGAAGATTATCCACATCTTTCTTACCTTATCAAAGTTTCTCTGCTTCTTATCAAGGTTGGCAGCCAATGCATTTGCCCTCTCTCCATCAATCATGAGGTCCTCTACTTCACCTTGCAGTCTCTGTTTGGTCTTTTCCAGTGAGGCACACTTCGAGTTCACTGCCTCAATGGATTCTTCAGCATCCTGCAGACGCTGTGCCAACTTTTTCCTGAAGAAAGTGGTATGAAATTATGAATTATTAGTAATATTTGTTATATTAAATGCAGGATACTGAAGATTATTATTTTTTATTTTTTTTTTGCTGCATTTACTTTGCTTCCTCAAGCTCTTCAGTGCGTTGGATGGCATCAGTCTCATATTTGGCTCTCCACTGGGCCACCTCACTGTTGGCCTTAGACATTCCCCGTTGGAGTTCAGCTTTGGCCTCCTGTTCCTCCTCATACTGCTCTCTGAGCAAATCACAGTCATGGCGGGCAGACTGAACTGCATGGGCCAGAGCATTCTTGGCCTAAAAGGCAACACATTTTGGGATTTTAAACACTCTACCATCTATACAATGGTTTGGATTTTCAAAAAAGCATTAAAATAATTTGATTATCAAAACAAAATGATATATGCAACTCTACCTTGACTTCTTCCTCAATATGTCTTTTGAGATCCTCAATTTGCTGAGTATAAGCCTGTTTTCCTCTTGTTAACTGTGAAACAAGTGCGTCTTTCTCTTCCAGTTGACGGCTAAATTCACCTTAGAAAGAGGTTACAGATATTAGCATGAAATATAATAACAGAATCTTTAACTCAATTTTGTTTTGAGTTTTTTTTTTACACATGTAGCTTACTCTCTTACCATTTTCAGTCTGAAGTCTTGCTCGTTGCGCATTCATGTCGTTCAACTGGCGACTATTTTCATCACTTTTGGTCTTGATTTCACTCAGCTGGTCTTCAAGTGTGCGGCACATTTTCTCTAAATTACCCTAAAAAGATTAGAGATTTAATGAATATGTTTGTAAAGATGATTTTGTACTTAATTATCATCTAGTGACATTACCTTTGCTTTAGCCACAGCCTCCATGTTGCTTGACAAGTCATCAATCTCCATCTTGTATTCACTCTTCTCCTTCTCCAGCTTCTGCTTGACCCGCTGGAGGTTGTCGATCTGTTCTCCAAGCTCAGCCACACTGTCTGCCTGCTTCTTTCGGAGAGCTGCAGCTGTAGCTTCATGCTGCAAGGTAGACTCCTCCAGATCACGGCGCAACTTCTGGAATTCGGCTTCACGCCTCTTGTTCATCTCAATCTGCGCAGCAGTGGCACCACCAGCTTCCTCAAGCCTCTCGCTGATCTCTTCAAGTTCCCTGGAGAGATCAGATCTCTGCTTCTCCACTTTGGCACGAGCAGCTCGCTCTGCCTCAATTTCTTCTTCCAGCTCCTCGATACGGGCCTAATTGAAGAAAAAAAAGTATTGATATTTGTAATGTAAATCATTCCAGCTATGCATCTACTTCAAAATTTCACATCAGATAGACTAGGGTTAGTGTTACCTGAAGTTCTTTGATCTTCTTCTGAAGCTGTACTCCCAAAGACTGTTCATCCTCAATCTTGCTGAGAAACTGACTTATTTCAAAGTCCTTCCTGTTTTTAAAGTATTGTTTTGTAAAATGTGCCAAATATTTATTTTGTGTAATTGTGTAAAGTTCAAAATCTGATGCCCACTCACTTTTTGATCTTCTCATCTGATTGTTGCTTGTCATTCTCCAGGTCCATTATGGACTCCTGGGCCAGTTTCAGATCACCCTCAAGCTTCCTCTTGGCTCTCTCAAGGTCCATACGGAGCTTTTTCTCTTGCTCCAGTGAGCCCTCAAGCTATTGTGACAAATCAGAACATTGAAATATTAATTAGCAACAATATTAATTTATAATTGATTCCCATTGATTCAGGGTCTTATTCTTATTCCAAACATCTTACATCGTCCACTTGCTGCTCAAGCTTTGCCTTAGCTTTAGTCAGAGTGTTGACTTTGTCTTCCTCTGCCTGAAGGTCATCGAGAGTCTGCTGGTGTGCCTCTTGGAGGGCTTTCTTCTCTTTGGTCAGCTTAACAATGCTCTCATCCTGAGAGGCCATCTCCTCTGTCAGGTTTTTCACCTAAATGGAAACATTGATTACTGGTTTAATTATCAACTGCCTGAATAACAATCTGCAGTGTGTGTATGTTTATATATAATACTGACTTTATTTTCTGTTGCATGTTTCTCCTTCTCCACTTTTGCCAAGGTAAGCTCCAAGTCATCGATGTCTTTCTTCAGCTCGGAGCATTCGTCCTCCAGTTTCCTCTTCTTGGCAGTCAGTTCAGCATTGATTTCCTCTTCATCCTCCAGTCTCTCGGTTGTCTCTTTGAGTTTGCCCTCGAGCTGGATCTTGCTTTTGATGAGCCCTTCACATCTCTCCTCAGCATCAGAGAGGTTTTCAGATTCCTGTTCATTGACATGGACATAGTTAATGACTTATATTTATGTTTATAGCTGTAGGATCCATATTGGGATAAACAAGAGCTGAACTACTCACAGAAGTTGCTTGCATTAGAAGATCGTTTTTCTCCTGAATAAGTGACACCATTTTCTCCTCAAGCTCCTTCTTTTTAGCTAATGCCTTTTTTAAATCTTCTTTCATTTTCTCATAATTCTCCTTCATGGCTGCCATTTCTTTCTCCGTTTCTGCACTCTTCAGAAGAGGCTTGATCTTGAAGTACACCTTCATCCATGGCCAATGTTTCACATTCATGAATGAGCGGATGTTGTATTGGATGGTAAAAATTGACTCCCTGTGTAAATTTTAATCAGTAAATCAGTCTTTATCTCTCTGTGGTACTAAACAGTTGTGTTCCAAACAGTATTGTATGTTCATTGTACCTCCTCTCCATCATTTTGACAAACTCCTTTCTCATAAGAAATCCACGGCACAAAGCCTGAGTCATGGTAACCAGATTTGCTAGTTTTTCATCTCTCATCTCCTCAAGAGTACCCAACAGACCAGCTTTGAAGAACACCTACAACACCATTTGGGATATATTAGTGGTGTAGAGTTGAATAAGCCAATAAGTCATTTTCAGCGTAGATGTGGCCTGGCATACACTATATGGCCCTAATAATAATTGAGTTTGGCTGTTCCAGTAATTCCAGTGGGAAAAAATATATTGTGTTCTATAGTCATATTTTGCCAAAAGTTAAATATATTAAGTTTCTAAAATATATAAATCTATTGTAGAAACTTAATTTCCAGTAAAGCTGCTTTGCAACGATTGTATCGTAAAAAGCGCTATACAAATAATCTTGAATTAAATTGAAAAGTCAAGTCAAGTCACCTTTATTTATATAGCGCTTTTAACGATACAAATTGAATCAAAGCAACTGCATAATATCAAAATAGGAAAATAGTTTCAATAATGAAAAATGACAAGATTATGCACTCAATTTTCAGTTAAAGGCATTTCATTATTGATTTCAGTGATGGCATCATCCATCTCAGTTCAGTTTAAATAGTATCTGTGCAATCAAGTCGATGATATCACTGGAAATGAAGTGTCCCCAACTAAGCAAGCCAGAGGCGACAGCAGCAAGGATACTATAGAATGACTAGATTGATAGAATGAGAATTCTGTCCTTTCTTTTTTTGATGTAACAGTTTGGAGAGGCATGACAGTGTCCAGTACACAAAGTGGGGTCCTTATATAATTTTTGGGGGGTAATAACTTGAACCCGTATTAAAAAGCTTCGGGCCTTCCTTCCATAGACTGTTACAGTACATTTGGAAGCACTGAATTCTCTACAATGTCGTTTTGTTGTAGCAGAGTCAAAAATGAGAAGGAAAGAGTTTAAATAGTTTTGTCCACATGGTGTTTTTGCTGAGTAGCTCACCTTGGTGAGTCCAAATTTGTATTGGGTGTGGTCAACATCAATAGAGCCCAAGAGTTTCTCTGAAGCCTTTTTGTTGTCAATGAACTGTCCCTCAGGAATGACGCTAGCATTTAATACTTTATATCTAGAGGACATTTAGGGAAGCGTTATATTCTTGTGAAACATGTAAGGAAGTGAAGATTAGAGTATACATCATCTCTAAGTAATAAGTTGCAAAAAAGATGTCTTTACCTCTGCTTGAAGTCACCGTAGTGGATTCTGCTGGGGAAACCCTTCCTGCAGATCCTGATACCCTCCAGGACACCATTACACCTGAGCTGGTGGATAACCAGGAAGTTCTCCATCAGACCTGAATTGAAAATTTTCTTAAGGTTACAGACATTTTTTCAAAACTGCGATGCATTTGAGTCTTCAAGGATCAAGATTACCTGGAGTCTTGGATTCATTAGGAATCAAGCAGCGCACGAAGTGAGGGTGAGTGCTCCTCAGATTAGACATCAGTTTACCCAAGTTCTCCTGTGGAAATGTTTGTAATTAATCTAATCTGTAATGTTGACACATTTCACAAACTTCATTCAGATAGAGAATCTGTTTACCCTAAAAAGTGCAGACACCGTCTGGAAGGAACCACCCTTCTTCTTGCCTCCTTTCTTTGCTCCCTCGGCTGTTTTATATCAATGACAAAAGTTTTATTTAATTTTTTATTTTATTGTGTTGCCCTTCAATAAATCTCTATTTACATCTTGTTGAATCTAACTGTTATCTTGCATAGATATACTTTATATTTTGAAACTCCAAAATCTGTGATCACATAGTTTGTTGCATTTGTTGATTATCTTATTTTTTTTTTTTTTTTTTTGTATAAGCAGGTGTCTTGTACATGATTAAAACACAAAGGAATTGAGGAAATTCAGATGTTTGTACCTTCTGCACCTGCAACACTGGCATACAGGAGGGCCAGCACTTTGAGTGATGACTTTTGGTAAAGTTGCACGACAGAGTCGTTCAGTGGATCCTTGTTCTTGTCCAACCAGCCACTAATGTTGTAGTCCACAGTGCCGGCGTAGTGCACCAGAGAGAAGTGGGCCTCTGGCTTACCTTTGGTAGGCTTGGGCTTCTGGAAAGCTGCACATTTTCCCAGATGCTGGTCATGCAGCTTGTTTTTGAAGCTTGTGTCTGTAGCCTTTGGGAACATGCACTCCTCTTCAAGGATGGAGAAGATGCCCATTGGCTGTTGAAGAAATATTCACACTCAAGTACAGCCACAGTGAGAATAGTTATTTTAATTTACTGAATATCTTACTTTCTCAATGAGCTCAATGCAGGCAGCCAAGTCCATACCAAAGTCAATGAACTCCCATTCAATGCCTTCTTTCTTGTACTCCTCTTGCTCCAGAACAAACATGTGATGGTTGAAGAACTGTTGCAGTTTCTCATTTGTGAAGTTGATGCAAAGCTGCTCCAAGCTGTTGTACTGATAATTCAAAAGAAGCAATTATTGCAACTGACTGTTATCTTTTATGTCTTTATTCTTTCAGAGACATTAATGACTGATACTCACATCAAAGATCTCAAATCCAGCAATGTCCAGCACACCGATGTAGAACTGTCTAGGCTGCGTTGTGTTCAACATCTCATTGATACGGACGACCATCCACAAGAACATTTTCTCATAGACAGACTTGCAGAGTGCCGAGACTGAATTGTTCACCTGAGAAATTCAAAGGTCTCACGTGATGACTATGTTTGAGACATTTCTCACTATATCCATAAGTTAGATGTGTTGATAAAGTCATCACCTGTGGTACTGTCTGGCCTTTGGTCACCATCTCATTCCCAACCTTCACTCTGGGGTAACACAGAGCTTTCAGCATGTCAGAGGAGTTGAGACACATGAGGTAGGAGATTTTATCAGCCGCTAAGGAAGCAGAGTTTTATTATTGATGCTAATTAAGTGAATGTTTCTATGTTAATGTGTGCTAAAATTTCATTACCCTCATTGCCGTCAGGTTCGGCCTGCTCCTCTCTCTGCTTCTGTTTGAACTTCATGCTCCCATGATGCATCACAGCACCTGTCAGCTTATAGATGCTGATTTTCTCATCAGCAGTGAAGCCCAGAATGTCAATGGCAGTCTGTTTTTACACAGACCAAATAAATCACATTGTTTATTGGAGTAAAAAGAAGGGTATTTTATACGGTCATGCAGTATTCAGTTCAAGCTGATGTTTTTTTCTGATGTTTGTTTGCTCAGATATATTGCATAGAATCTAAAAATACTACTACTAATAATAATATTGCAGCTGTCCACATACATCTGTGGCAATGAACTCCTCCACGTCATCGATACTCTTGACAGTGATTTCACCCTGGCTGATCATTGGATAGTCATAAGGGTTGGTGGTGATGAGCAGGGCCTCTGTAAAGAATTGATATGCAGTAAGTTAACAGTGCTCTCAAACATGGAAATAACTGAAAAACACAATCCTGTAGATTTCTCACCGAGCAGCTCTGGTTTGTGTCCAGTCATGAGCTGATAGAAGATGTGGTAACTCCTCTCCGCAGACAGCTGGAATGTTACCCTTGACTTTTCAAGCAGATCTTTCCAAGGAAAAAAATAAGTGTTCTATTGATTAACCCACATCTTAGCCTCCAAATATAATGTATGGCTTAAAACAGTGTTGACTCACAAGTTTCAATATCTGCTTTGGCCAGTTTGCCAGTGGTCCCAAAGTGAATCCTGATGAATTTACCCTAGATTGAAATCATTTATAAAAGCTCAACGGTTAGCCTACTTTGAAATTGTGATTGAACATTTATGAAAATGTATGATGCTATAAATGATGATTCATAGGTGTAACTTACAAAACGAGAGGAGTTATCATTCCTTATAGTCTTTGCATTACCATAAGCCTCCAGCAGAGGGTTGGCTGCAATGATCTGGTCCTCTAGTGATCCCTAGATGTAATTGTAGGACAGTGGGTCGTCATGAGGTGAATTAAAAACACTGTCATTAATAATGTTGTCTAGAATAGGAATTCACAAACCTGCATTTTTCCAGGGGCATTATCTGCCTTCTTTGGACCAGCCATCGCAATAGTTGCAAAGTACTGAATGACACGTTTTGTGTTCACAGTCTTTCCTGCACCAGATTCTCCACTGGAGATATATATGAGTTCATAATTTAGTCATACATCTTTTATTGATTTACAATTATAATTGAAAAGCTTCAGGTTGTGTCAGCAGAAGAATTTTTACTCACGTAATCAGGATAGACTGATTCTCACGATCTGAAATTAAATAGTTAAATGTTAACATGATTTCTAAAATAGGTAGCAATCTATATTAACTTGAAGCTATAAAGTGTTTGTGAAGTTTTTTATATTTTTCTTGCATTGGTATTAGATTAATAGGCTATATCCTAAACTTAACATTCATTTATTTATTCATATAAGTGCATATAGAAGAAGGCAACTTGTTATACAATAATGCAAAATAATGGTTGTTATGAAGCTCTTACTAATTAAACATTAATTTGAACTGTACCGCTCATTTTTCTCAGCTTAAAAACCTAATTTAGGTATCGTTTACTAAGTAGTTGTTAACTAAGGATAATAAAAAAACATCAGTCATCTTTCATTTATACTTACTATTTGGATTTAGCTTATCTATGAACTTTGTCAAAACAGCAATGTATAGACAATGAATTATACACTAATACTTCACACTTGTTATTATAAAGTGTAGTTTTTTCATTGTCTTTTTAACTCTTATTTGTTGAGACTGCTGGAATGCACTTACCAGTTAGCATGAACTGGTAGGCGTTGTCAGAGATAGAGAAGATGTGAGGTGGGGCTTCAATCCTCTTCTTGCCTCGGTATCCAGCCACAACAACTGAGTCGTACACTGGGAGCCACTTGTATGGATTGACAGTGGCGCAGAACAAGCCAGAGTAGGTCTGAAATGGAGATAGTCCAGTTTTACAATGTTGCTGCCCTATTCCAGGAATACATTATGATTTACTTACATAGATCATCCATGCTGCGTAACGCTCTTTGAGGTTAAACAACACAGCAGGCTCATTGAGGTGGGTCATCATGGCCATGTCCTCAATTTTGTCAAACTTGGGAGGATTCATTGGGCAGATGTCATCCTCTTTCACTGTGACAGTCTGTAATGAAAATTGTTTAGACTTTTTGTACACACATTTCTGCACTATGTAAGTGAAAAACTTTAACATCTAAACTCAAAGCACAGAAACATGAAATAGTTTTTTGTTTGTTTCTTTAATCTGTGATACTTACTTTCCCACAGTGAGTTTTGACAGTAGCTTTGCCACCCTCTTTACTAAGAAGAGTACTTTTCAAGTACATCTCAGCTGCATCTGTCACGAAGAATGCTGATTTGGCATCAAAGGGGGTGTTCTGAGCCTCGATTCGCTCTCTTTCTGGCTTCCGGAGGTAAATGGCCGCCGGGCCGAAACACTCCATTTCACTATCTCCCATGATTGCACTTCACTGTGGAATAGAACTGACATCACTATGCTGATATAGTTAGATTCACTTTTGATTGTCTAACTTCGTCATTGTCATTCTCTAACTCTCTTAAGACATTCCAATCAGTGAAACCTCCAAACAGATCATATTGTCACCATCTGTTGGCAAGTTATTTACCTTGTATTATGCTCCGATGTAAAAAGCAGCTGTCAACTTCAGGATGCTGAAAAAAAATATATAAATGACTAGTCACACACACACACACACATATATATATATATATATATATATATGATAGAAAGATAGATATATATAGCGATAGATAGATGGATTGTTTAACTCACCCAGCTTTGAGGGGCAACTGTGCTGCAATCAGAGGCTGCCATTTATATAGGGTCTTTTCTGAAGACTCAGCTGAACTGTCCAGCTGGATTTGGTCATGTTATTCTACTTGGTTTATGAGGATGTATCTCAGTCCTAGTGGAAAATAGCAACATGTTGTCATTCATTTTTTTTGCTTTGCTGGAGCATGGGATATTTTAATTATTCTCATGGTTTACATCAACTCAACACTTTTTTTAACTTCAACTTTCTATACTTATTTTCATGATGTTTATATGTTTTAATTTTAAAGCAATAACACATTAATCATATACATTTGGATAACACACTTATATGGTATAAAAGTTGTATAGCTTTTTTATGTTGTGTTTCTTATTTTTAATGCAGGCTTTCTTGTTGTGTCTTTGTTGGTTTACAAGGTCACTGATGTTACAATGTCACTGAGGTCTTATTTCAATGTTGCATTTTATTTCAATCTTGGCAAAGATGAGGAACTTGGTTCAGATGTGAAGAAGCAGTCAGCTGCCACTGCAATTTAATTTTAGAGCTGACATTAAGACTGACACAATGTGATGACTAAAATATTTTACTTTTGATGAAAGATAATATACAACTTATGTTTTGGCCAACTATCTATTACATAACAATTGATGTTGCTAAATCACATGATGTAATTTACCATTCTTACCTTTGCTTTACCAGATAAATTCCTGTGTACAGCAAGTTCTAACATTTGTTTTTGAACATTTAACATTCATATTATTTACTCTTCAATTGCAAATACAGTCAAGCAACAGTGTTTGCATATAATGTCAACATTTGGACACATATTTAAATATTTTACTAAATCACAAAGAGCTTACTTTATGTAATATCTAGTTCGATCACAGGAAAGTGAGCAAATATTTTCCTCTTGACCAATTTGAGAAGTTTGGCAAGCAGGGCATTAAAACCTAGATTAATTAACAGAGATGGACTGTAACAGTCCTTCCAAATTAAAAAAATATTATATCTGGCAGGTTTTTATTGGGCAATTAAATCTCAGTGGTCACTGCACATACGAATCTTATTTCATGGTGATATAATGACTCTCAAAGTTATAAACAGCATGTTCATATTTGGACAAATTATAAATATAGCACAGTGAGAGCTAATGGTTGTATTGTGAAGTTAAGGTTACTCATCCAGGCCACGGTGAAAACTCATCTGACCTATCATGACATTTCTGTAAGATTTCTCATTAAGTGCACTGCTTAAGACTGTCTAGACTATCTAGATTTACGTTTATATGTTAACATTAATTAGCTGCTGCAGTATACTATTGTTGTAGATTGTTGCCAGCTATTAACTTATTTTGTGTTAGAGTCACAAGTCTAAGAATTTTGATTGATTTAAATACAAATTTACAGACAACAGTCAGCATGTGGTGTAGTTCTTATTCATCTTTGGGCCAAATGGTTCTGAGCATGGTGAGTTACAGTTCCAGATGCATTTCTACAGGAATACGGTACGGTTTGTAATCATACCACATCTATTTTAAGCGCATGAAGTCAAATATGAAGCATCAAAACACAAAATCTGTGTATAGTTTTTGCATTGTTTATCCTGTAAGTAGGGAAGTATTTTAGAGTACAATTGTGAAAGACTTCATGCAAGTAAAATAAGCAACTAAAACACGAGCATAGAATACGAGCAACTAAAAAAAAAAACGTTTTGGTAGGCTATGAAATTTGCAGAGCAGACAATAGTCCGGAAAGATTTCCGAGAATAGTGCCAAAACATCCAGTCAGCAGTCGTTCGGTTGCTGTGGTTGAAAATACCTGGTTAATGACTGATCAAATAAAATAAAATCAAAGAGCACTTTTTAAAAACAACAATTGTTTACCAAAGTGCTGTACAAGCATAATAAATATAAAACAAATACACAATGAGTAACAACACGTAACAAAACAAAATAAAAAAGTAACAAATATTAACACTGACCAGATACACAAAACAACTCTCACACTGAGTTAAATGCCAGAGTATAAAATAAGTTTTAAGACTACATTTAAACACAGCAAGTGTTTGGGCCTGCCTAACATATAGAGGTAAGTTATTCCAAAGTTTTGGGGCTGCGACAGCAAAAGCCCGGTCACCCCTGCTTTGTAGCCTTGAATGAGGTACAACCAAGAGTAAACGGTCAGCAGACCTAAGTGCTCTCGATGGATCATATGGCTGTATTAAATCAGAAAGGGAACTTGGTGCCAATCCCTTTAATGACTTATAAACTAAAACTAAAACCTTAAAATCGTTTCTAAAATGAACAGGTGTCACAAACAGAGTCGGGAACCAGAGGTGAGTGAAGTAACAAGATGATTTTATTGACAGGTTGAATGCTGATCGTGAGGAGAGAATGGCAGGTGAGTATCTTGGTGATAGGAACAGTTCAATGGGTCTTAGCTGTCAACTGATGTGAGTATCTTTGCAGGGTCGATGGAGAGCGGGAACCAGGAACAGGGGATTCTTTGACGGAGTGTTGCAGGAGGATCGTAGGAGAGCTGAAAACCAAGTATACACAGGTAAGTGCACACTGGGTCTGGTGTCAGTTCGGGGTAGTGAACGGTAGACCGGACGATGAGTGTCTGAGTGAAGAATGTATTTGTAGGAGTGATGATTAGTGGCTGCAGGAACGGGTGATCAGTAGACAGGTGACTGTGATCTCAAGGTTCAAGGTTTCTTTATTTGTCACATAAAAAATTATACAGTGTATAATCAGAAGTGAAATGTAGTGAAATCAGGTCCGCTCAGTGGACGGTGCAAAAGAATAAAAAATAAAAATTATATAAAAGTAACACAACAATATATGGTAAAAAAGAGAAATAAGAGTAAAATGTGCAATGGAATAAAAAGTGCAAAAACAATAAGATGTGCAAAAACAGTACACTGGGGCTTAATAAATAGTAATGTGATCTGGTGATTGTTGTGGCCGGTGACTGAGGTGACAGTGACTGTGAATCCCTGACACTACCCCCTCCCCCAGGGGTGGCTCCTGATACCCTCGTGCGGCGACGGGGTGACCATGGCTTCTGGGTGCGGGACGATCAGAGTGGAAATGATGAAATTCCTCCAGTAGCATGGGATCAAGGATGTCGTCCCGGGCCACCCATGAATGCTCTTCTGGACCATAGCCTTCCTAGTTGACTAGGTATTTGAGCCGGCCGCCCCGTCACTGTGAGTCCATGATGTCTTAGACTTGATATACGGATGGCTGGTCCAAGATCTCTGGACGAGGAGGCTCGTCTGGCTGGTGAACTTCTGGAGAGGAAAGAGAGAAGGGTTTGAGGAGAGAAACATGGAATGTGGAGATGAATGCGCAACCTGCGTGGTAATCGGAGCTGGTAGGTAACCTCGTTGATCTGCCTCTGGATCGGAGATGGACCAATGTAGTGGGGACTCACCTTCCGGCAGTGCAGGCGGAGACGCAGATCCCAGGTGGACAGCCATACCTGGCTCCCCTGTCCACGGGAAGAGTGGGGGCTGGTAGCCGAGTATGCACTGAAAGAGCGTGAGGCCGGTGGTGTTCTGCCGGAGGGAGTTCTGTGCATACTCAGCCCATGGGAGGAAACGGCTTCAACTGTACTGATTTTCCTGCCAGTATGCCCGGAGGTAACGCCTGAGCTCCTGGATCTTCCACTCAGCCTGGCTGTGGATGGTAACCAGAGGACAAGCTCAACGTGACCCCTAGCAGACGGAAGAAGGCCTTCCACACATGGGAGATAAATCGCGGGCCTCGGTCAGATATAATATCCTTGGGTATCCCAAAGCTCCTGAAGACATGGGTGAACAGTTGTTCGGCGGTTTCAAGGGCAGTTAGTAATCCACGGAGAGGAATAAACTTGTAGGCTTTTGAGAAGTGATCCACTGCCACTAAGATCCATGTGTGACCCTCCGACTCTGGTAAGTCAGTCACGAAATCTATTCCAATGTGTGACCAGGGCCGGCGAGGAATGTGTAAGGGCTCGAGCTTGCCCACCGGAAGGTGACAAATAGTCAATGACATGGCATAGGCTGAGCAACTGCGGACCTACCTTATGACATTGCGGGACATACTGGGCCACCAGTACCGAGCTTGGAGGAGCGAGAGGGTCCGTTGGCTGCCTGGATGTCCAGAACCCGGTACACTTTGAACTGAGCCCAGAAGGGACTGCCGTTGTGAGGTAGGAATGAATGTTGGGGCTCGGTAAGAGTGGCGGCTCTGATCTCTGATTATGGGGGCTGGAGGGAGAATAAGCTCGGGATCCGAGGGAGTATCGAGGGAAAGAAGGTGAGATAGGGCATCATTTTTGCAATTGCGATTTCCTGGGCGATAAGTTATGGAGAAATTGAACCGGGTGAACAACAGAGCCCAGCCGGCTTGGCGAGGGTTGAATGAATGATGAATGAATGATGCATTTATATAGCGCTTTGTGTATAGCTGTACACCCAAGGCGCTTTACAATCATGTGGGGGGTCTCTCCTCAACCACCACCAGTGTGCAACATCCACTTGGATGATGCGACGGCTGCCACAGAACAACGGCACCAGTGCGCTTACCACACACCAGCTACAGGTGGAGAGGAGAGAGAGTCATAGAGCCAATCAAGTGTATGGGGATTATTAGGATGCCATGATGGTCAGAGGCCAGTGGAGGGAATTTGGCCAGCAGTCTTGTGGCTTCACGGAGATACTGAATGTTTTTGTGGTCTGTAATGATGGTTAATGTGTGATTGGCTCCCTCCAGACACTCTTCCAATGCCAGGTGGATGGTGAGCAACTCACGATTTCCGATATCATAATTTTACTCCGCTGGGGTCAGTTTTCTTGGAATAGTAAGCACAAGGCTGGAGGCGTGGATGCTCACTGAATTGCTGGGACAGCACAGCTCCGACTCCAGTAGTGGAGGCGTCCACTTCCACCACAAATGGAACTTGGGGATCTGGATAACGAAGGATTGGAGCCATGCTGAAGGTGAGCTTGAGTTCCTTAAAGGCTTCGTGTTCCTGGACAGGGACTTGGGCTTTCCCTGAAGCATGGAAGTCAATGGGGCAGTATGTAGGCTGAAATCTTTGAAGCGTCGATATAAATTTGCAAATCCCAGGAATGTCTGAAACTCCTTTATTGACTTCCCCAGTCACAAATTGGCCACTCCGTGATGGCTGTCACCTTCCCCTGGTCCATCTGGATTCCCTTCTGAACGATAATGTAGCCGAGGAACTGCACAGTGGGGCAATAGAATTAGCACTTCTCCAGCTTGAGGTACAGATGGTACTAACGGAGCCTCTGAAGGACCTGCTTAAGTGGTGGCAATGGTCGGCCATGTTCCGGAAGTAGATGAGTATATCATCAACAGTCCTATCTGATCTCTGGAGAGTGAAGGATGAGCCAGGGGCGTCCCAAGATGATGTCCACAGTGGGTGCCTCCAGTATCAGGAATGTGATCTCCTCTTCATGCTCCTCCTCTTGTTTCTCATTTTCCTCTTGACAATACCCCATAGATTCTCCATGGGGTTCAGGTCTGGTGACTTTGCTGGCCAGTTAAGCACACCAACACCATGGTCATTTAACCAACTTTTGGTGCTTTTGGCAGTGTGGGCAGGTGCCAAATCCTACTGGACAATGAAATCAGCATCTTTAAAAAGCTGGTCAGAAGAAGAAAGCATGAAGTGCTCCAAATTTATTTGTAAACAGGTGCAGTGATGTTGGTTTTCAAAAAACACAATGGACCAACACCAGCAGATGATATTGCACCCAATTTATCACAGACTGTGGAAACTTAAGCAACTTGGGCTGTGAGCTTCTCCACCCTTCCTCCAGACTCTCGGACCTTGGTTTCCAAATAAAATACAAAACTTGCTCACATCTGAAAAGAGGACTTTGGACCACTGGGCAACAGTCCAGTTCTTCTTCTCCTTAGCCCAGGTAAGACGCATCCGATGACAACTGTGGCAAAATTCCTTAACACGTCTGTGTGTGGTGGCTCTCGATGTCTTGACCCCAGCCTCAGTCCATTCCTTGTGAAGTTCACACAGAATTCTTGAATCTATTTTGCTTGACAATCCTCATAAGGCTGCGGTTCTCTCTGTTGGTTGTGCATCTTTTTCTTACACACTTTTTCCTTCCACTCAACTTTCTGTTAACATGCTTGGATACAGCACTCAGCCAGCTTCTTTGGCAATGAATGTTTGTGGCTTACCCTCCTTTTGAAGGGTGTCAATGATTGTCTTCTGGACAACTGTCAGATCAGCAGTCTTCCCCATGAATGTAAAGCACTTTGGGTGTACAGCAATACACAATGAAAACGCTATATAAATGCCTCTTCATTCATTCATCCATTCATTTTTAATTGTTTGCATGTTTTGTGCAGTCGTCCCTGACTGAATGATTGCTGGCATTCTTTGTGTAATGTTAAGATAAATTACAGCAAACTTTAGCTGGTGTATAAATTGATTTCAGTTTGTTGTGCTCTTCATTTGTAGCTTGCGATGCTTTAGAACTGTGTCTGTTATAATTTAAAGTGCAACAGCTGAAATAAGCTGGTATTTGTGGATTAATCGTTGTTCATCTATCCTGGTGTGATTGTTCTTAAACTATTTGGCTTATGTTTACAAAATAAACAGGAATATAAGGCCACACACAAGCATGAAAGTGTTCCTTTCATACATAGGCTAAGTAAAATTTTGGATTCAACTAAATTGTACGGACAAAAGTGTAAAAAATAGTCTACATTTGGTAGCTACACTGTAAATGACAAAGCAAATGTTACAATTGTTCATAAGTGTGCTTGTGCATGTGCTTGTTTTGATATTTTGAACTCTGCCTCCTTTCTTGTACTTATCTTGCTCTAGAACAAACATGTGGTGGTTGAAGAACTGTTGCAGTTTCTCAATTCTCATATGAAGTTGATGCAAAGCTGATCCATGTTGTTGAACTAATAATTCAACAGAGGTTAACTTTTGTCTTGATTTAAAAAAAAAAAAAATTCAGAGATATTAATGACTGATACTCACATCAAAGATATCAAATCCAACAATGTTGGAGCTTGTCCTCCAGCACACTAAATGAAGAACTTTATAGGCTGCTTAATGTCCAACATCTCATTGATACGGACGACCATCCACAATACCATTTTCTCATAAACAGACAGTGCCGAGACTGCATTGTTCACCTGAACCTTATTCTCTGAAGACTCAAGCACCGTAACATATGAAATCGTTTTAAAAAAATTTTTTATCTATGATACTGACTTCCCCACTGTGAGTTTTGACATTAGCTTTGTCACCCCCTTTACTATATTTAATCTGCATCTGTCAGGAACAATGTTGATTTGGCATCAAAGGGGGTGTTCTGAACCTCGAATCGCTCTCTTTCTGGCTTCCGGAGGCAAATGGCCGCCGGGCTGAAATTTCACCATCTCCCATGATTGTACTTTTCTGTTAAAACATGTTAAAAGGCACAACTATTTAGGTGTCAAATTTAAGTTATGAAAACATGTCTTCCACTATTAATTATTATTTTGCATTAACATAGTATTTTCATTATGCATGCAAATATGCAGCATATCATTACGTGTACGTCCAAGCTGCTCACCTTTTTGTTTTCAAAGCCAGAAAGGTTTCTGCTGGGTTCTTTTATATACAAGGACACCGACTATTTAATGGATATTGTTTTCTGTTAATATATAATCCCATGTATTCCCTTTTTCTTTTAACAATATCAAACATTCCTATTAATGTCAACCAAATGTAACAGTAAAATAAATAAATTAATTAATTAAAATGATCAATTTAACTATTCTTGACTCACCTTTCAGTGGTTGGCAGTCCCTGAGGTCCAAGATGTCTCCTTTTATATAGACAACGTTGTCTCAGCAGTGCAGCCACTGTGTATTGGGTTATAATGGGCTGGGTTTTACTTTCTATTTATGAGGAATGTGTTCTGTTCTGTTTTATCCTAGGATACAATTACACACCCCACAGACTGATTGATAAGTGAAGTCAATCTAATGTCTTTGCATTTAAAACATTTCACTTGTGCACTTGATATACATAGCATCAGTGGGCCAAAAAAAGTTTTAAAGCAATATAGAAATATATATATTTGTTTATTTATTCCCCTTTATGAAGGTCATACAGCATATAAATGGTTTTATCCCTCTTTTAAACTGAATGCCTTTCCTGTGGTAGATGCTCCACTGGGGAGTCACACAAGATGAAAATGTCTATACTGTAAACCTATTTTTTACTTTAAAAATTCTGTCCTGTTTATGTAATTTCTATTTAAACAGTATAATGTTTTTTACCCCCACAACTTAAACCATGGAGTGTAAAATACATTCAACAATAAAAAGTAGGAAAGAGAAGGCTAAAAATTGTCATTGATCATAACGATACAACTAATTTAATTTGCCCTCATATTTTTGTTTTGTTCTACAGAAAATTGTTGGTAGTTTATTTAGTTGTTCCAAAGTTTCAACTAAAATGTTATCTTTCTAAATGTATCTTTCCTATTGTCTGAACTGAACAAATAGCTTATGCTGTACCCTATGTATCGGAATTCTCTCTAAATTAAATTAAAACTATAATTTGTTTCTTTGAAAATATATATAATTTTTATTTATCATCTCAAATATAATTTGAGAATTGGAGGACGAGTCAATGATTGTGTATATGTGCAATAGGTTACACTTGGCTGCCTTTCTTTGCCAGGACACCCATGTAAAAGTGAACATGTAAACTTTCCTCATTAAATAAATAAATAAATAAAATTAGACAAATATATCCAAGTTAATTCCCCTTTTCTAAAAGGCAATAAATGAAGTATTCAAGACGAGCACAATGCAGCTGTCCAAATAAATGCTTCTACTCTGTCCACATATATGAAAAGTTCTGTAATTATTAGTAGATTTGTTTTGGCATGAGTAAATATAGTAGACATTTGGCTGAGTGGGAATGGTAATCATACACTTAGGTTTTCAGTGCTTCTTCATGTTGTCAGATAATCTAGCTGGCACTCTAGCAATGTGGGCACGGCTGTGGAGGAGCTTTCAAATGGCTTTGGTATACAGTTTCAAGACATCTGCAAGTTAAGCATATTTATAAATAGGTCAAAGTCATATTAATGAAAATAGTTTGTGGTGTGAGAAGGAACGCTAGCTAAATACACAGCCTTCTCTGTACTGGTTTATTCAGATGCTTTAAGATCAACTACCTGATATTATAAGAAACCTAAAGTCAAGTCACCTTTATTTGTACAGTGCTTTATACAGTACTGATTGTGTCAAACTGGGCCGTGCAGAGACCTTTGGAGGGGCAGGTGCTCAAAGTTTACAAGGGGCACATGGAACACGGCTTTTAATAGGGCTGTGCTCTTTGCTGATGCGTTTAGAAATGGATGATTCTGTATTCATACAGCAGCAAATGCCATGAAGCAGGTTTGAAAAAGAAACACAGAACAGAAAATACCATTTTAAGTTTAATGTTAAAGACATTAATTACTCTGGAATGATATTATTATTATTGTTGTTGTTGTTGTTATTGAGTGTACAGGGTATGGTGGTTTTGCTGTTGTACACACTACTGTTGTTGTAGAAAAAAAATATTTCTGTCTTATTTAAAATTGAATTTTATTCTAATCCTGTTCTGAATTTATTCATTTTTTGAATGATAATGATTATAAAAACAGGATTGATAAGTATAATTCGGAGGACGAGGAAATCAGTATAAGCCTGTTTTACCAGTGTTGTGATAATTATTTTTAAGGCCCTCTGTTTTTTAAATAAATACTGGAATAAAAATAGTTGAAAGTATGAATAGTTTTTAGTCAGATAACATAAAAAAGACAAGACACCTCGATACGCTTTAAACTTTTCCCAATAAAACAGCGAGAACGAAAGAGAACAAGTAGCGTTGTTTTTATTGCTGTGTGTAGAACTACGTAAGCTGCATTTTTTATTTAATATTAATTTTAATAAAATGTAAATTCGTCCCCCACACTTTATTCGAGCTTGAGCAGGTGTTTTCACATTTCTAGATTTAAATTAAAAGAGAAAACACTGAACAAAAATATTGTAGCCACTTACTGCAGCTAACCTTGCTTCCACAGGCTACACACAGCAATATAAACCACAGCTGTGCATGATCTCTTCACGCCGTTCTCATAAAATAATAATTAAATAATATAAGTTTACAAGCACAACGCTCCGCTGAAAACTCCACTTACTGGCACCCGCGGACGTTATTGAAGTTGTCTGAATGTGAGGGATCGTCAGGTGAAAAGTCATTATATGGATAATTTAATTTATGGATAAACTATTATTACTTAATTTTACTAATAGTTAGATTGGGCAGCTCTTCACAAAAGGGTGTTTAATAAAAATAAAAATAAAATAAAAAAATGCCATGACAAAAGGGCACTATGGGTATCAAGGGGAAAAGGGGCAGGTGCCCAAGCACCCCTAACCCCCCCCACCCCCCCATTTGCATGTGCCTGATGTCAAAGCAGCTTTACAGTGTCAAACAGGAACACTAGTGACACAGAACGGTTCCCCAACCCAGCCAATCACAACTAGTTTGTCGATAATGCAATAGAACAATAACAAATAGTAATTTTTCAGCTAAAGTCAGTTCATTGGTGATTCAGTGATTTCATCATCCAGTTCAGCTCTCTTCCAATAGTGTCTGTGCAATCAGTCAAGCGTCCCCAACTAAGCAAGCCAAAGGCAACAGTGACAAGGAACCAAAACTCCATCGGTGACAGAAATGGAGGAAAAACCTTGGTAGAAACCAGGCTCAGTCGGAGAGTCAGTTCTCCTCCAGCCAGATGAAACTAGCATAGTGTGGTTTAATTCCAAGCTGCAACACAGGCCAGATTGTGCAGAACTCATCTGATTGCCGTGGTCTTGTGCTGATGGTCGTCGAGGTGACAAGGTCTTCGCATGGGGATCTGTTTCTGAGGCTCATATAGTGGACATTTAGGGCTGTAGAGGTCGTCTCTATGTGCTAATACATCATCTGATTTGGATATGGACTGGACCTGGGCGGCTACGGTGACCAAGTGATCTGGATACAGACTGGATCCATATGGCTATGACAAACTCGGAATAAGAATATTCAATCTTGGAAGTAAAGAAGTTCATATAGTCATTACTGCTGTGCTGTCGGGGAATGTCTGTATTGAATTACTGCCTAGGGATGTGTTTGTTTTCTTCTAAGAGAGACGGAAAGTAAGCAGATCTAGCAGTTTTTAGAACTTTTCTATAAGTAGTACTTTCCCACCATGCAATACAAAACGCCTCTAGTTTTGTTTTCTTCCAGCTGCGCTCCATTCTTTGGGCTGCTCTCTAAAGGTGTTCACATGATTTATACATGTAAAGTTGTACATGTTATACATGCTCTGTGCATGGATGATATTTTTTCACTGCATGAGTTTGTTAACTGAACCGGCAACTCAAACCAAATATGAACCAACAGGTCTGATTTGACTCCTTAAGGAGCCCCCATAGAGACATGGTGTTGAAAAAAAATTGTTCTGGAGAAAGAAATATTTTTCAGAGCCATTGTATTCTTAGTTATTTGTTATTTGCATCCTCTCGCAAAACTTTTGCATTCTCTGGCAAAACCTGTTATGTTCTGACAAACACTTGCTGTTTATTTTACAGCTTGCTAATACAATTATACAATGTATTAATAAAATATACAATGCACAGGAAAGCAGATAAGATCAGAATATAAATGGAACATGCAAAGTTTCAAATTATAACGGTTCTCTATGGGGGAGAAATTGCTTAACATGAAAATTCATATTCAGAGCTAATCTGCTAAAATAAGAATAAAGAATGCTTTAATAAGATTTAGACTGATTTTGGCCCTCCAATGTCACTGTTTTACTACATTAAGCCACATTAAGCGTTTTTCATGCTAAGAATTTTAGAATGTCCCAAATCTGTGCCTTGAACAAAAAAACTGACTAAATTTCTTTAAACTTGAGTTCAAGTTCAAAATAAAACTCTATGAACTGCTCCTTTGGGAATGTAAGGAGATGTCTGAATCACTGCAAGCTCTATAGTAAACAAAAAGTGTTTGTCTGAACTCAACAGGTTTTATGAGAGAGCGCAAAGTTTTTCGGGGGATGCAACATTTTGTTGGGGGAATGCAAAAGTTTTGCAAGATATGCAAAAGCTCTGAAAAAAATTGATTATCCTCCCATCCCAATTTGTCCACCACCATATGCCCCATTAGGGTCTCCGTAACTCTCTGTGTTTGTCATTGCAGAGTCGTGAGGCCGGTTGTGACGGCAGTGAAAATCCTGCTGTGTGGACATTTGATCAGTTTGTCTGAAATGTTTGGTTTCTCCAAAGTTCATCCTCTGTTAGTTTGTTGTATGTGTTTCCATCCTTTGTCTATTTCATTCTCTTTTTTCTTACAGTAAATCAACATGCACATTCCCAAAATGAAAATGCCCTTTTACATGGAAAATGAGAGGTGCCGGTCCCTGAGTAATAGAGACACAAATGGTGAATGCGATATGAGGTAAAATGTTGACACGGCTTTGTTCCTTCGCGAGGGGTGCATTTAATTGTAGCAGCAACAGGGAGCAATATTTCTTCCATTTTCCGTCAAGACCCTAAATCTGCTTTTGGCAGAAGTGAAAATCTTCATGGAATAACAGCAGGGGCGTAAATTACAGGGCTGTCACAATCTCCAGCTGTAGTGCTCACTCCATGAAAAGAGGTGTATACGGATCAGTAAACTCCTGTACATACCGCAGATTTTTGGACAAATCTGGGAGTATTACTGACCAGATATGAGAAATACCATGGATCCATATACTGTCGAGTATGTACCAATTCGTATGTAGGATCTTTGGGCTGAGGTATTCTACCATGCAACAGCAGTTTGTTGCCATGGCAGGTAATACCCTAAAAGAAGGTGGTGTTGTGACGAGAGGTCCTGGATTCAAATCCCAGATGAGCCCCTACGGGCAGAGTGTGGCAAGATCGTATATAGTTAATCACATCTCTCTTGATTCTAGGCCAATATAATTTCCTCAGAATTCTATAATACATATTTCGTACCCCATGTGACCAGCAAGGCCTTGGTGTGCTAGCTGTAAGATGGCCTGATGTAACACAAGAGGAACTACAATTTGGATCCTAAGATCAAGTGAAGAATCAGAACTCATATGTTGTCTACAATGCAATCTATCTTCAAGAAAGTAGAAGGAAGACACCGTTCTATTTTCTCCTCCACCAGCAGCCAAGGAGAACAAATCTTGTAGAGTTTCATCCGCATTCTGTGCTTTGATTAATTCACCTCGAGTCACACTATAAAGTTGAGACAAAGAACAAATGTTAACATGGTCATCACAAATAAATTGTCTTTCAGACATGGAAGCAGACTTGTCAGTCTGGTCAGCAACAAACGGTACTTCATGCACAGGAATGTCATCTTCGGGCATAGAGTACTCAGTATCAGGTTCTAATTGAGAGTTAATAGATAATATAAAAGTCTCACTAAGAACATTTTCCATTTCATCTGACATCCCTCTCTTGGCCATCGCTCGACTTATCGCACAAGCAGGAAATAAGTTAGGACAGTCAGAAGATCCATCCAGTGGTTTCTCTACATTAGAAACTACAATAGGTGGTACATCACCATCTGTCTTATCCCAGAAATTTCCCCTGGCTAAATAATTACCGAGTATGAACGTGACACCAGGAATAGGAAGCATAGTACAAACTCCTACAACTACATCACCTGACACAAACTTGGAATTAAGGTGAATGCGATGTTACGGTACTTCCACGTAGCCCATTTCAAGCCCTCTGACCAGCACAAGAGATCCCGTGGCAGTACATTCAGACAAAGGCAAAGGTCCTTCCAACAAAAATGACTGCCCTGCTCCTGTATCTCGAAGGATACAATGTCAGCATAGACCAGGACACCTAGATGTGCCCCAGAGACAGATCTCCAGTGTGGACCTTGTCACCTAGACAGCCATCGGGAAAAGACCACTGGAACCAGTGGAGCACTTACACTGACTTTGCTGCAGTTGGAACAAACTACTGGTTCGTCTGGCCAGAGGGGAACTGCCCCCCCGACTGAGCCTGGTTTCTCCCAAGGTTTTTTTCTCTGTTCTGTCACCGACGGAGTTTTGGTTCCTTGCCGTTGTCACCTCTGGCTTGCTTAGTTGGGACACTGCATTTCCAGTGATATCACCAACTTGATTGCACAGATATTATTTAAACTGAACTGAGCTGGCCAATGACATCACTGAATGCAATAATGCCTTTAACTCAAAAAATTTCCTATTTTGATATTGTGCAGTTGCTTTGACACAATTTGTATTGTTAAAAGAGCGATATAAATAAAGGTTACTTGACTTGACTTGATAATAACATGCACATCTGCATCACAGGCGGGCAAAGAAACGCTACAATCAGTGAGAAATGGCGCAAAGTCAACAGTGTTTTTAACCTTCTCCATCTCAGTGATGTCCATCTGCTCAGTTTGCTTGTCAGGAATAAAATTCCCACTTGATGTAGAAATTAAACCAACAGGTTTAACAGCTTTATCTTTCCTTCTGAGAACAGCACAGTCTGAAATTATATGTCCTGGCTTCCTACAAAATAAGCAAACCATTTCTCCTTTTGTACATGCAACTGAAGCATTATCTGCTGAAGATTTTGACAGTGCTCTGGTGTACAACCATCTTTTTATTTCTCTCAGAGACACTCAGCTTAGATTTGCTCAAATAGCTAGCAGACACATGAGTAAGAACAAACTCGTCTGCCATAAGAGCAGCATCGGACAATTTAGTCACTTTATGTTCATTTAGATACATCGCAACAGCACTTGGAAGTTTTGGAGTTTTTATACTCTTCCAAAAGTATGAGCTCTCTTAATTGTTCCTTAGTTGTAATTTTAACAGAGGAACACCAGCGGTCAAACAGATTTTCTTTCTCTCTAGCAAACTCAAGATAGGTGCACTTCTCAGGCTTTCAATTACTCCTAATTTCTGGCGATATGCCTCAGGTGCCAATTCATAAGCACGCAAAATAGCCGACTTTACGATCTCATAGTCAGTATTTGCTCAATAGTCAGCACGGAATACACTTCCTGTGCTCTGCCTACTAAAATGCATTGCAATAATAAGGTCCAAAATTCCTTTGGCCATTTTAATGACTCTACAACGCGTTCAAACATGTGTTGTTCAACGCGTGTTGAAAATATTTCTCTACTTCCTTTTCCAAAAACGGCGACACAAGTCTAATATTTTTGTAAACATAAACACGGGTGCAACATGCACAGACTCATCTAGCGACACAGAAATGGGAATTTCAGCTGTTTTTGCACTCAGCTCCAGCTCAAGTTTACGTAACTGAAACTCTCTTTCCTCCCTTTCTCTTTCCCTTTCCAATTGTAACTCAATTTTACATAACTCTAACTGTTGTTGCTTTTGCAATTTCTTTATTCCAAAGTAATTTGCCAACTCTTTCTCTTTTAAAGCAAAAACATCACATTCAGCACAAAGTTTTTCTGCATAAACATACAACTGCTTCTCTTGTAAAGACAGCTCGCTAAACTTTGCATTTTGATCGATATAAATAAGAGGAAAGGATACAGACCCCTCTGGGTTAATAACTTGAGCTCTTACTTCTAAAACGCCTCACTTGGAATGTGTCAGTCTACACGTTATAATGCAGATTATGCTTTGAGATTGATAACAACCAAATCCATTTGAAAGGCTTTAACGAGTTTCATGTATGTTTTTGGCATTCCAAAAGCCATTCAATCTGATCAGGGTTTAAATTTTATGTCCCGGCAGTTCTCAAAAGTCATGCATCAACTCAAGTTTAAACACAATATCTTGAGTGCTTACCACTCCCAGAGTCAAGGAGGGTTGGAAAGGTTCCATCAGACTCTTAAGTCACTTTTGAGATCGTATTGTGTTGAACTTGATTGTGACTGGGAGGATGGACTTCCTTGGATGCTTTTAGCTATTTGTGAGGTTGTGCAAGAAAGCACCGGTTTTAGCCCTAATTTACTAGTATTTGGACACACTGTCAGAGGCCCTATTGCTCTTTTGGCAGATGAATGGAGAACATCTGATCCACCTGAGAATGTGTTGGACTACGTGAATAGTTTTCATTATCGACTCTTTGAAGCCAGAGCTATTGCTCTTTGAAAATTAGGTAAGACATAAAAAATATGCAGAGTTTGTTTGATTGTAAGGTTCAGGCATTAAGTTTTCAGGTAAGCGATCAAGTGCTCGCTTTGTTAACTTTTTTGAGTAGTCCATTCCAGGCTAAGTTTACTGGACCGTATACGATAGCGAAGTGTTATCCTAATAACAACTATCTTCTAAACACACCTGATCGTTGAAAGAAAGTACAGGTTTGTCATGTTAATTTATTGAAACCATATATGACTCCTGTATCGTCTTTGCCTGTTAATGTTGTGACTACTGGTATCATAGATTCAAGTGTCTCAGAAACATCTGTTGGGATGGCTGATGTTCTGGAGGAGAAGAATGGTCCTTCTCGTAGTATAGTGGAAGGACGCCTTAACAACTCTGAGGTACTTGCTAATTTAGCTTATCATTTGTCTCATTTGTTTGAACCAGAGAAGACTGATATAATTAAGTTGGTGAGTTTGTTCCCCTCTCTATTTTCTGACGTGCCTACTCGAACTCATTTCATTGAACATGACATTGATGTTGGCATGGCTTAACCTGTGAAACATCATCCATATAGAGTAATTCCTATAAAAAGTAAGTTGCTTCACAAAGAGGTGGATTATTTACTTGCTTATAATTTAGCAGAATTCAGTTTTAGTTCTTGGAGCTCTCCCCGCATTTTAGTGAGTAAATCTGACAATTCTTATTGGTTTTGTACTGATTACAGGAAACATAACTCTCTGACAAAACCTGATTGTTTCCCTCTACCCAGAATTGACGACTGTGTAGATCATGTGGGTTCTGCATGGTTTGTCAGTAAATTCGACCTCTTGAAAGGTTATTGGCAAGTGCCTTTAACTTCCCGTACTAAAGAACTATCTGATTTCATTACAACTGATAGTTTTTACAGTACACCATAATGCCTTTCGGAGTTCGAAATGCTCCCGCTACATTTCAGTGGTTAGTAAATCGAGTGTTTTCTGGGTCGACCGGATGTGAAACTTACCTGCATAATATTGTTCTGTACAGTTCTTCTTGGTCTGAACACCTCACACAAATTAAATAACTTTTTGAGCGTTTGGCTAGAGCAAACTTGGCTGTAAATCTTGCCAAATGTGAATTTGGCAAGGCTACAGTGACATATTTAGGTAAGGTGGTTGGCGGAGGACCGTAAAACCAATCAACGCTAAAGTTGAAGCTATTTTTTTAAGATAGGATGGACTTACCTGTTACTTTAGTGTTTTTGTTTCTCCTGTCTATTATAAAGACGTACCTGTTACTCCAGCCATACTCCTATGTCTGAGGATAGTTACCTGTTTACTCCTTAACTTTTGTGCTGTCTGCTTACTTACTGGCCTGAACTCCTCTCAGTTTATCATCAATAAACCTGCATCATTCTCCAACTCCATTTTCAGTGTGTTGTTACAGAAATCTGCTGGCCCCTGCCTTTAAAAAATCCTAGATCCACCACTGCTGTCAAGGCTATTTTATACACGTTAAACATCGGATGAAGTGATTATTTCTCTTTAATACAGATTATGCTGGATCATTAATAAATTAGTCATAACAAAAAATGATGATATCCAATGTATTTTTCCATGAGCGATTATAAGGTTACCTAGCTTGTTTGGTAGCTTGTTTATACCATAGCTTGTTGGATAGTAAGTCACCCACTACAATTTACACTGTGATAAGCCTGTGTATGAAGTGATATTAGGCTAATATCGTAACATCACATTTTCCTCAATATGATGTTAAGTGGCAGATGTGAGCTTGCTACAGTTGAATATCTAAATAATAGATGTCCTTAATCCTAGACAAAACCTAAAATACTATGTGGTGGATGAAAAATAATTATAATATGACCACGTGGTGAACCGATGTACCTAACTCATACTGAAACACATTTACATTTACACATTTAGCAGACGCTTTTATCCAAAGCGACTTACAGTGCATTCAGGCTATACATTTGTATTGTCAGTATGTGTGTTCCCTGGGAATCGAATCCACAACCTTTGCGCTGCTAACGCAATGCTCTAACCACTGAGCCACAGAAATACGTCTCCATGCCATGTACACATGCTGTGTACACTTATCTATCCTTGCAATTACAATTTTGGCTGTATTATTTCTGTCCCCTTCAAAAATTGCTCTTGAGGAATTTTATTTTCATCCCCCGCCCCAACTGTTAGATGAAATGTATGCCCTTGAATAACAGACGGCTTACTCAAGAATGCCAAGAGGCCAGCAGACCTTATAAGCTCTGGAAAACGTCTCAACCTTGACAGCTGTTTGCTTGAGTCTGCTTAAAGTTAATATGCATATAAAAATATATCAAGGTTGTGGTAATTTGTCTTCTGCCAAATCTGAAGCAGTCATGCGAGATCATGTGAGATCCATTGATATGTGTGTTTTGCTGTTTGTTTTGTCTGAGGAACTGTAGAGTGTATTCCCATTCATTGGGATTTATCCTACCTCAGTGTGTGTATAGAAACACTGAACGAGTCTATACAATGCCAACTATCCAAACGTTGAACAGCTATTGCACATACTTCTGAATGCACCTCAAGGTGGAGCAGTTTTTGAAGTCTGCCCCAAATGTGCAGTTGTAAGTACATGCTGGATTATTGTTGAACTGCTGTCTCAACGCTAGAGGTCAGTCGCTTTTTTTTTATCATTCATCATTCATGAATCAAGGAAACAAAATGGCTCAAACTCAGAATTATGATTTAAAAAATATAAAATTTTGGTTCTGAATAAACACTTTATGGTTCTGAATAAAATATAAATGTATAATTCATATTAAACCAAAGTTTAAAAAGTATTTGACAAATGTATAATAATAGGGTAATAGAAAACGGTAAGTAATATGAACATTGTGTATAAATTGACATGCACATTAACTATTCACCCTGGGTGATGTGATTATCAATGTGTGTGTGTGTGTGGTACTGAAAAAAAAAGTTGAAACTAAAACTGTAAAAATAAATGAATAAATACATTTACAAAGAAACTCACTCATGCTTTCATCGGTGTGAATTATTTTCAGCACTGCTGTTGTAATTCTGCTCATTGATGGTCTGGATGGTTGGACAAGGCCCAGGCATTTTCAAATGAAGTTCTAGGGTGATATTTAAAGATATAAGAAATGTTTGTCTTAAGGACTGTAGAGAACAAGCTCTGAACTTAAAACGTCTAAACATATTAAACCTTGCTGTGTACAGACCTGAAGGTCTAAATGTATTTAAGCATCATTTAAGCCACAGAAAATAACATGTTTAACACAGGACTTTAAAATTGTATGAAATAGCAACAGTTCATAACCTGATCTGTCTTCAGTTCCTAATTCAGAATGATGAATTCAAGCAATAATTGAATGTAATAAATACAGGCAAGAGACAAATGGGACAAGTCAAGAAGATTTTTTACAAAGCTGTTTTTTTTGTGGTAGAAGTGATGGTTCTGACAAGTTTTAAACAAGGAGATTAATCTACAGTTTTAGCTGAATTGATTATACACAAGATTATATAATGATCTGAGATATCATCGCTCTGCTGCAGAATTTCAAAATCATTAGCATAAATTCCATGTGATAATATTACATTTAAAGTATGTTTACAGCAATTAATGAGTCCTGACACATGTTTTCAAATCGAGTTTAGAATTTCTATAAATGCTAATTCCATTGCATATTAATCATTATCTACATGGATATTAAAATCACCAACAATCAAGACTTTATCTGCAGCAGAATTATCTCAGAAAATCTGCAAATTCTTTGATAAAGTCTGTATGGTTCCCTGGTGACCTGTTTACAGTAGCCAGTACAAATGTTAATAGGGATTTAATATTAGCACTTAATCTACTAGATGATTTTATATAAAGAACCATTACTTCAAACAAATTATACTTGAAACCAGACTTCTGAGAAATACTTTAAATATTACTATAAATTGTAGCAACACACCAAGCTTTTCCTTTTGGAAGCGGCTCGTGTTTATAACAGTAATCTTGGGTGGTAGACTCATTTAAAGTAATGAAATAATCTGGTTTTAGCAAGGTTTCTGTCAAACAGAGCACATCATTCACAAAAAGTATTTTCGTAGAAAGGGATCTAAATATCCATTAAGTCAAGCTTTATCGTTTGTTTATCTGTATTACATCTATTTTTTATTTGTTGAACATCAAATAAATTTGGACGTTAAACAATCAAATAATCAATTTTGGACATTTTTTTGTATTTGCTAGTTCAGGGAACAGACACAGTCTCTATAGTGTGATATCTAGGTGAAAGGGTGTCTATGTGCTGAGAATTAACTGACTTCTATGACGTGAGGCGGCTAGCAGACGGTCGGTTTAGCCAGTCTGCCTACTTCCTGACCTGGGCCCCAGCTAGTCAAGTACGAACTCTAAGACTATGTGCCATATTTCTAGAGAGAATAGCGGCACCACCCCAGGAGGGATGAAGACCATCTCTTTTCAACAGGCCAGGTCTACCCAAAAACTTGTCCAATTGTATATGAAACCAATGTTATTCTGTGGGCACCACGTCATCATGGTAAGCAGGGAACAGTTACCAGAGCTTATTACAGTGTCTGACATCGTACTTGCAATTTCACACACCTCTTCAATGTATTTTTTTTTATCTCTGACTGGAGACGTCAAACATTCATAGTAGTATAAAATGTCGCTCTAACATACTTACGTTTGCATAAAGACTAATGTAAAACAAGGGAGTATGTATAGCTTATAAATCTTTTTTTTTTTACATATAAACAACTTTAGAAATTGTCAAATGTTTACTTTACTAATTATATTAGGTTTATAGAAATTTTATTTATGAAATGTATATTCTTGTCAGGTGAAACAGAGGATCCAGATGCAAAGGTAAGTTCTGTAATAGCTTTTAATGAAGAATGAACACAGGCAGTCTGTCGAGCAATGACACAGAACTGGAACAAACAAAGATAAATTCTTCAGTAAAGGTAGACTCCTGTCTTGAGGATAGACTGCTGAGCTGGAACTTCTCGTAGGGCAGAAACACAGTCCTTGTAAGAGGTCACAAACAGCAGGATGACAGAGACTCGATAGCACACAGGATGAGCACAACTCCTCTAGACTTGATTAGACAAGATAAATGTTCACGTAGATAGCATAACACACAGGCATGACTCACATACACACGAAATAATCCGACAAAGAACAAGGGGAAACAGACGCCAGAAGTAGAGAGAAAGTAATGAGACAAAAGTGAGAACAGGTGTGACAGAGAAGCAGCGCGAGCGCTGATTGCAACGATGAACAGGTGGGGAAAAATAGACAGGCAGGGCCAGAGCGAGAGAGAAAAAGAGAGAGGGAAAGAGAACAAACCCAGCGCATGACAATTCTATTTAATCAATAAAATTGATAAAATACCTTATTTTACATTCTAACAATTTTATTCTGTTCTGTGTGAGACATAGACGTCAAGTTATGTTTCTGCGGGTGGGTGCGCAAACTCCACCCTCCTGACTGTATATATATAATGTAAACTCACTGGCCACTACGCATTAATTTTTTCACATTTATAAAAGCATGCCTACACCAGATCCTGCGCAAAAAGTTTTACTATTCATAACCTTTTATAATTTTTAGCAATAAAAATGAATGTGTAGGCTATGGCCCAAAGGGAATTACAGTCAGGGTCTCATTCCTTAATGACGGTGTTAAACACGTGTCGCGTGGATGGGAATATGCATGGAAATGATATGCAAATGAGGTTATGCATAGTAAAACCAGGCGTTGTAAGCTCATATATGGTGATTTCTGTGAGGAGTCAGGGTGGAGATGCACGTATGCACAATCTTCCCCTGACTGGGATTTATAAAGGGATTTTTGCGCAATCTAGTTTTTGTGCGTAGGTACACTTTTAGGATGAAATATACGGAGAGTTTTATAAATGAGACCCCTGAAGTGGGACAATCACATTGAGTCCACTGTGAAAAAGGCCCAGCAGAGGTTGTACTTCCTTCATCAGCTGAGGAAGTTCAACCTGCCACAGGAGCTGCTGAAACAGTTCTACTCTGCCATCATTGAATCCGTCCTCTACAAGACAATAACTGTCTGGTTCAGCTCAGCTACCAAATCTGACCTCAGAAGACTACGGAGGGTAGTCCGGACTGCTGAGCGAATCATTGGTACAACCCTCCCCAGTCTCCAAGAACTGTACTTATCCAGAATGAGCAAAAGGGCTTGCAAAATCCCTCTGGACCCCTCACATCCAGCACACTCCCTCTTTGAACTGTTACCGTCTGGTCGACGCTACAGAGTTCTGAGCACCAGAACGACCAGACACAGAAACAGTTTCTTCCCTCAAGCAATCCATCTCATGAACACTTGACATTAAACGTGGAACACACAACACTAGTATACATTATTTATTCATCACACATACTTATTTTCTTCTTTTCAAATTTGCACATGTCAGACCTGTAAACACAAAATTGTCTATAATGTATATTGCGTTTTTGCTATTTTGTACATTGCCTAAATTGTTATTTTGTTGTCTGTGTCTTGTCCTGTTGCTGTCATTCTGTTGCACTGTGGAGCTTCTGTCACTATAACAAATTCCTTGTATGTGTAAACATACCTGGTCAATAAAGCTCATTCTGATTCTGGTAGTGTCAAACTAAACAATAAAACAACATCTAAAATGTTTTGATACTCAGTAAGATATTCTGTAGACATCTGACAGAAATAAAGTCAATCTGGTTATTAATAATTAAAGCTGTTACTACTTTTTTAGAAGTCGTTTAATCAGATCTTGAGAGATTTAGGGTGAATCCCAATTCTCTGTCTTACCCCTTCCCCTTAGTTTTGCGTGTTCACGTGAGAATAAGGGCTGTCCCAATTCTTGTTTTGATAGAGGGGTAGGCCTAAGGGGAAGGGGTAGATACCCCTTAAAACCAAGAATTTCCGCGAGCTTACTTGAAACCAAGGGGTACCCAGAACACACTGCGGCCAGATCATCCAGAGAGTCCCATAAATGTAAGTATTTTCTGCTTAAATAATTGATTTAAAAATTACGACAGTCTTGTTTTGTGCTCTACACAGTCCTGTAACTTACATATATATTTGCAACCATGCTCTTAATTGAAACGTTTTTAAAAATCGCTATTTTTCCACGCTAACGTTACATTGCTGATTTGCACAACAGTCCCGCGTTTCTCTGACTAGAGAAAACATCACTAAAACCCTCGACACACACACACTTGCAGACGGAGAGTTTGTGATCAACACTTGTCGCCTCTGGTGACGTAGCAGCCAGCTAGCGACGATGTATGATGACGTAACAGTAACCAAGTGGTGTCTCATTTCATAGGGGTATGTTTTCACCCCTAGCGCTTACCACTCGGTTTCGAGGGACAAGGGCTAGGGGTAAGACGAAGGGGAAGGGGTAAGACAGAGAAATGGGATTCACCCTTAATGACTTCAGTAGATGTCATCAAAGGCTGTGGCTGGAAGTTAGTTGTGCTTCTCTTTTCTTCAGTGATTCTGCTTTTTAACAGCAGATTAGAGCTGCACGATTCTGGATAAATTGGGAATCACAAGTTTTTTTTGTCTCAAAGAGAGATCACAATTCTCCTACAATTTTGAAATAAATAAAATAACATGTAATTACATAAAATCTGTGACAAAATAATAATTGCTGCAGTCTATTTAAAAAAAGTTTAATGAATATTAATTATTATTATTTTAAATGGTTTAAATCAGGGCTGTCCAAACTTGGTCCTGGAGGGCCGGTGTCCTGCAGAGTTTAGCTCCAACCCTATTATACACACCTGAATCAGCTAATCAAGCTCTTACTGGGTATACTAGACACTTCCATGCAGGTGTGTTGAGGCAAGTCAGAGCTAAACTCTGCAGGACACCGGCCCTCCAGGACCGAGTTTGGACTGCCCTGGTTTAACTGATTGAATCAATGACTCACTCATAAATACTTCACTAGTTTTTACTGGATGAATCAACATTTTTAAGGAATTTCTCGAATGAGTTATTCAGTGACAAATATATTTTTAATAGTCACTTTTCACCACTTAGAGAAAAACAATGTAATCGACACAAATGTTATTTGAAGTGCCAAGTACTTTCAAAATATGTTAATTTGCTCTATTTTGATCACTACTATAAACAAAAGTGTTTATATCTGTACTATAAACTTGGATTCAAGTACTCCTGTGGTAATATGATTGTAAGACAGAAATAATACTGTGTGGTTGAAAAGACTGTTTGTGAAGCTGTTTCATATCTAAACATGAAAACGGCTCTCTCTGTCTGTCAGCGGCAGGTTTCAGTGTTACGGATTGACTTTTCAAAGGCTTAATGGACACAGGAGAATCATTTTCATTTAGAAATAAGATTGCGTGGCTGTGTGAATTGAGATTGCAATCTTTTAACAATTAATTGTGCAGCTCTACAGCAGATGTTCATCACTAATGCATAATATTTTTTTTAATGAATCATATAACTATCTCATTAATTTCCAGACTGCCTTAAGGCCGGTTTCACACCGCAAGCCTGAGCTGGTTGTGTTTGTTGTTTACCCTTTACATGCAAATCCCCATGTTAACAAACATTCAAGACCTTGATAAATGACCAACTTCCAAAATACAAATATATAGTTGTCTTTGTAAATAAATATGTAGCTTTGGAGCCACTGCTGACACTGTACAAACACTTACCCTGGACTTCATAACAAGGTAAGCAACACGTTTTTATGAAACTGTGTATAAAGTATTTTGTTGTGTTGATGTTTATTTAGTTGAAATTAATGAAGTATATTGTAAAATGTAGTTGAGCTGACAAGCTCACGTGACTGATGTAAATGGAGACCATTGGAAACATGTTTTGCATTTTTTAAAGCTGTGTATTTAGCTTGCACTCCTTATCACATCACAAACCATCTTCATTAATATAACTTTGACCTATTTATAAATACGCTCAACTTGCAGATGTCTTGAAACTTTATACCAGAGCCCTTTGAAAGCTTCTCCACGTCCTTGCCAGCACTAGTAGAGTGCAAGCAGGATTGTCTGACAGCATGAAGAAGCACTGAAAACCTAAGTGTCTGATTACCATTCCCACTCGTCCCAAATGTCAAGGAAATGCACTCTTGCCAAAACAAATGTACTAATTATTACAGAACTTGTGGACAGAGTAGAAGCATTTATTCGGACAGCTGCATTCCCAGTCAACAATTTGATCTCACGGTGATCTTGAGGATTTAAAATCAGTGTTTATAAGTAATAAAATGGGCTTACCTCAAGGCTCAATTTTGTGTCCATTGCTTTTTAGCTTGTTTATAAATGATTTGCCATGTAGTACATACATATATATACATCTGCTAAGTCATCAGCTAAGGTTGCTGCACTTTTAAATGAGCAAATTGAAAAGATATCTAGATGGCTTCAAGAAAATAATCTTACATTAAATGTTAAGAAAACTGTCTTTGTGTTTTTTCTAAAATATTGAAAATTAAGGTACTTAACAAAGAAATAAAGGAAGTTAGTTTTTTAGGAGTAGTTCTAGATTCACAACTCAAATTTGACAAACATATAAACAGGCTGTCAAAAACAGTTAAGATGAACTTAAATTGTTTTAAGCTTATTAGGTGTTACATCACGACAGAGGCAGCTCATCTGCTCCTGCATGCAATGATTGTGTCCCGTATCTCATATTGTATTAAAGCGTGGTCTCAAACTAGTGATTCTTTAATTAGAACAATTTAAATGCTGTATAATCGGGCTTTAAAAATAGTGGATAAATAGTCATATCTTAAAGAAATGGCATATGCTTAATTTTACAAATTCTAAAAATGTATCATGCATGAAACTGATTTTTAAATGCTTGCATAATAAGGCACCTTCTATTTTATGTAATCTGGTAAAGAGACTATATGATGCTATGGGACGAAGCACTAGGAGTACACAGGTTGGAATCTGTAGGATTGGGTTTTGTACAGCATCACAAGGGCAAAGAGCATTCTCTGTAAGGGGTCACAACTTTGGAATACGTTGCCAAATGAGTTTAAAGTGATACATGATATAAAGTCTTTTACATTGACGGTTAAATGCTGGCTCAAATTAAATCGGACCTGTCTGCATATTTGAATTTTCATATGGTTCCTTACTAGTTATTTAATAAGATTGGAAGAGTCTATAAAAATTGGGCATGTGGTTGTTCTGTATTCTGTTTGTGATGTATGAGGATATTGTATGAAGAATTTATAACGTTCGTTTTTTAGGTATATATAGTTATTTTATTATAATTATTTTGGTTATTTATATCTGTATTGATTTTATAGAAAAGCCTTTCTAGGCACATGAGATGCAAATTACCTTCTGCTATAATATCTATGTGCAGTGCATATTTTCCTGTCTTTGTCTGGAATTATGTCTATTGTATTGTCCCTATTAAAATAAATGTATAAATAAATAAGAAATCTCATTATGAGCTCACAGGATACTTGTGATAAGGTCACAATGTGAGATAACAGTGAGCTAAAAGTGTAACCTCACAGCACCCTCACTGTGTGCTCATACTAATGTGAGGTCAAAGTGCACTCACTGCACAGAGACTAGGTACCCAGCATGCATTGCAGCATGACGCTTTTTATTGTCACCATTGTTGAGATGTATACACTGATTCTTGATGTTTTGCTGTGTGTTTAAATGACAGAGTAGTTAATAATACTTGTGTCTTATGCTTTTATAATTCTTCATAAATGATAATGAGACTGTTGGTTCCTATACTGTATAATCACAGAGCTATTATTTTTAGAAACTTTAGATTAATCAAACCTCACCAAGACTGCATATAGATGATGACTATTGTTATCATCAATAACAAACCAATATCACCTGGTTGCAGTCTCTTTTTGAGTTTCCTTGCCATAACAAATGTTCATTACAAACATAGTTATAGCAGCCCAAAAATGTATATAATGTTATAAAGTCAAGGGTCAAGAGTGCAACTAAAGCAAACACTACTCACCATGATGGTAACGTCAAACGAAACAATAAAACACCATCATCTAAATCTCTGTTAATTCTCAATAAGGACTTTTGTAGATGTCTGACAGAAATTAAGTCAGTCTGGATAATAATGAGCGAAGCTGGTGATTCGTATACTTTAGTTGATTTCATCTAAGGCTATGTCTGGAAGTCAGTTGTATGTTTGGAGAAGGTTCTTATAACAGAAATATGTTAGCTGGCTGTGCACTCATACTGTGAGCTCACCATATGAGAGCACTGTGATCGTGTTGAGAAACAGGAAGTAGAATGTCCCCCCTGCTGACTGATATTTGAACTACCTCCTCTCAACCTGCTCAACATTTTGAATTCACAATGAGCTCACATATTACTCAAACTGTAAGTATCACCATATGAGAATGGTGTAATGTCACTGTGATCATCGCATAATCTCCTGTGTTGACTGGGTTATGCTTGTCTTGAATACTTAATTTATTGCCCTTTAGAAAAGGGGAATCAACTTGGAACAATTTGTCTAATTTTATTTATTTAATGAGGAAATACCTCTCTGAGATTAAAAATCACTTTTACATGAGAGTCCTGGTCAAGATAGGCAGCCACGTGTAACTTATACACATATACAAAAACCTTTACAAATTATTGACTCCAATTATCAAAATATATATTTTTAATATATATTGTTTTCAAAGACACAAATAATAGCTTTAAATTAATTTAGAGATAATTACAATCCATAGGGTACAGCATACTTGAAAGCTGGTTTGCCTAGTTCAGTTCAGACAATAGGTGCAGAAGGCGAAATTGTGAGAACAACAAAATAAACTACCGACAATTTTCTGTTGAACAAAACAAAAATAGGAGGGCAAATAAAATGTGTTGTATTGTTATTGATCATTGGGCCTTTTTAATCTTCTCTTTCCTGCTTTTTACTGCGGAATGTATTTTACACTCCATGGTTTAAGTTGGGGGGGTGCTGGTTCTCTTTAAATAAAACTGAAATAAAAATATGTTCTGTCCTGTTTAAGTAAAATTAGGTTTACGGTATATACCTTTTCATCTTGAATCTCCAGTGGAGCATCTGCCACAGGATAGACATTCAGCTTAAAATGGCTATAGAGGGATAAAACCATTTATATGCTGCATGACCTTCATAAAGGGAGAAAAAATATTGCTTTTACGCTTTTTTTGGCCCACTGATGCTATGTATATCAAGTGCTTGAAGGTACAAGTGGAATTTTTTAAATGCAAAGACATTAGTCCTGCAAAATGACGAAATGTAAATGTAGATTGACTTCTCTTATCAATCAGTCTGTGGGGTGTGTAATTGTTTCCTAGGATAAAAACAGAACAGAACACATTCCTCATAAATAGAAGGTAAACCTAGCCCATTATAACCCAAATACAGTAGCTGAATTGCTGAGACAACATTGTTTATATAAAAGGAGACATCTTCTAATAATAATAATAAATTATTACATTTATATAGTGATTTTCTAGTCACTCAAAGCGCTTTACATACAAGTGGGGAATCTCCTCAACCACCACCAATGTGCAGCATCCACCTGATGATGCAACGGCAGCCATAGTGCGTCAGAACGCCCACCACACACGTGAAGTCACGTCCTCACCTTTATTTATATAGCGCTTTTAACAATACAAATTGTTTCAAAGCAACTGCAATATATCAAAATAGGAAAATAGTGTATAACTAATGTAAAATTAAAAGATTAAACACTCAATTTTCAGTTGAAGGCATTTCCTTATTGAATTCAGTGATGCCATCATCCAGCTCAGTTCAATTTAAATAGTATCTGTGCAATCAAGTTGACGATATCGCTGGAAATGAAGTGTCCCTAACTAAGCAAGCCGGAGGCGATAGCAGCAAGGAACCAAAACTCCATCAGTGACAGAATGGAGAAAAAAACCTTGGGAGAAACCAGGCTCAGCCGGGGGGCAGTTCCCCTCTGGCCAGACGAACCAATAGTTTGTTCCAACTGCAGCAAAGTCAGATTGTAAGGTCTCCACTGGTTCCAGTGGTCTTTTCCCGATGACTATCTAGGTGACGAGTTACTCACTGGGCATCTGTCTCTGGGGCTCATCTAGATGTCCTGGTCCCTGCTGACGTTCAGGACTGTAGAGTTCGTCTCTAGGTGATGATCCACCATCTGATCTGGATATGGACTGGATCTGGTGACTGCAGTGACCCTCTGGGCTGGATAAGGACCGGATCGGGTGGCTACGGTGACCTCGGAATAAAAAAGAAACAGACTAATATTAGCGTAGATGTCAATCTTCTTATGATATAACAAGTAAATCGTGTTTTATGGGAAGTGTTCCCGCTTCCGGTTGACCTAATTAATGCAGCCTAACAATCCTTTAGCATTTTTGAATATTAGAAGCGTATTAGTGTGTTATGTGTACGCCAGGTTAAAGTGATGGGTCTTTAATCTAGATTAATACTGACAGAGTGTGTCTGCCTCCCGAACATAGATTGTTCCAGAGTTTGGGCGCTAAATAGAAAAAGGATCTGCCGCCTGCAGTTGATTTTGATATTCTAGGTATTATCAAATGGCCAGAGTTTTGAGATTATAGTGGACCTGAAGGACTATAATGGGATAAGAGCTTGCTCAAGTACTGAGGAGCTAAACCATTCAGGGCTTTATAAGTAATTAACAAGATTTTAAATCTATATGATGTTTATTAGGGAGCCAATGCAGTGTTAACATAACCGGACTAATGTGGTCATACTTCCTGGTTCTGGTAAGAACTCTAGCTGCTGCATTGACCATCTGTAGTTTGTTTATTAAGCGTGCAGAACAACCACCTAATAAAGCATTACAATAGCCTAACCTTGAGGTCATAAACGCATTAATTAACATTTCTGCATTTGACATTGAGAGCATAGGTCTCAGTTTAGATATATTTTTAAGATGAAAAAATTCAGTTTTACAAATGCTAGGTAGCCGGTAATCAGTGGTGCGGGGTTGCGGTAATTTTTGGGGTTTGCTAGCTACTACCGACGCTTTGTGGACGCTTTGTGGAGCTAGCAAACCTGAAGCGGTCAAAGTATGGGTCCAAGGAGTTTGCAGAAGCCTGATCTACTAAGTGTCAGAGTAGCTTTGAGGAGTTAAAGGGTAGACTCACCACTGCCCCGTGCTTGCCTATGCCGACTTTTTACTTCCCTTTATTTTGGAGGTGGACGCTAGTCATGGGGGGCTAGGGGCGGTCCTCTCACAAGAGCAACAATGTAAGGTACATCCCATAGCTTATGGTTGCAGAGGTCTTCGGCCCACTGAGCGCAATACATCCAACTACTTTTCTATGAAACTGGAGTTTCTTGCGCTCAAGTGGGTCATGACTGAGAAGTTTCAGGAGTACCTGCTGGGGCACAAGTTTGTGGTCTACACAGAGAATAACCCTCTTAGCTACCTGACCTCAGCCAAGTTAGGTGCCATGGAACAGCGCTGGGCTACCCAGTTGGCAGCCTTTGACTTTGAGCTTAAATATAGATCAGGGAAGAGCAACCGCAATGCTGATGCCTTGTCACGCCAAAATCTCCCTGTGGTAGAAGTTCAGGATTTGTGCCCAGGTGCGGCTGTTCCAGTTGCATTGAGTCAAGGCGGCCAAGGTGGATTGGTGGCTCCGGTTAACCAAATTGTATAATTTCCTCGTTGTTCCACTGGCGATATGTGTGCTCCGCAGCAGGCTGATTCAGTTATCGGAGAGCTATTGGTGTTTTGGAGGCGGAAATCGCTGCCCAGCTCTGAGGAGCATAAGAAACTCTCCAGGTCTGCTGTGATTTTGTTTCGGCAGTGGGATTGCCTGGTAGAGAAAGGGGGGGTGCTTTATCGTCGGGCGTTTTGCCCGGATGGTGGAAAAGAGGTCCTCCAAGTGCTATTGCTGGCGGTCATGAAGTCGGAAGTATTGACCCAACTGCACCAACAGCACAGGCTATTGGGCGTAGAGCGCACCACTCAGCTAGTGTAGCAGCAGTGTTATTGGCCGGGAATGTCATCGGACATTGCCTGCTGGTGCCAGGAGTGTGAGAGGTGTCAGTGTGCTAAGGGTGTTCAGCCCACCCCTGTTAGCTTCATGGGACATCTGTTGGCTGCACGGCCAAATGAGATTGTGGCTTTGGATTTCACCATGTTGGAGCCTTCGAGTTCTGATCTGGAGAATGTGTTGGTCAAGTGAAGTTCTGAGCTTTATTGTCATTCCGCTACATGTGTGGACATACATGGGACGTGCCTCACAGGACCACGGTGCTACATAAATACAGACATACAACACGAAGTACAGTATAAACCATAAACAACTAACCTACCCTTTGACTATACATATGCTATATAATAAAAGTGGTTACCTATACATAAACTAAAAAAAATAATAAAAAATACAAACTGACAACTGTGCAGACGACTTCAATACTGTACATGTGCAAAAAGAGAGACATTCAAGCAGCTTGGGGAACAGTGTAAGGTGATTTGTGGTGCATGAGCCAGTAAACATACATACAGTTCAATCAGTCTGTGGGATTATGTACACACAATGGTGTGTGAAAGTGTCTAGTGCATGTAGATGTGTTGCTACAGTGGCTGTGCAGGCCCGCTCACCTGTGCGTAGCACACTTGAATTGCGTTTTTTTTATCCTGTGATGTCCATGTTTCAGGATGTAGGGGTTTGTTTGGGGTTTCAGAGAGGGGGGCGGTGTATGTGAGTTCTCTCACAGCCTGAAAAAGCTGTTGAGCAGTCTGGCGGAGCGGGCTCTGATACTCTGGTACCGTCTACCTGAGGGTAGGAGCTGGAAGAGACTGTGGGAGGGGTGGGTGTGGTCTTATATGGAGTTGAAAAGTCGCACACTACCCCATATCATCCTGCTGGAAACGGCGCGGAGTGCGAACGTTTCAACCAAACTTTCTCTCCACAGCACAATCTTTTACACAAACAAGCTCTTAAAGGCACCGAAGGAAGACGGGCCCAGGTGTGGTGTATACTATTGCCCCATTCAGCAGCATATGGAGTTGAAAAGTCGCACACTACCCCATATCATCCTGCTGGAAACGGCCAGTGCGAACGTTTCAACCAAACTTTGCACAATCTTTTACACAAACAAGATCTTAAAGGCACCGAAGGAAGAGGGTGTGGTGTATACTATTGCCCCCACCACAGATCTAGGTAAGCGAAAGCATGTGCACTGATCCTTGATGAAACCTCAGATTGGCACGAACACCTCCCCCGTCTTGCAGAACATTCCATTAGTGGAACCTGTACAGCCTCTGGAAGAGGAGTTAGATGAGGGGGATTTGTTTATCTTGGTGCCAGAAACCCCACAGATTAGTAGTAGGCAAGCACCTCCCTCCGTCCCTCAGTGGTCTGTTGAAGCCCAGGGAGCAGAAGGAATTCCTGAGGCAGGGATGGATGTGCAGCCAGTAATGGACCCTCCGTCACGTTCTGCTGTGATGGGTGAGAGTGTGGTGAGGCGAACTGGAAGGAGTACTGCTAGGCAGCACTCTAATGTACACCATCTCCCACAATCATTGGGGGCAGGTACAGTGTCTAGTATAGTGGGTAGTACAGCTGTTGCTTGGTTTCATCCTTGGGACTGAAGGTTCTGAGGGTTGGTTTTCTAGGTCACCATCGGGGCGACGTTGCAGGAGCTGGGGCTGGATTGTGACCGTATGAATGAGTTAAGCGGTGGTGATTGACACTTGTGATCACCAACCAGCAATGAGAACTTCCTGTTTTAGAGCTGGTTAGTTGCAGCTGGTGATGCGTCACGTCCGGATCCTCGCCTCTCTGTTCATGTTGATGGTGGCTTTAGGTATGTGCTACTAGAACATAGCAGTTTGCTAACCTTTTAATCATTACTCATGTGAAACTAACGATTTGTTTGTTGGATCCTAGCCTGTCTTTTCATCTGTGTGTCTCCGTCGGTTGCTCCAGTTAGTGGATTTGATGACTGCCCTCCTTTCAGGTATGCAAGTTAAAGCGGTGTCATAGCAAATAGATTTTCTAATTTTATTTGGTTTGACGATTGGCGGGTGGTTTGAGTAATGTGCAGTTCCCTGTACTTGAGTTTAACAGTGGGTTATATGAGGGCTGTGTAGCTTGGCCTGTGAACGGGATTATAGAGCACTTTACTCTCATTTTGGTAAGTGTCTTGTATGTGGTTACGAGTGGGAAATTTTAGTGGGTGATATGTAACTACTAGTAACACTGTTTTATTCGTATTTGCCTCAGGATTCTCCCTTTCATTCTGGGCGATTATTGTTGCAGCTTCGTCATTTGTCTGCTGCTGCGCTCCAGAGCCCGCTCCGTTCCGTGAGCCCACAGAGTCCACTCCAGAGCCTGCTTCGTTCAGGGAGCGGGCTCTGGAGCGCAGCAGCAGACAAATGACGAAGTAAGGGCCCCCTCATATATTTTGTGTAATGTCAAAACAGGACATGCAGCCTCACCATATGACCGCATGTCCCATGCAGGCCTTTACACACAGACAGATACAAGATTATATTAGTAGAATATCTTGATACATAAATGTTTATATTCACTTTGATTATGGAATGGAGTAGGCTCTGTGGGCTCACGGAACGGAGCAGGCTCTGGAGTGGACTCTGTGGGCTCACGGAACGGAGCGGGCTCTGGAGCGCAGCAGCAGACAAATGACGAAGCTGCAACAATAATCGCCCAGAATGAAAGGGAGAATCCTGAGGCAAATACGAATAAAACAAGTGTTACTAGTAGTTACATATCACCCACTAAAACTCTGTGGGCTCACGGAACAGAGCGGTCCGCTCCAGAGCCCGCTCCGTTCCGTGAGCCCACAGAGTCCGCTCCAGAGCCCGCTCCATTCCGTGAGCCCACAGAGCCCATTCCATAATCAAAGTGAATATAAACATTTATGTATCAAGATATTCTACTAATATAATCTTGTATCTGTCTGTGTGTAAAGGCCTGCATGGGACAGGCGGACATATGGTGAGGCTGCATGTCCTGTTTTGACATTACACTAAATATATGAGGGGGCCCTTACTTTCACGGAACATAAAATTAAGGTCTCCTGTCTGATTCTTGGTAGCAGACTAGAAACACAGTCAAAAAAGGTTAAAATGCATATGTATGAAATGTATTGAACATGCCTAGAGGAAAAAGTATTTAAAGAGGATGCAGAAAATATTCAGGAGATCTCTCTGCAGAGTTTTCACGGCCTTATTGTCTAATGATAATAAAGTCTCTGTTCTGGCATCAAAACCCCAAGACTGAGAGTGATTTCTCATAGCAATTGCAGAAGCCATCACACGTGGTGTTATCAGTGTCCTTGTGGGATGTGTCAACCACATGATGACTCTGAAGCTGATATGAAGTCCTGTGGTCACTCATACTTTGTACAGGTGTGTGTGTGTGCCATTCAGGCTTAATGGATTGGCACACACCACTGAAGGATGAAAGAAGGGAGAAATAGATGTTGTCCTTTAGCACTCTTGTACCAAGTCTGTTTGGGTGGAGGCCATCCAGCTTAAACAGTTGTCTATAGCCCCAGAAAATATTGAAGTTGTTGATGAAGTTGACTCCTTTTATACCGCAGGATCTTTGTAGCCATGTATTCAGCCCAAGTAGCTGTGAAAACATGTTTGTTCCCCTTACTGGAAGTGGTCCGCTGATGAATGACTGAACTTCAAGTCTTTGAAGTGTTTCAAAGAGTTTGGTGAAATCCTTCTTGAGGAGTTCTGACTGCTCTTTCCGAATATCATTCTTCCCCACATGGATGATAATTCAATTTAGAGTCTTGTGCTTCATCAGAATGTTCCGAAGTCCCTTGTTCACATCAGAGATGGTTGCTTGAGGAAATCAGCATGTTGTTGTAGTCCTGCTACTAATATTTCTGATAATAGAGTCGTCCACTATCAGAGTCCTGGGCTCTGCTGCTCTCTGAGCTGAGTGCCGCTGTCTGCTTGACCTCGAGCATCTGTTAGTAGCAATGTTAGCTGCTGGCTGATTCGATCCATGTTTAGTCACATTTGGGGATTCCTCACCCACATTCATTAATGATTCAAATCTTTTCTCAAGATGTATAGGCAGTTGTAAATTACCAGTGTTTACAAGTCTTGTCATAGCCGTATCTGGTGTAGAGGATGCTACGGCTGCAATACGAGATACTCATGACAATCTGATGTCTCGAGTGCCTTTGGGTCTCGCTCCCTGTTCCTGCCACCAATTAGTCTGTCGATCAGTTTCGGCTTGTTCCTCTACACATGGTATAAACTGTTGAGATTCACTAGATTCACAGGACTCTCCGGCTGTATGCTGAGGGGGTCCGTGATGACGATCTAATGTGTGTTCCACCTGTTTTGGAAGTACAGCAAGTAACTTTGCTTCAAGAACCACAATCCTTTGTAGAAGTCTGTGGCAGTTCATGCAACATGTAGATTCCACAAGAGGCATTTTCTTTCCCGTTTCTGTTAGAATGTCAGCAGCTGTGTTTTCCCATCTCCGGAATGTAAGCTGCTGGCAGTGGGAGGCAAAGAGTCTTCTTTTTCCTCAAACAATTGTTATTTGAGCACTGTGCTGATCTGCTGAAGTTAAAATCTTAGAGAGATCTGAGAAAAGTACATAAATAGGGAGCAAAGCGCAGAGCAATAAGCAAGAGCGTCCGAACAGTAGCAAACCCGGAAGCAACATATTCAAAAGAGAACTACAAAAAATAAATGTAAAAACTTAAATTAAACCAAAAGGTTTTGGTTATACTACAATCACAATAAAAGAGCAGCTGTTTCTTCAAGACCACAAATTTCATCAGTATCAAAATATTTACAGATAGATTAATTAAATCTGTCGCTCATATCTTTTAAGTTGTTGTTGCTCTTGTAACGTCGTAAGTCACATGATAACATCAACAATGGGGAATGAATTTCGGATCGCATTCATGCTTTGCAACATTTGGCTGTAGAGTACTCTTTTAGAGCTCGATAAGTACTTATTGAAATTAAGTACCTACTCATTATGTGATTTTGAATGCAGCCACTGTCTGAAGTTCCAGAGATTTTGTAACATAAGTGTCATTTTTCATGCAACATGACAACCCGTTTTAATAATATTTTTATACTATAGTTGTGTAGTATTTGGGTATTTAAAGTGTTTTTTTATTTTAATTGGCTAATTTAGTAATGTTTGTATAAAACATGGCTCATTAAAATAGCAACATTTTATGCCAAATTCACTTTAAAGATGTACGTTTCTCAATTTATTTCATGGTGATAACATTAGGAAGGGCTATAGTTAGTTAAAATTGTGTGTGTGTGTGTGTGTGTGTGTGTCTCTGTGAGAGAGCAGACTGGATGAGGACATTTGCTTGGTTATTATTATTAAAAAAATAGACAGGGCCATCCCTGGCTAATTTGCTGCCCTAGGCAAGATTTTTAATTTCGATTTTAATTGCAACCTCATTGATTGAGTGAACACAAATTATTTTAAATCTGAACCTATACTCATGAAAACAAGGGAAGTGACTCTTGAAGACGGTAATTATTAGGCTTGTTTTATAGTACAAAGACACTGACGGCAGATTGTAGTTGAAATTATAGTACGATCTTAAGTTTAGTCTACAACAAACCAGAAAATGTGTACAAAAACTTCTAAATCCCTTGTTTATCCATGTTGATGTTATTGCTTAACATTCTGTCAGTAGTCAGTGGCTGTGGGACTAGCCCTTTACCAGCAGAATAGTGGGACCATATGGGCTCAGATAGAGTTACATCATGAATAATTCACACTCACACTAAGATCAGACTCAGTAAGGCTCATTTCATCCTTACACAAGTTACAAAATGGACATAGCCGTTCTGCCAAACAACAATCATCCAGATAAATTCCTGCAGCTGGATGTGGGAATGCTGCCGGCATCGCATGGAATGTTCCAGATTGGTGCTGCTTTGTCTGGACAAAGACCGTGGCAGAACAAGATGTACTCGCAGGTAAACTCTGTTATTACAGGCTCGAGCTGCTGCAGAAACCCTCAGCATGAAGGAGGATGAGAGAGAGTGTTCCTACACAGACAGCTTCCCTGATGAATACCTTCACGTATCTTCTCTGTGTAGAAAAACTTATCCTTAATCACAAGAGAAAATGGTTTAAATCTATGTATTGGAGCAGAGTTGATAGTCTTCAGGATTCAGTTGTTTATTCAACAATTTGACAAAAGGAGAAGTTATACATTTTAAATAGATTATTTTCCCCCCAGAATTTGATTATATATATATATATATATATATATATATATATAATTGCTGTCAATTGATTAAAAAACTTAATCACGTTAATCACAGTCATGATTATTCACAATTAATCATGATTAATCACAAATTTAAAATACTAGGATTTATCTGTAAATGTGTTGAAATAAAGAAATGCATGACAAACTAGTTTAAGGAAACAGAACCTTTCACACCTCCGCCAGATATGAGACATAATCCTTATTATTATTTTGTTTTTATTCAGCCATTATCAGCCTTTATATTGGCAATAAAACATTTACCAAGCTACATCACTTCAATCCCAGTATACATTTACCCAACTATTATCAAAAGTATTTCTAAATAAACACAACAAAACATTTTCTTGTGACCTTATGTGAAGTATTATTACAAAATGCATTATGAAGAAGAATTGGACCCATTCTGCAGCTGCATTAGAGCTGACATTAGCATCATGCTTCATAAGACAATTTATGAGAACAATAGTACACTTTTACTCAGAACTCACTTAAAATCACCATCGAGGGTTTGTAATTACTGCCTTTTGCGATCACATGTAGAATTTGGTCGTTTACTATTGTTAAAATATGCTATTTAATATAGCATTTTATATCACTGCACGAATTAGCATTTCAGATGTACACATTCATCTCAAGAAAATCACATACAAACCATATTATATCGTAGTCGTGTGTTTGTTACCTTATGTAATCTATAGCGGCTGTTGTCATGTTTATTTCGGCTGTGGAAAAGCCTTAACATGTATGCTCTGGCTGAAACTCACGTTGTTTGTGTTACAACCGGCTCTCCGTTCTTAAGTTGCCAGGTATACATTCCAAGAATAATACACATTAGTAAAAGGATCTATTTTCAGTTTTATTTGTTTATATACACTTTTGGCGGCCACAGTACATTATAAAAGTAGCACAAAAACTGAAACCCACGGCTCTGTAATTTCCAAAATAGCCCGCTTGTTGTGCTGCTACCCTGGCAAAACTGGTTTGCTGCAGAGCCGCTGTACCTTCATCACACACATTCAGAGCTGTAGAGGTCGTCTCTAGGTGCTGATCCATCATCTGATCTGGATACGGACTGGATCTGGTGGCTACGGTGACCTCGGAATAAGAAAGAAACAGACTAATATTGGCGTAGATATCAATCTTCTTACGATGCAACAAGTACATTGTGTGTTATGTGAAGTGTTCCTGGTTCTGGTTGACCTAATTAATGCAGCCTAACAATCCTTTAACGGATTTGAATATTAGAAGCGTATTAGTGTGTTAAGTGTATGCCAGGTTAAAGAGATGGGTCTTTAATCTAGATATAAACTGACAGAGTGTGTCTGCCTCCCGAACAGTGTTGGGCAGATTGTTCCAGAGTTTGGGTGCTAAATAGAAAAAGGATCTGCCGCCTGCAGTTGATTTTGATATTCTAGGTATTATCAAATGGCCAGAGTTTTGAGAACGCAGTGGACGTGGAGGACTATAATGGGATAAGAGCACACTAAAGTACTGAGGAGCTAAACCATTCAGGGCTTTATAAGTAATTAACAAGACTTTAAAATATATACGATGTTTATTAGGGAGCCAATGCAGTGTTAACATAACCGGACTAATGTGGTCATACTTCCTGGTTCTAGTAAGAACTCTAGCTGCTGCATTTTGAACCATCTGTAGTTTGTTTATTAAGCGTGCAGAACAACCACCTAATAAAGCATTACAATAATCTAATCTTGAGGTAATACACGCATGAATTAACATTTCTGCATTTGACATTGAGAGCATAGGTCTCAGTTTAGATATATTTTTAAGATGAAAAAAATGCAGTTTTACAAATGCTAGAAACGTGGCTGTCAAAGGAGAGATTACCATCAAGTAGCACACCTAGGTTCCTGACTGATGATGAAGAATCGAGAGAGCAGCCTTCAAGTGTTAAACAGTGTTCTAGGTTATTACTTGTGGGAGTTTTAGAAGTCAATGGAAATCAATGGTGCCCTCAAAACAGCCTGGTTACAAACTTTCTTCAAAATATCATTCTTTGTGTTCGGCAGAACAAGGAAATTCATACAGGTTTGAAACTACTTGAGGGTGAGTAAATGATGACAGAATTACATTTTTTTGGTGAACTATCCCTTTAAAGCACACCTTTTGCATTTTCAAGTAGTACCTTGATTAATACTTAACAAGTTGATGTAGTTTTTTTGACATTAGGTGCTGTTGTAAATATTGTCTTCAGTTCGGCTGACGTCAGGGTTTAGAGATGACCTAGTGTTCAACATATTCTCATTCTTAACATTTATAATGATGAAGTTCAGAAAATCTGTGTCAAAATCTGCTCATGCATGTATTATTCATTGTCATCATTGCACGGTCTCATCACCCGACTGGAAAAACATGCATACAATTCAAAGCATGTTGTCACCTAAAGGCAAAGATGTCCAATCCAGCAACGGGAGGCACTCTGTCCCTGACAGATCCGGCCCACATCTGGCCCGTGTGAAATCAATGCGGGCCAGATGTGGACCAGATTCGGGCTGAAACTGGTTGCTGTCTGGGGTCCTGCAGAGTTTAGCTCCAACCCGATTAAACACACCTGAAGCAGCTAATCAAGCTCTTCAGAATCACCATAGCAGCTTCCAGGCAGGTGTTTTGGAGCTGAACTCTGCAGGACAGTGGCGCTCCGGAACTGGAGTTTGACACATGTAGTCTACAATATCATCGGTAATAATCAAACAGCAATAATACTCAGAAAAATAGAAAAATCCATGACTGCGCTTGTCTGGAAAATGCCAGATACTGATAGTACTTTTTGTTTATTGCTCCCTACTTTACTTTATATTTATATTTTTAGAAGCTCTATTTGGTTAGTTATATTTTTCTTACAATACAATTGTTTTAATTTGTTGTTAATTTATAATCTAAATAAAAATAACTAATTTAAGTAATTTAATAAGTGCACAAATAAATCTGATATTCCACGCTAACCAATATATACTGTATATACAGTATATATAGTGCTGTCAAACAATTAATCGCGATTAATCGCATCCAAAGTAAAAGGTTTTGTTTACATAATATATGTGTGTGTACTGTGTATATTTATTATGTATATATAAAGATACACACATACAGCATATATTTTGAAATTTTGTACATGTATTTTCGGGTGTATATTTATGTTCATATAAATTATATCATAAAGAAATATGTTTAATAAATAAACTTAACATCTTTTTCTTTAAAATATACATGATTGTGTGTATTTACATATACATAATAAATATACATAGTACACGCACGTATATTATGTAAACAAAATCTTATTTTGGATGCGATTAATCATGATTAATTGTTTGACAGAACTAATATATATATATATATATATTAGTGCTGTCACTCTCACACACACACACACACACCACACACACACACACACACACACACACACACACACACACACACACACACACACACACACACACACACTCACTAACACACACACAATAACGCGTTAACACAAATTAATTTTAACGACACTAATTTTATTAACGCGTGATTAACGCAGCACGTATTTTCTGTCTGACCCGCGGCCCAACCCGTAGTTGGAGAAACGGAGATGCACAGTGTTGCCAACTTAGCCAACTTAGATGAACAGTTTACAGTTGTTTTTATGACTGTAAGTCATTCTCCTCAAATGCTATTGAGCTTTAAAGTTGCGTTTGAGCCCATTTTGTAGTGAAAAATAGCCATTTTTAACATATGATTTACAGTAGATTTTAATAAATATCAAAAATGTAAAAGGTGTGCATTATAGTTCACAGCTAGATTAACAGTTTACAGTTGTTTTATGACTGTAAGTCATTCTGCTCAAATGTTATTGAGCTTTAAATTTGCAGTTGAGCCCATTTTTATCTGAAAATAGCAATTTGTACATATGATTTACAGTAGATTTTAATAAATATAAAAAATGTAAAAGGTGTGCATTATAGTTTACACCTAGATGAACAGTTTACAGTTGTTTTTATGACTGTAAGTCATTCTGCTCAAATGCTATTGAGCTTTAAATTTGCAGTTGAGCCCATTTTTATCTGAAAATAGCAATTTGTACATATGATTTACAGTAGATTTTAATAAATATCAAAAATGTAAAAGGTGTGCATTATAGTTTACACCTAGATGAACAGTTTACAGTTGTTTTTATGACTGTAAGTCATTCTCCTCAAATGCTATTGAGCTTTAAATTTACGTTTGAGCCCATTTTGTAGTGAAAAATTGATTTTTTTACATATGATTTACAGTAGATTTTAATAAATATCAAAAATGTAAAAGGTGTGCATTATAGTTTACACCTAGATGAACAGTTTACAGTTGTTTTTATGACTGTAAGTCATTCTCCTCAAATGCTATTGAGCTTTAAATTTACGTTTGAGCCCATTTTGTAGTGAAAAATAGCAATTTTAACATATGATTTACAGTAGATTTTAATAAATATCAAAAATGTAAAAGGTGTGCATTATAGTTCACAGCTAGATGAACAGTTTACAGTTGTTTTTATGACTGTAAGTAATTCTGCTCAAATGCTATTGAGCTTTAAATTTACGTTTGAGCCCATTCGGTAGTGAAAAATAAAATTTTTATTTACATATGATTTACAGTAGATTTGAATAAATATAAAAAATGTAAAAGGTGTGCATTATAGTTTACACCTAGATGAACAGTTTACAGTTGTTTTTATGACTGTAAGTCATTCTGCTCAAATGCTATTGAAGTTAGAAAAGTGTATACCAATATCGCATGTAACTTTAGAGACGGTCCCTAAATATGCGAATATCGAACGTCCAACGTCAAGCCAACTTTATGCCAGTTGCATAAGCTCGGTTCAGCGCACAGCAGGCAGCTGAGGAGCAGCACTTTCAGTTAAACACAGATATTATTTTGCTTCTCTAGTTTTATATAATACAAGTATAGCCGAAATCACAGCACTGTTGTCTTTATTTTATGTGTATTTGATTTTTCATCAGACGACGGCTCAATTATCAGGATTTTTGTGCAGATTAACATCTTGGAAGCGAGAGCTGGTTATAGTCTTATTGGGTCACGTTTCAATCTCTATTTCATATTCATCCCGTTGTCTGACAACAGAAACAGTAAGATATATCAATGAAAACAGTTTTATTGAGAATTTAACTGCATCGAAATACAGTATGTGGGCACAGAGAGGGAAACAATTGTAATAATAAGTAATAAATGTACATTTAGCATGTTCAGAAGAAGTGAGCTGCCCTGTCCAGCAAAATTTTTAAATGGTTTGTGAGTAAATTGCTCCGTGCAAAGAAAGAGAAGTAATCGGAACCTGGTGTTTCTGTTTTAATGTGTCTAAAAACATGAACAAGATCTTTGAAAAAACATCTATGACTTTTAAACATGTCTAGTCTTCATGCTCTATGTTGACTATGTTTTCAATAATAATAAACATATATTTGCATAAAGCATCCATATTTGTCCATGCCCATGTTGATTAGAGTTTTACAAACATGAAAATTATTAATTAAAGGTACATTTTGAACAAATAAAAATGCGCGATTGATTGCGATAAAATATTTTAATCGACCGACAGCCCTAACATATATATATATATACAGTGCTCAGCGTAAATGAGTACACCCCCTTTGAAAAGTCACATTTTAAACAATATCTCAATGAACACAAAAACATTTTCCAAAATGTTGACAAGACTAAGTTTTATATAACATCTGTTTAACTTATAACATGAAAGTAAGGTTAATAATATAACTTAGATTACACATTTTTCAGTTTTACTCAGATTAGGGTGATGCAAAAATGAGTACACCCCACAACAAAAACTACTAAATCTAGTACTTTGTATGGCCTCCATGATTTTTAATGACAGCACCAAGTCTTCTAGGCATGGAATGAACAAGTTGGCGACATTTTGCCAGATCTATCTTTTTCTATTCTTCAAGAATGACCTCTTTTAGAGATTGGATGCTGGATGGAGAGTGATGCTCATCTTGTCTCTTCAGAATTCCCCATAGGTGTTCGATTGGGTTCAGATCAGGAGACATACTTGGCCACTGAATCACTTTCACCCTGTTCTTCTTCAGAAATCCAACAGTGGCCTTAGATGTGTGTTTAGGATCATTGTCATGTTGGAAAAGTGCACGACGACCAAGGGCATGGAGTGATGGTAGCATCTTCTCTTTCAGTATAGAGCAGTACATTTGTGAATTCATGATGCCATCAATGAAATGCAGCTCCCCGACTCCAGCAGCACTCATGCAGCCACACATAAGGACACTGCCACCACCATGTTTCACTGTAGGCACCATGCATTTTTCTTTGTATTCCTCACCTTTGCGACGCCATACAGTTTTGAAGCCATCAGTTCCAAAAACATTTATCTTGGTCTCATCACTCCAGAGTATAGAGTCCCAGTAGTCTTCATCTTTGTCAGCATGGGCCCTGGCAAAACTCTAGGCGGGCTTTTTTGTGCCTGGGCTTTAGGAGAGGCTTCTTTCGTGGATGGCACCCATGCATGCCATTCCTCTGCAGTGTACGCCGTATTGTGTCACGGGAAATAGTCACCCCAGTTTGGCTTTCTACTTCTTTAGATAACTGCAGTGAACTTGCATGTCGATTTTCTTCAACCCTTCTCATCAGAAGACGCTCCTGACGAGGTGTTAACTTCCATGGACGACCTGGACGTCTCTGTGAGATGGTTGCAGTTCCATCTTTTTTAAATGTTTGTACCACTTTTGCTACAGTATTCTGACTGATAAGTAAAGCTTTGCTGATCTTCTTGTAGCCTTCACCTTTCTTGTGTAAAGAAATGATTTTCTTTCTCAGGTCTTGTGACATTTCTCTTCCATGTAGTGCCATTGCTGACAGCATGAAATGGGAAGGGGTTTTCTTTAAGTAACACCCTTTTATAGTCAACTGTCACCTGTGTAATGAATAATTAGACTCACCTGTGGTTGAATTCTTGTTAAATTAGACATTTGTAGTCTAAAATTTAGCTTTGCTCCAGAGACTTTCAGTGGGGTGTACTCATTTTTGCATCACCCTAATTTGAGTAAAACTGAAAATTTTGTTCTCTAAGTTATATTATTAACCTTACTTTCATGTTATACGTTAAATAGATGTTATATAAAACTTAGTCTTGTCAACATTTTGGAAAATGTTTTTGTGTTCATTGAGATATTGTTTAAAATGTTACTTTTCAAAGGGGGTGTACTCATTTACGCTGAGCACTGTATATATATATATACAGTGGGTACGGAAAGTATTCAGACCCCCTTAAATTTTTCACTCTTTGTTATATTGCAGCCATTTGCTAAAATCATTTAAGTTCATTTTTTTCCTCATTAATGTACACACAGCACCCCATATTGACAGAAAAACACAGAATTGTTGACATTTTTGCAGATTTATTAAAAAAGAAAAACTGAAATATCACATGGTCCTAAGTATTCAGACCCTTTGCTGTGACACTCATATATTTAACTCAGGTGCTGTCCATTTCTTCTGATCATCCTTGAGATGGTTCTACACCTTCATTTGAGTCCAGCTGTGTTTGATTATACTGATTGGACTTGATTAGGAAAGCCAAACACCTGTCTATATAAGACCTTACAGCTCACAGTGCATGTCAGAGCAAATGAGAATCATGAGGTCAAAGGAACTGCCTGAAGAGCTCAGAGACAGAATTGTGGCAAGGCACAGATCTGGCCAAGGTTACAAAAAATGTTCTGCTGCACTTAAGGTTCCTAAGAGCACAGTGGCCTCCATAATCCTTAAATGGTAGACGTTTGGGACGACCAGAACCCTTCCTAGAGCTGGCCGTCCGGCCAAACTGAGCTATCGGGGGAGAAGAGCCTTGGTGAGAGAGGTAAAGAAGAACCCAAAGATCACTGTGGCTGAGCTCCAGAGATACATTCGGGAGATGGGAGAAAGTTGTAGAAAGTCAACCATCACTGCAGCACTCCACCAGTCGGGGCTTTATGGCAGAGTGGCCCGACGGAAGCCTCTCCTCAGTGCAAGACACATGAAAGCCCGCATGGAATTTGCTAAAAAACACCTGAAGGACTCCAAGATGGTGACAAATAAGATTCTCTGGTCTGATGAGACCAAGATATAACTTTTTGGCCTTAATTCTAAGCGGTATGTGTGGAGAAAACCAGGCACTGCTCATCACCTGTCCAATACAGTCCCAACAGTGAAGCATGGTGGTGGCAGCATCATGCTGTGGGGGTGTTTTTCAGCTGCAGGGACAGGACGACTGGTTGCAATCGAGGGAAAGATGAATGCGGCCAAGTACAGGGATATCCTGGACGAAAACCTTCTCCAGAGTGCTCAGGACCTCAGACTGGGCAGAAGGTTTACCTTCCAACAAGACAATGACCCTAAGCACACAGCTAAAATAATAAAAAACATGAAGAAGAGTGGCTTCACAACAACTCTGTGACTGTTCTTGAATGGCCCAGCCAGAGCCCTGACTTAAACCCAATTGAGCATCTCTGGAGAGACCTAAAAATAGCTGTCCACCAACGTTTACCATCCAACCTGACAGAACTGGAGAGGATCTGCAAGGAGGAATGGCAGAGGATCCCCAAATCCAGGTGTGAAAAACTTGTTGCATCTTTCCCAAAAAGACTCATGGCTGTATTAAATCAAAAGGGTGCTTCTACTAAATACTGAGCAAAGGGTCTGAATACTTAGGACCATGTGATATTTCAGTTTTTCTTTTTTAATAAATCTGCAAAAATGTCAACAATTCTGTGTTTTTCTGTCAATATGGGGTGCTGTGTGTACATTAATGAGGAAAAAAAATGAACTTAAATGATTTTAGCAAATGGCTGCAATATAACAAAGAGTGAAAAATTTAAGGGGGTCTAAATACTTTCCGTACCCACTGTATATATATATATTAGAGGTGGGCATAGATTCATTTTTTTAATCTAGATTAATCTAGATTAATTTTGGAATTAATCTAGATTAATCTAGATTAAAATGGCTCATTTGAATTCTGCCGAAGGCATTCAGAATATGTGTGCTACCCAAATAATGACTAAAAGTAAGTCTTTGAGAACGGGTTTCTCAAGCCAGGTGGCGCATTAGACCAGGGGCTCATCTCCTGTTTCCAAAATGCATCACAAACTTTAATCTCTTCCCGTCCCAATCCACGAAAAAACTGGGGAAAATCCCGTTCCACTCCCGGAAGAATGACTCCCATTCCCTCCCACTCCCGTGTTGTTGTTTTTTGTTTTTTTTGCCGATAACTGTTAATTACAGTAAAAATATAGTACAGATCACAGCGTGCCACCTTATTAGTTGAATAAAAACCCAAAATTCGTTTTTTGTTTATTATATTGAACTGAAAGCCATCTTATTATGCACAGTGTTGCACAGATTAAATTTCATGTAAATCATCCATGCTAACGCACACGTCGTCTATTTTTTTTTTAGACATTTCACTCTCTATAGATATATTTTTCTATGTACTGTATTTTTAGATATATTCGAGTTTCGAAGTTTCTCGCTCAAGTTCACATGAGACCTAAAGCGCATCCTGTTTGCTTAAAAGCGCAACGTTTCGTTGTTATTCTGAGTGCACACAAATAAACGTAGAGTCTTTACAGATTCGAAAGATGTATTAGGCTACTTTTATCTGTATGACCAAAAATGACGGAGATTTTAAGAGCAAGTGAGCGCACCGGAGCCTGTCTTGCAGCAAACGCGCTTCCACTCAAACACTTCAATAGCGCACATTTCTCTAGGTTAACATCATATTGAGCGGCCATGTAAAGTTGCTACTACATACATCTTTCAGATGAAAACCCATATTTGAGGTTGATGAATGATAGGTGAGCGTTTGGATGTCCTGCCCGATTGTATTACCACACAGACCAGCCGTTAACAATCTGTCCATCACGGACTGCGAGCCTCTAGTTCGAAGACTCGTTTTCGCCCCCTACAGTGCAATTCGGCTAGGTATACATCCGCGCTAAAATATCAGGGTGAAAGTCATCATAGCTTGCATAGTATAGACCCAGCTCCCAACCCAACTTTGAGAATAGATTAACGGCGATATTTTTTTATCGCCGATAAGAGTCTCACGTTAACGCAGCACGTTAACGCCGATAACGGCCCACCACTAATATATATATATATATATATATATATCCGTGATGGACAGATTGTTAACGGCTGGTCTGTGTGGTAATACAATCGGGCAGGACATCCAAATGCTCACCTATCATTCATCAACCTCAAATATGGCTTTTCATCTGAAAGATGTATGTAGTAGCAACTTTACATGGCCGCTCAATATGATGTTAACCTAGAGAAATGTGCGCTATTGAAGTGTTTGAGTGGAAGCGCGTTTGCTGCAAGACAGGCTCCGGTGCGCTCACTTGCTCTTAAAATCTCCGTCATTTTTGGTCATACAGATAAAAGTAGCCTAATACATCTTTCGAATCTGTAAAGACTCTACGTTTATTTGTGTGCACTCAGAATAACAACGAAACGTTGCGCTTTTAAGCAAACAGGATGCGCTTTAGGTCTCATGTGAACTTGAGCGAGAAACTTCGAAACTCGAATATATCTAAAAATACAGTACATAGAAAAATATATCTATAGAGAGTGAAATGTCTAAAAAAAATAAAAATAGAAGACGTGTGTGTTAGCATGGATGATTTACATGAAATTTAATCTGTGCAACACTGTGCATAATAAGATGGCTTTCACAACATTTTGGGTTTTTATTCAACTAATAAGGTGGGCACGCTGTGATCTGTACTATATTTTTACTGTAATTGACAGTTATCGGCAAAAAAAAAAAAAAAACAACACGGGAGTGGGAGGGAATGGGAGTCATTCTTCCGGGAGTGGAACGGGATTTTCCTCCAGTTTTTTCATGGGATTGGGACGGGAAGAGATTAAAGTTTGTGATGCATTTTGGAAACAGGAGATGAGCCCCTGGTCTAATGCGCCACCTGGCTTGAGAAACCCGTTCTCAAAGACTTACTTTTAGTCATTATTTGGGTAGCACACATATTCTGAATGCCTTCGGCAGAATTCAAATGAGCCATTTTAATCTAGATTAATCTAGATTAATTCCAAGATTAATCTAGATTAAAAAAAATTAATCTATGCCCACCTCTAATATATATATATATACATACATATACACAGACACACATATATATATATATATACACATATACACACACACATATATATATATATATATATATATACACATATACACACATATATATATATATATATATATATATATATATATATATATATATATATATATATATATACATTCACTGGCTACTTTGTTAGGTACACCTTGCTAGAACCGTGTTGGACTCCCTTTTTCCTTCAGAACTGCCTTAATTCTTCGTGGCATAGATTCAACAAGGTGTTGGAAACATTCCTCAGAGATTTTGGTCCATATTGACATGATAGCATCACGCAGCTGCTGCAGATTTGTCATCTGCACATCCATGATGCGAATCTCCCGTTCCACCACATCCCAAAGGTGCTATATTGGATTGAGATCTGGTGACTATGGAGGACATTTGAGTAAACTGAACTCATTGTCATGTTCAAGAAACCAGTCTGAGATGATTTGAGCTTTGTGACATGATACATTATCCTGCTGGAAGTACATCAGAAGATGGTACACTGTAGTCATGAAGGGATGGACATGGTCAGCAACAATACTCAGGCAGGATGTGGCGTTTAAACAATGCTCAATTGGTACTAAGGGGCCCAAAGTGTGCCAAGAAAATATCCCCCAAACCATTACACCACCACAAGCCTGAACCGTTGAGACAAGGCTGAATGGATCCATGCTTTCATGTTCTTTACGCCAAATTCTGACCCTACCATCTGAATGCTGCAGCAGAAATTGAGACTCATCAGACCAGGCAACGTTTTTACAATCTTCTATTGTCCAGTTTTGGTGAGCCTGTGCGAATTGTAGCTTCCGTGTCCTGTTTTTAGCTGACAGGAGCGGCACCCGGTGTGGTCTTCTGCTGCTGCAGCCCATCTGCTTCAGGGTTCGACGTGTTGTGCATTCAGAGATGGTATTCTGCATACCTTGTAACGAGTGGTTATTTGAGTTACTGTTGCCTTTCTATCATCTCTAACCAGTCTGCCCATTCTCCTCTGACCTCTGACATCAACAAGGCATTTTCGTCCACACAACTGCCGCTCACTGGATATTTTCTCTTTTTCGGACCAGTCTCTGTAAACCCTAGAGATGGTTGTGCGTGAAAATCCCAGTAGATCAGCAGTTTTTGAAATACTCAGACCAACCTGTCTGGCACCAACTACCATTCCATGTTCAAAGTCACTTAAATCCCCTTTCTTCCCCATTCTGATGCTCGGTTTGAACTTCAGCAAGTCGTCTTCACCACATCTAGATGCCTAAATGCATTGAGTTGCTGCCATGTGATTGGCTGATTAGCAATTTGTGTTACCAAGCAATTGAACAGATGTACCTAATAAAGTGTCCGGTGAGTGTGTATATATATATATATATATACAGTATCTCACAAAAGTGAGTACACCCCTCACATTTAGGCAGTCAATTTTGTATATATTTTCAAGGGACAATACTATATAAATGATATACAGTATGTATATATATATATATATATATATATATCAAGGAGTGTTCTGGAACCGTATCATGATTCCAAAAAGTGGAATCGAATCGAATCCTGAGGTGCCTAAAAATTTACAATCTAGCTCCAACGTGATCTGACCTGATCCTAAAGTTTCTAGCTTCCATGACGACCTTTATTAGCTGTACCAAAGGTGTTTAATTAGTGTTGAAGCTACATTGTACAGAAAGGTTACACTGAAGGATCAGGACTAGACACACTTTTTTCATTTGTTTCACAATCGATAGAGCATTAACATTTTATTGAAATACCATATTCACGAATTTCTATTTGTTGTTTAGGGAAGGGAGAGAGAAATGGAAGGAAAGCCATCAGCAGACAGTCATGTGTTTGAAGACAGAGAGCTGGAGAAACACATCACTCCTCAAACCCTGAAACCAAAGATCAAGCAGAACCCTCTCTTTTCTCATATCAACATCATCGACATAGAGGAGAACAAGTCCAAGCCATCCTGGACCATCCAGGACTATGACAGACACACGGCACATGGTCAGCTAGCTGACTACATGAAGGTATTGCATTAGCCCAACACAGGCAAAGACAAATGCACACTGGATATTGCAATTTGAATAACATCAGATTATGACAATGTTGTAATGATTGGCTTTATCAGCTGAATTACATGGGATTAAAATGGGGTCAGATTAAACTGTGTAAGGTAAAATGTATTACTCCCCCCCCCCCCAAAATTGAAATTTTGTCATTAATCACTTGAACCATCAGTGGTTCAATCTGAACTTTATGATGCGACGAGAATACTTTTTGTATGCAAAGAAAATAAAATAACGACAACACTTTTTTCAACGATTCGTCTCTCCGCGTCACCGTAGCGCCATTTTAGAGACTATCCACTGAACGCAAGCAGAGTACGCTCTTCTGTATCAGCCGCGGCACAAGGATACGTTTTCTACGTGTATTTATGCTTTTCTTTGAAAGAAAACAGCACATCCATGCGGCGCGGCTGATACAGAAGAGCGTATGCAGTTTGCGTTCAATGGATAATCTCTAAAACGGTGCTACGGTGAAGCGGAGGAACACAGAGGAGACGAATTGTTGAAAAAAATTGTTATTTTATTTTCTTTGCGTACAAGTATTCTTGTCACTTCGTGACAGTCAGATTGAACCACTGATGGCAGATGGACTACCCTGATGATGATTTTCATACTTTTCTGGACCTTGACATTGTAATTACTTGGCAGTCAATGGGACAGTCACAAGCCTCCTGTTTTTCAACTAAAATAGCTTAAATTGTGTTCCAAAGACAAACAAAGCTTTTACTGGTTTGGAACGACATGGGGGTAAGTGATTGATGACAACATTTTCATTTTGGTTTGGAGTAACCCTTTATGAAATCCAGTGTGCTGTAAGTTCCAATGTAAAAGTGTCCATATACAATCCAATCCAACCCAAAATGAGATGCTGGTATGGTAAATCTTTAAAAGTGACTCCTCAATCCAGCGTGTTCAGTGCTTTGGTCAGTGACCCTGATTGTTATACTGGCCTACTCCCTGAGTCCTGTCAGACAGATCCAGCAATGTTTAAAGACATTAGGCGTGTTTGACTTGAAGTGACGCTGCACAGAATGATCCGTGTATGCCATCACAGTACCGCAAGAGCGATTCGAACGCATAAGGATCTGTCTGCACTCTATAGCTCTCGCGGGTACTGTGATGGCATACACAGATCATTCTGCGCAGCACCACTTCAAGTCAAACACACCTATTAAAACAGATAAGAGGAATAAAATGGCTAAGACAACATGTAAAACCCATTAAAACTCAAATATATACATATAAAACTATCATAAGATATATTGAGCTGTATAAAACGTGTCTTGTGTGACAGTGTCACAATTTGGTGTTGTCAGAGTTGGGAAAGTTAGTGTTCAAATGTATTCTGCAACAAGCAGAGATGGGCACAAATACATGAGAATGTATTTAAAAAAAATAAACATCCTCAGTTCAAACAGATCAAAATACAAAATTCTGTGTGGAAAACATGTATAAAAATACAAATGCAGTTTTTTTTTGAAAATACATGTAAAATTGCCTATTCAGTGAAGTAATAGAATTAGACTGTAATTTAACTAGACTTTTGGGAATGCAAAAAAAAAACATTTTACAACTGCTTAGAAACGTTTGTTTTCATTGTGCTTCAGTCAATAATGAGCCACAAACACTGATGTTCTGATGCTTTATTCAAAGACAGTAAGTGTGTTGTTGATACAATGATGATCTTTTTACTAAGTATTTTATTTAGTGCTGTTAAAAAAATACTAATTAATCGCACGTTTTTCTGAAATTAATCTTGATTAATCCCACCTAACATTAAAGTTTTTAAATATAATTTTATATTGCAATAATTGCACATCCAATCTTTAAATGAATGTACAATCAACATAAAGACAGTATATTTTTAATATTTGTTTAATGACATCTTTATTTTTATGACTGAAGGCCAGTATCAGTGACATCAAACGTTTCCCAATACAAATGTTTCCCCCTAATATTTAACCATTGACTATAGCCATTCAACTTTACATTATAATTAAGAGCTATCAATTTCAACATTTATTAGACTTTAAAATTGAATTCAAATTTAATTGAACTTAAAACAATCTTCACATAAACCCATTATAATAAATGTCATATTTAGCTACATGTGCCCCTCAGCAGAAATATACAGACATTTAATAAAGTTATCAAACACTAAATAAATAAAAAAATACAGATGAATCCTTAAAACTATAAAAGTTTTCAATTTCCTCTTTTTTCTTTTGTTCTTGATGAGCAGACATCACAGAAGCTGGTTATTGGGCTGTTATTTCTGCTGCTGCTGCTGCTGAACGTGATGCGGATCTGACACGCATCATATTTTCTCTCAACTCCTTTTACTATTTCTGACCCATTTCAGTCTCTTCCAATGAGCTGACGAGTTGAATCGGGTGTGTTAGATGAGGGAGACAGTGCTGGGATGCTCCAGGACCGTTTGGAAAACCATTTCAGAGACATGTTCCAAGTATAATTCATAAATAACATATTATGACTAGTTTATGACAGCGTTAATCACCTTTTTTGGTAACTTCATGACTTAACTGATCACGACATTGAACGCTCGTAGTTTATTCCACGATTTGATATAAAATGATGCCAGTGGTGGAAAGAGTACTGAAAAAAACATACTCAAGTAAAAGTACCATTACCTTCAAAAAATATAGTGTGAGTAGAGTAAAAGTACTTGTCCAAAAAACTACTTAAGTAAGAGTAAAAGAGTAGCCTATGTAAAAGTAATCATGAGTATTGAGTAGTGAGTACTCAGCTGTAGATTTTACCCCGTCATAATAAACGCTGTACACTGCAATTTTATTATTTAAAAAAACATTGTACATTTTGTAATTCACATTATCTTGTTTGTCATAAAGAATGAAGAATATCTATCATCCAGCAGTTTTAATTTTAACTGTCAACTCTTTTAATACATCAAACAGTATAACAGTAACATACTGTAAAAAGGGAGAGTAAATGAACAGTACAATGAGACCCAGAGAGTATTAGTGAAGAGGATTGCGCAGAAGTAAATACTGCTTATGTTAGCTTTGAATATATGGTTTTATCCTGATTAAAGCTTTAATACAGCAGAATACATGATTGCGTTCGTCATAGAGATGGAATGTTTATGTGTGTTGATTGAGAACCTAAACAGCCAATGGAAAAATGGGGGGGTGGATAAGACAACGCAGAGTTATGTATGTTTAGAGAGGTTAGATTAGGCTTGTTTTAGATGAGAAAAATCTGCAAGTATAAGTCTTTGCAGGAAAGTAATGGGAGTTACCAGATCGAGGCATTTTTAGACCATGTTACCTGATTGGCTGACGTCATAGTGACGGTAGGTTTAGGGGTGGGGTTAGGTAAGGGGGATCATTTAAAAACACCCAAAAAGTCAGAAACACCCACTTTTGCTCTGCAGAGACCTCAATCTCAAGATCTGCGCAGAATCGATCACCGGTGATCACCGCGAGATGCATGCCGGTTAGAAAAGTGTCTGAGTTATGTCCACCTTGCTCTGATGTCATGCTCTCGCATGCCAAAAAAACTGGCGACAGCGAGGCTTTCTACTGACAGCGCTGACCAAAAGCATGATGGGAAACGACTGGCTGACGACACAGCATAATGCTGTTCAGAAAACCGTGATGCTGCGTTCTCTTCTAAAATGTCTTATTTTTTATCTGACTTCATGTGATTATGTATTTCAGTTATGCATGAATATTCCCAAACACTATGACAGTGCGATCTCTGTGTGAGATATGTGATTGTTGTCATATTTCTACACAAATCTAAAATACATGTTAAAGTAGAATTTCGATTGGAATTACAGGTGCTGGTCATATAATTAGAATATCATCAAAAAGTTGATTTATTTCACTAATTCCATTCAAAAAGTGAAACTTGTATAATGTATACATTCATTCCACACAGACTGATATATTTCAAGTGTTTATTTCTTTTAATTTTGATGATTATAAGTGACAACTAATGAAAAACCCAAATTCAGTATCTCAGAAAATTAGAATATTACTTAAGACCAATACAAAGAAAGGATTTTTAGAAATCTTGGCCAACTGAAAAGTATGAACATGAATAGTATGAGCATGTACAGCACTCAATACTTAGTTGGGGCTCCTTTTGCCTGAATTACTGCAGCAATGCGGCGTGGCATGGAGTCGATCAGTCTGTGGCACTGCTCAGGTGTTATGAGAGCCCAGGTTGCTCTGATAGTGGCCTTCAGCTCTTCTGCATTGTTGGGTCTGGCATATCGCATCTTCCTCTTCACAATACCCCATAGTATATTTTCTATGGGGTTAAGGTCAGGCGAGTTTGCTGGCCAATTAAGAACAGGGATACCATGGTCCTTAAACCAGGTACTGGTAGCTTTGGCACTGTGTGCAGGTGCCAAGTCCTGTTGGAAAATGAAATCTGCATCTCCATAAAGTTGGTCAGCAGCAGGAAGCATGAAGTGCTCTAAAACTTCTGGTTATACGGCTGTGTTGACCTTGGACCTCAGAAAACACAGTGGACCAACACCAGCAGATGACATGGCACCCCAAACCATCACTGACTGTGGAAACTTTACACTGGGACCTCAAGCAACGTGGATTCTGTGCCTCTCCTCTCTTCCTCCAGACTCTGGGACCCTGATTTCCAAAGGAAATGCAAAATTTACTTTCATCAGAGAACATAACTTTGGATCACTCAGCAGCAGTCCAGTCCTTTTTGTCTTTAGCCCAGGCGAGACGCTTCTGACGCTGTCTGTTGTTCAAGAGTGGCTTGACACAAGGAATGCGACAGCTGAAACCCATGTCTTGCATACGTCTGTGCGTAGTGGTTCTTGAAGCACTGACTCCAGCTGCAGTCCACTCTTTGTGAATCTCCCCCACATTTTTGAATGGGTTTTGTTTCACAATCCTGTCCAGGGTGCGGTTATCCCTATTGCTTGTACACTTTTTTCTACCACATCTTTTCCTTCCCTTCGCCTCTATTAATGTGCTTGGACACAGAGCTCTGTGAACAGCCAGCCTCTTTTGCAATGAACTTTTGTGTCTTGCCCTCCTTGTGCAAGGTGTCAATGGTCGTCTTTTGGACAACTGTCAAGTCAGCAGTCTTCCCCATGATTGTGTAGCCTACAAAACTAGACTGAGAGACCATTTAAAGGCCTTTGCAGGTGTTTTGAGTTAATTAGCTGATTAGAGTGTGGCACCAGGTGTCTTCAATATTGAACCTTTTCACAATATTCTAATTTTCTGAGATACTGAATTTGGGTTTTTCATTAGTTGTCACTTATAATCATCAAAATTAAAATAAATAAACACTTGAAATATATCAGTCTGTGTGGAATGAATGTATACATTATATAAGTTTCACTTTTTGAATGGAATTAGTGAAATAAATCAACTTTTTGATGATATTCTAATTATATGACCAGCACCTGTAAATAGCAAGCACTTTGAGTGTCTTATTCATCATATGCATTTTCATATAAAGCAACAGGGCTGAAATGATATCATGTTTATCAGCAGCACAGCACATAAGTGTGAATAACGCGATATCTGCCTTTGAACTCGTAGTATCTTCTCCACTTCAAGAGGTCAGAACTGTCCGTCTTGACTGCGCTTATTTCAGTGCAGTTGCCTACTCTCGTCTACATTTCAGACAAGGTGCATCTCAAACAAGCCTAATGACTGAGAGATTTTTTCAGATCGCTTCAATAAATAAGTTCTTAGCAACTGAATCATTGTAAGAGAGACTTATTTGACGTTTTTCTAGCGGACTTGTCTTGGACTCGTTGGTAATTGGACTCGGATTTTCGGACTGTATTGGACTCGCCAAATGTTCTAGTTGGTCTCGACCGAGTCCAGCAATATTTTTTTTTCATTTCAAAACGAAACCATTTAATCTGTCGCTTGTTCCGCAACGGGTAGTAAGGTTAACTCCATAAACGGGCATGCCATTTCCATCTAGCGGGCAGCATTGGTCGCCTGTTAAATGCACAGCTGCGTCATTGAGTGTGCTTGCTCTGAGTGTGCCGCTGCGTGGAGGCATAAATAATCTTTATTTTGGCCAACCGCTGTCGGCAAGTTGCATAATACAGTGTTTTACAAAGCGTTGGAGTTTTCCCTCTCATTTCCTTCGCTTTTATACCTTAAATGCCCGTGCGCATTTTGCTTTCATCATTTCAATTGCGATTTTGAATAGAAATATTACAAACTTAGAATTGACACTTTGATAATAACAGTAAAGAGAAAAGAACACAACCGAGGGCACATGATTAACCCCACGTGTGATGCTCTCTATGCCAATCGTGCCAGTTTTTTGTGTTGACGCAGGCAGTGAAATAGGAAAAATACAAGAAGGTGTGAGTTAAACTTTTTATTACTAGGCCCGTTTTTAGAAAGCGTTTCATGCAAGGCTGCAAGAGACGCGAGCGCAACCGTCAAACGGTCCATGTTTACTGAAAAAACAATGGAAAAGCCTAATCGAATACAAAACATGTGATGACTACTGCTGTAACTTATTTCAGGTTTGCAAGGGTGACAGGCTGAGAACTTGTTCATTGTTTTACAAGCCTTTATAGATATAGCACTCTAGGTGTTATACCTTCAGTCATTTTGTTTGAATTACTGAGTTTTTTTAACATTTGTCTTGTAATTTCAGAACTATAGCCTTATGCATAATAAAAGTGTGTACAAGATGTATTTTTAATGCTCTTTTCTTCAAATATTATGATTTGTTTCAATTTACATCATGAGCAACGTGCAGATAATTATAATGCTGGTAATTCGTATTGATGTGTTGCCTGTTGAAAAATTATTTTCTTTAAAAATAATATATAATATTTCTCTTATAAATTTATTTCCCTATTCAATTGGTCTCCCATTACTGATTTTAGTCTGGTGTCCTCTAAAGGTAAACATGTTATTTGAATTTGAAAACTTGCTTTATGACAAACAATCTGTAATTTTTTAATTTGTCATCACATGAGTGGAGAGGGTTTTAAAAAACAGTATCTCTATAAAGAATGTGCTCTGTAACTTTATAACTTTTTTCAGAGAAATTCACTAAAATAGTTACAGAGGCACAAACTTATGTTCAGGAGGAGAAATGTAATATCCTACAGTGAAAATCATTACAAACAATAATGCAAAATTTTATATTAGTGCTGCCAATATCAATAATTAAGGTGGTTTTGAAGAAAGATTTTTTTTCCTCTGTTTTGAGGACTCTTGGGAGAGATTTTGCATCTCAATGGGACTATACTGGTAAAATTAAGCCTAACTTATTTGTTAAAAAAATAAAACAGTAAGAAATAATGTTTGCAGATATTAGAAACATTTTAACAATCAGCAACAAGAGGGGCCCCCAAATACAAAGTAGGTTTCTTTTAAATGAAAATCTGCCTTCCTGTATTTTGCTCCTTTATTATGGAACGAGCTGCAGATAATTATAATGCTGGAAATTCGTCCCTCTTTAAAAATCTCTTATGGATTACTCTAAAGGAAACATGTTCTTGCTTTGAGTAATTTTTTAATTTGGATACTTCTTTTTTGTTTTATTTGTTAATTTTGTATGTCTTGGGAGAGATTTTGCAATTACAGTTAAAAAAATAAAACACAGATATTAGAAACCATCATAGGTTGAAAATCTGAAACTTACCTTTATAGTCTTCAATTTTGTATGTCAATTGAGGCTGGATCCAAACTGGAACTGGTGTAATTTTTAGTAACCGTGGGATGGGCACTTATTTTTCCTCAGTATTCAGGGAACAGACAGTCTCTATAGAATGGAGCACACTTGCCACAGTATCACTAAAGTGGGAGGAAAATCATAAATGTAATTTGCACTACCGTTCAAAAGGTTGGAGTCAGTAAGATTTTTTATGTCGTTGAAAGAAGTCTCTTCTCACCAAGGCTGCATTTATTTGATCAAAAGTGAAGTAAAAGCGGGAATATTGTGAAATATTATTGCAATTTAAAATAACCATTTTCTATGTGTAAAAAATTGTAATTTGTTGCTGGAATAATGGTCTTATCATTGTTAATTATCAAATGTTAAAGTAAACATTTCTGTTTCAAATAAATGCTGTACTTTAAAAAAAATGTATTCATCAAAGAACCCTGAAAAATATTGGGCAGCACAACAGTTTTCAACATTGATAATAATCAGAAACGTTTCTTGAGCAGCAAATCAGTATATTAGAATGATTTCTGAAGATCGTGTGACACTGAAGACAGTAGAGTAAGAGTAATGATGCTGAAAATTCAACTTTGATTACAGCAATCAATTACTTCTTAAAAAAGTAAGCATTTTTGAATTGCTTAAAATAGCTAAAATTTATTTTAAATTGTATTAATCTCCCAATATTACTGTTTTACTGTATTATTAATCAAATACATTAAGCTGTGGTAGGCAGAAGAGACTTTCGAAACCATAAAACAAATCACACCAACCCAAATCTTAAGAAACAGTAGTGTATGTTTGAGATTTGACTTACTAGTCTCATCATAAACCGCAATTCCTCAGTGTTAAATTAACACTGCTCAGTGTTTATATAATCCACATTGAGAGTTAAAAAAGTAACACTGACGCAGTGTTGAAGTTAATACGATTATTAAATGATTAATTGGGTATGATTGAGGATTAGTAATGAACACCTGCTTTTAACATGCAGAACCACTGAAAGAAAGAGAAATAAGAACAGAAAAAAGAGACGAGCAGAAATACAAGAAATACAACTGACTTCAGCCACAGCCTTAATGAAATCAACACAATATAAAATAATATATTACATCTCTCAAGATCTCAGCAGAGGATGATTAAACCACTCCACAAATAATATTACCAGCTTCACACATTACTATCCAGATTAACATTAGATGTTAATGTTTTGTTTGAGGTTACCATTATCGGGATCAGTGTTTGCGTTAGTTGGGCTTTTGACCCTTGAGGAAGAGGAATGGTTTATTTGTCACATACACAATTATAACCAGCAGTGAAATGTGTTCTCTGCATTTAACCCATCCAAGTGCACACACAATTGGAGCAGTGGGCAGCCGACACTGCGGCGCCCGGGGAGCAGTTGGGGGTTTGGTGCCTTGCTCAAGGGTCTCACCTCAGTCGTGGTCAATTCCTGCCGGAGCCGAGATTCGAACCCACAACCTCGGGTTACAAGTCCAAAGCTCTATCCATTAGGCCACGGCTGTCCCGTTGATTTCAAAACATTAGCTGCCGGTATCACAGAAAAGGCTTAAACCTAATCCCAGACTAAAATGTAAATCTAAACTGTCTGAACTGAAATAAACTTGCACTGACTGATCTTAAAATACAGTATATAGCAGAAGTGAGTACACCACTCACATTTTTATAAATATTGTATTACATCTTTTCATGTGACAACACTGAAGAAATTACACTTTGCTATAATGTAAAGCAGTAAGTGTACAGCTTGTATAACAGTGTAAATTTGCTGTCCCTTCAAAATAACTCAACACACAGCCATTAATGTCTAAACCGCTGGCCACAAAAAGGAGTACACCCCTAAGTGAAAATGTCCAAATTGGACCCAATTAGCCATTTTCTCTCCCTGGTGTCATGTGACTCGTTAGTGTTAGAAGGTCTCAGGTGTGAATGGGGAGCAGGGGTGTTAAATTTGGTGTTATCGCTCTCACTCTCTCATACTGGTCACTGGAAGTTCAACATGGCACCTCATGGCAAAGAACTCTCTGAGGATCTGAAAAAAATAATTGTTGCTCTACATAAAGATGGCGTAGGCTATAAGAAGATTGCCAAGACCCTGAAACTGAGCTGCAGCACAGTGGCCAAGACCATACAGCGGTTTAACAGGACAGGTTCCACTCAGAACAGGCCTCACCATGGTCGACCAAAGAAGTTGAGTGCACGTGCTCAACATCATATCCAGAAGTTGTGTTGGAGAAATATAATTATAAGTGCTGCCAGCATTGCTGCAGAGGTTGAAGGGCTGGGGGGTCAGCTTCTCAGTGCTCAAACCATACGCCGCACACTGTATCAAATTGGTCTGCATGGCTGTTGTCCCAGAAGGAAGTAAATAGTTTGCTGAAGACAAGTAGACTAAGGACATGGATTACTGGAACCATGTCCTGTGGTCTGATGAGACCAAGATAAACTTATCTGGTTCAGATGGTATCAAGCGTGTGTGGCGGCAACCAGGTGTCTTGCCTACAGTCAAGCATGGTGGAGGGAGTGTCATGGTCTGGGGCTGCATGAGTGCTGCCGGCACTGGGGCGCTACATCTCATTGAGGGATCCATGAATGCCAACATGTACCGTGACATACTGAAGCAGAGCATGATCCCCTCCCTTCGGAGACTGGGCCGGAGGGCAGTATTCCAACATGATAACAACCACTGCCTTGCTAAAGAAGCTGAGGGTAAAGGTGATGGACTGGCCAAGCATGTCTCCAGACCTAAACCCTATTGAGCATCTGTGGGGCATCCTCAAACGGAAGGTGGAGGAGTGCAAGGTCTCTAATGGTGCTTTTCCACTGCATGGTACGGTACGGTTCGGCACGGCTCGTTACGGTACGGTACGGCTCAGTTCGGGTTGGTTTGCGTTTCCACTGCAGTTTAGTACCGCTATAGAGTGGGCGGGATTATTCACGCATCGTTATAATTGCGCCGCCTCTACTGCCGTGACATCATCGTAAACGCGCCACAATCAAACTCACAACAAAGAAAGGAGACGGAATAGTGTTCTTCATTCTGGGCATGTGGATGTTTTTAACAGCAATGGAGAGGTCTATGAAAATGCTTGGGATTTACCCCAGCAGCAGAGACTGTGGTGGCAGTGCCACGGGCTGTAGAGGAGGAGGGCAGGTGTGCTGCGTTACTTGATTAGTTAACTATTCATGTAGCGTGTTCTGTAAAGTGAATTATCAATAAACTTTTGAATATTTCAAAATGTACAATGTATCCCTTGTTTTTTTATTTATGTGATGGTTTTTATAATCGTGGCATTAATCATTTGTCTTTTTCAAGAGGTTCATTACGTGCTCATACAATAATGCATATTTAATATAGTCTGGAGGTACACTTATTCGATCATATTGTTTTTAATTGAAGCAAAACACAGATACAAAGTTAAAAAATATAAACAGAAGACATACTCTGAAAATATAGCAAGTTCAAAAGTATATACATAAGACTTTTTCCTTCGGCGTCACCCATCAAGCTCTCGCTGGATCCCCTCCTCGGCTATCAACGAGAGGAACGTCTGTACTTCCTCAACAGACAACAACACTGCTATTTTGTGGTTGATACAAAAAGGTGCGTTTGTTCAAACAAAAGTTGCGTCCAGGCCTGGATCCTTCGTTGGCTGTGCTGATTTAAATCTAGCAGGTCTATGGGTTTCATGTCGCAAGTTCAGTGACCGAGAGGGAGCAGTAATGACGATTCTCTCGACTGGAGGAGCCAATCAGTGATCCAGTACCATCGCAGGCACGCGAGTTTACACGACAGTCACGTTTTGGTAACGGTACGGATCGCTTGGAACCCCGGCCGAGGTGGTACTAAAAAGTAATTGCTAATGAATGACACCTGCGCCACTCAGGTACCAGGAGGAGCTACGGAAGGATAAAAGGAGGAGTGACCAGTGGAAGACGAGAGAGGACCAGGCCTGGAATTGTAGTTTGTGTTTTTGTGTGTGCGGCAGTCGTCCGTGAGGGGCTGCCGCTCTTCTAATTTTGATCATTAAATGTTTGTTTAACCGTACCGAACCGTACCGTTGGCTGTGCTGATTTAAATCCAGGTGCATGTCGCAAGTTCAGTGACGCAGTAATGCGATTCTCTCCAGCCAATCAGTGATCAGCAGAGTTTACACGTCACGTTTTGGTAACGGTACGGATCGCTTGGAACCCCGGCCGAGGTGGTACTAAAAAAGTACCAGGTACCAGGTACAGTACCCAGTGGAAAACCCCCCAAAAGTGAACCGTACCGAACCGTACCGTGCCGTACCATGCAGTGGAAAAGCGCCATAACATCCACCAGCTCCGTGATGTCGTCATGGAGGAGTGGAAGAGGACTCCAGTGGCAACCTGTGAAGCTCCAAATTCCATACCCAAGAGGGTTAAGGCAGTGCTGGAAAATAATGGTGGCCACACAAAATATTGATACTTTGGTCCCAATTTGGACATTTTCACTTAGGGGTGTACTCACTTTTGTGGCCAGCTGTTTAGACATGAATGGCTGTGTTGAGCTATTTTGAGGGGACAGCAAATGTACACTGTTATACAAGCTGTTCACTCACTACTTTACATTGTAGCAAAGTGTCATTTCTTCAGTGTTGTCACATGAAAATATATAATAAATATTTACAAAAATGTGAGGAAAAATGTGTACTCACTTCTGTAATATACTGTATATCAGTACCTTTGTTTTGTCTCAAGATTCACACCAGCAGTGTTGGGTAAGTTATATTCAAAAAGTAATTAATTACAGTTACTAATTACTTCATCAATATTGTATTTAAATTACTTTACTAATTACTCTGTCTGAAAAGTAACTTAGTTACTCAACAAGTAACTTGATTATTCAAATAATTAGAATTAGGCTAATTAGCTAATTAGGCTACATCTTAAAATACAGTGCTCAGCGTAAATGAGTACACCCCCTTTGAAAAGTAACATTTTAAACAATATCTCAATGAACACAAAAACATTTTTCAAAATGTTGACAAGACTAAGTTTAATATAACATCTGTTTAACTTATAACATGAAAGTAAGGTTAATAATATAACTTAGATTACACATTTTTCAGTTTTACTCAAATTAGGGTGATGCAAAAATGAGTACACCCCACAACAAAAACTAATAAATCTAGTACTTTGTATGGCCTCCATGATTTTTAATGACAGCACCAAGTCTTCTAGGCATGGAATGAACAAGTTGGCGACATTTTGCCAGATCTATCTTTTTCCATTCTTCAAGAATGACCTATTTTAGAGATTGGATGCTGGATGGAGAGTGATGCTCAACTTGTCTCTTCAGAATTCCCCATAGGTGTTCGATTGGGTTCAGATCAGGAGACATACTTGGCCACTGAATCACTTTCACCCTGTTCTTCTTCAGAAATCCAACAGTGGCCTTAGATGTGTGTTTAGGATCATTGTCATGTTGGAAAAGTGCATGACGACCAAGGGCACGGAGTGATGGTAGCATCTTCTCTTTCAGTATAGAGCAGTACATTTGTGAATTCATGATGCCATCAATGAAATGCAGCTCCCGACACCAGCAGCACTCATGCAGCCCCACATAAGGACACTGCCACCACCATGTTTCACTGTAGGCACCATGCATTTTTCTTTGTATTCCTCACCTTTGCGACGCCATACAGTTTTGAAGCCATCAGTTCCAAAAACATTTATCTTGGTCTCATCACTCCAGAGTATAGAGTTCCCAGTAGTCTTCATCTTTGTCAGCATGGGCCCTGGCAAACTCTAGGCGGGCTTTTTTGTGCCTGGGCTTTAGGAGAGGCTTCTTTCGTGGATGGCACCCATGCATGCCATTCCTCTGCAGTGTACGCCGCATTGTGTCACGGGAAATAGTCACCCCAGTTTGGCTTTCTACTTCTTTAGATAACTGCAGTGAACTTGCATGTCGATTTTTTTCAACCCTTCACATCAGAAGACGCTCCTGACGAGGTGTTAACTTCCGTGGACGACCTGGACGTCTCTGTGAGATGGTTGCAGTTCCATCTTTTTTAAATGTTTGTACCACTTTTGCTACAGTATTCTGACTGATAAGTAAAGCTTTGCTGATTTTCTTGTAGCCTTCACCTTTCTTGTGCAAAGAAATTATTTTCTTTCTCAGGTCTTGTGACATTTCTCTTCCATGTGGTGCCATTGCTGACAGCATGAAATGGGAAGGGGTTTTCTTTAAGTAACACCCTTTTATAGTCAACTGTCACCTGTGTAATGAATAATAAGACTCACCTGTGGTTGAATTCTTGTTAAATTAGACATTTGTAGTCTAAAATTTTGCTTTGCTCCAGAGACTTTCAGTGAGGTGTACTCATTTTTGCATCACCCTAATTTGAGTAAAACTGAAAATTTTGTTCTCTAAGTTATATTATTAACCTTAAAGTAGAAACTTCAGGCTTTCAGATACGGTAAAGACTGGTCTTGCTTTACTTTTTATAGGGATTACTTAATCAGAAATATTAGTTTTTATTTGAATTCGTTCATTTAAAAGTAGACACTTCAAGCTTTCAGATAGCTAAAGGAAAGACTGCACCTCGCTTTAGTTTCATACGAATTACATAATCAGATAATATTGTTTTCGATTTGAATTCGTTCATTTAAAAGTAGAAACTTCAAGCTTTTAGATAAGGGAAAGACTGTACCTCGCTTTCATAAGGATTACATAATCAGGAATATTAATTTTCAATTTGAATTTGTTAATTTAAAAGTAGAAACTTCAAGATTTTAGATAAGGGAAAGACTGTACCTCGCTTTCATAAGGATTACATAATCAGGAATATTAATTTTCGATTTAAATTCTTTCATTTAAAAGTAGACACTTTAAGCTTTTAGATAAGGGAAAGACTGTACCTCGCTTTCATAAGGATTACATAATCAGGAATATTAGTTTTCGATTTAAATTCGTTCATTCAAAAGTAGAAACTTCAAGTCAAGTCACCTTTATTTATATAGCGCTTTTAACAATACAAATTGTGTCAAAGCAACTGCACAATATCAAAATAGGAAAATAGTGTATGAATAATGTAAAATGACAAGATTAAATGCCCATTTTTCAGTTAAAGGCATTTAATTATTGAATTCAGTGATGGCATCATCCAGCTCAGTTCAGTTTAAACAGTATCTGTGCAATCAAGTCGGTGATATCGCTGGAAATGAAGTGTCCCTAACTAAGCAAGCCAGAGGCGACAACGGCAAGGAACCAAAACTCCATCGGTGACAGAACGGAGAAAAAAAAACCTTGGGAGAAACCAGGCTCAGTCGGGGGGGCAGTTCCCCTCTGGCCAGTCGAACCAGTAATTTGTTCCAACTGCAGCAAAGTCAGATTGTAAGGGGAGGTTCCAGTGGTATTTTCCCGATGCTGTCTAGGTGACGAGGTCCTCACTGGAGATCTGTCTCTGGGGCTCATCTAGGTGTCCTGGTCTCCGCTGACGTTCAGAGCTGTAGAGGTCGTCTCTAGGTGCTGATCCACCATCGGATCTGGATACGGACTGGATCTGTTGACTGCAGTGATCATCTGGGCTGGACAAGGACCGGATCTGTTGACTGCAGTGATCATCTGATCTGGATACGGACTGGATATGTTGACTGCAGTGATCATCTGATCTGGATACGGACTGGATCTGTTGACTGCAGTGATCATCTGGGCTGGATAAGGACTGGATCTGGTGGCTACGGTGACCTCGGTATACGAAAGAAACAGGCTAATATTAGCGTAGATGTCAATCTTCTAACAATGTAAAAAGTACATCGTGTGTTATAGGAAGTGTTCCCGGTTCCGGTTGACCTAATTAATGCAGCCTAACAATCCTTTAACAGGTTTGAATATTATAAGCGTATTAGTGTGTTAAGTGTACGCCAGGTTAAAGAGATGGGTCTTTAATCTAGATTTAAACTGACAGAGTGTATCTGCCTCCCGAACAGTGTTAGGTAGATTGTTCCAGAGTTTGGGCGCTAAATAGAAAAAGGATCTGCCGCCGGTAGTTGATTTTGATATTCTAGGTATTATCAAATGGCCAGAGTTTTGAGATCGTAGCGGACGTGAAGGACTAACTTCAAGCTTTGAGATAAGGCAAAGACTGTACCTCGCTTTCATACGGATTACATAATCAGGAATATTCGTTTGAATATTTGAATTCGTTAATTTAAAAGTAGACACTTCAAGATTTTTAGAATCTATTGTTTTTAGTCTTATGTATCTGAGTATTTAATGTTTCTCTGTGAATCAGGGAAATCTGAAAGTGAACAAGCTGGCGCGCGGAGGGTTAAAGCTGCTGCATTCAATTTCATCTTTAGACAGTAAATTTAGGTTTCAAATTCAATATTGATTTTAAAACAGTTTAAATGATTTACTCTAGGTAACGCAAGTAGCCTATGTTATAAGTAACTGTAATTAAATTACCTAAAAGGGAACAGTAATCTCTTACTTGACTTCTTCAGTGGATAAGTACAAACCTGATTCCAAAAAAGTTGGGACACTGTACAAATTGTGAATAAAAACAGAATGCAATGATGTGGAAGTTTCAAATTTCAATATTTTATTCAGAATACAACATAGATGACATATCAAATGTTTAAACTGAGAAAATGTATAATTTTAAGGGAAAAATAAGTTGATTTTAAATTTCATGGCATCAACACATCACAAAAAAGTTGGGACAAGGCCATGTTTACCACTGTGTGGCATCCCCTCTTCTTTTTATAACAGCCTGCAAACGTCTGGGGACTGAGGAGACAAGTTGCTCAAGTTTAGGAATAGGAATGTTGTCCCATTCTTGTCTAATACAGGCTTCTAGTTGCTCAACTGTCTTAGGTCTTCTTTGTCGCATCTTCCTCTTTATGATGCGCCAAATGTTTTCTATGGATGAAAGATCTGGACTGCAGGCTGGCCATTTCAGTACCCGGATCCTTCTTCTACGCAGCCATGATGTTGTAATTGATGCAGTATGTGGTCTGGCATTGTCATGTTGGAAAATGCAAGGTCTTCCCTGAAAGAGACGACGTCTGGATGGGAGCATATGTTGTTCTAGAACTTGGATATACCTTTCAGCATTGATGGTGCCTTTCCAGATGTGCAAGCTGCCCATGCCACACGCACTCATGCAACCCCATACCATCAGAGATGCAGGCTTCTGAACTGAGCGCTGATAACAACTTGGGTTGTCCTTGTCCTCTTTAGTCCGGATGACATGGCGTCCCAGTTTTCCAAAAAGAACTTCAAATTTTGATTCGTCTGACCACAGAACAGTTTTCCACTTTGCCACAGTCCATTTTAAATGAGCCTTGGCCCAGAGAAAACGCCTGCGCTTCTGGATCATGTTTAGATATGGCTTCTTTTTTGACCTATAGAGTTTTAGCCGGCAACGGCGAATGGCACGGTGGATTGTGTTCACCGACAATGTTTTCTGGAAGTATTCCTGAGCCCATGTTGTGATTTCCATTACAGTAGCATTCCTGTATGTGATGCAGTGCCGTCTAAGGGCCCGAAGATCACGGGCATCCAGTATGGTTTTCCGGCCTTGACCCTTACGCACAGAGATTGTTCCAGATTCTCTGAATCTTCGGATGATATTATGCACTGTAGATGATGATAACCTCAAACTCTTTGCAATTTTTCTCTGAGAAACTCCTTTCTGATATTGCTCCACTATTTTTCGCCGCAGCATTGGGGGAATTGGTGATCCTCTTCCCATCTTGACTTCTGAGAGACACTGCCACTCTGAGAGGCTCTTTTTATACCCAATCATGTTGCCAATTGACCTAATAAGTTGCAAATTGGTCCTCCAGCTGTTCCTTATATGTACATTTAACTTTTCCGGCCTCTTATTGCTACCTGTCCCAACTTTTTTGGAATGTGTAGCTCTCATGAAATCCAAAATGAGCCAATATTTGGCATGACATTTCAAAATGTCTCACTTTCAACATTTGATATGTTATCTATATTCTATTGTGAATAAAATATAAGTTTATGAGATTTGTAAATTATTGCATTCCTTTTTTATTCACAATTTGTACAGTGTCCCAACTTTTTTGGAATCGGGTTTGTAATTTAATTACAGTAATGCATTACTTGGTAACGTGTTACACCCAACACTGCACACCAGTAATGTTTTTTTTTTCTCTAAGGCATGTTTATAAAACTACTTAATTGACCTGTTGCCTAATCCTTGCTTAACCTAAACCCTCTCTATGAAATCAGGCCTAAAATGTCTTTGGTTGCCATAACTGTGTTTCTCTTTGTGACTCTCCAGAGTCACAAATATGCAAATCGTGAGACAAACACATGGCAAAGCATCCAAAAAAATAAATAAAAATAAAACCCAAAGAACTAAAATCCCAGGGTCAATGGCTGGATTCTCCAAAATAGGATTTATCCAGCAGGAATTGTGTGTGCTCAGAACAAACAAAAAGTTATCAGGTGTGTAGAACAAAAATAATAAATTTTGAGTCTAATGTGAAGCTGAATTTTTACGCACACTGCAAAAATTAAAACAGACCAAAAAAGGTCTACCAAAAATGTAGTTTTTAAATTTTTCATATGGACATGAGCACTTAAAAAAGCATGGGCTGAAAACGTCTGCTCTCTGGTCTGTTTTTAATACTCTTTGCGCTTTTGCATATGAAAAATAAAACTTTTCTTTTTTTGGTAGAATTTGTTTGGTCTGTTTGAATTTTTGCAGTGTGCAAACAAGTTCAGCTACCTATTAAAATGTGCAGGGCAAGGGGTCCTCCAGGACAGGTTTGGGAAGCACTGTTTTAGATCATTGGGCTCAAACTCAAATTCTGGAGGGCCGGTGTCCTCCACAGTTCCTCCACAATCCAAATCCAACATACCTGATCTAGCTAATCAAGGTCTTCAGTATCACTAGAAACTTCCAAGCAGGTGTGAGTTGGAGCTGGTTGAAGCTAAACTCTGCAGAGCTGTGGCCCTCCAGGAATTGAGGGGCCACATTCAGCCCAAGATTGTTTTCTATGTGGGCTCTAAGCACTTCTGAGATGCTCTGACTCAGTCGTCCAACCAGCACTATTTTGCCCTTGTCAAGGGCACTTACATCTTTCTGCTTACCCTTTTTGTCTCCTTCCAACACATGAAATTCAAAAACTGACTTTTCCTTTGCTGCCTAGTATGTCCCACCGCATTGTAACAATGTAGTTAATGTTGTTCATTTCTCCTGACAGTGGTTTTGTGGTTATGTATGAAATTGTAGCTTTCCATTTAAGAGAAGTCTGTCCAAGCTGGTTTTGTGTCTTTCAGGAGGACCCAAAAGAGCTGAGCTTCTGGCTGGAAGATCTCTACACCCCTGGATATGATTCACTGCTCAAGAAGAAAGCAGCTGAAATGAAGAGGAACAAAATTTGTAAAACACTTGCAGCCATCATTCTGTTAGTTTGTGTGGTTGTGACTATTATTACAGTGGCAATAGTGGTAACACAATCAAGAGACTGATGGAGCTATGACAGGCAGTAAAACTGCCTCAATTCCTACAACAATCTGACAGTTCAGGTGAACAACAGCAAGCACTTTATATCATGTACATGTCCAATGAAAAGGAGGGGGTGTTACTATGATGAATGGTATCCCTGCAATCATGTCCTTGCCTATGTTGAGTTTTTGCGGGCACTATGGGCTAGGGCCAGCCCACACCAAACCTAAACAGAAGCAGTGCGGGCTTGCCCAGAAGAGGCCCACAGCTTTGGGCTCACCACAGGCTCTCTGTGAGCAGCCCACACTAGCGGACTGCCCAAATTAATGGCCCAGTGTGGTCCAGCCCGTTCGGACCCAGAGCAACATTTATATCCTGTGGTCCAGACAACATTGACTGGCCATTCGTTAGTTGAACTGAAGTTGAACTAGAATGGCTCAAACCAAAAGAGACCTTTTCAGAACCTATTGTTTCATATAGACCAGGGATCTTCAAATCTGGCTCACGAGATTCACTTTCCTGCAGAGTTTAGTTCTAATCTTAATAAACACACCTGTGCATCTCTTCAGGATCATTAGAAAAGCACATGGGGTGAGTTTGATCAAAGTTTGAGCTAAACTCTGCAGGAAAGTGAATCTCACTAGCCGTATTTGAGATGTAACAGACATAAGCTTGTTAATAAGAATTTTGTGGGCAGTTTTCTTCCTTACCACTAGAGATGCGAGGGTGTTTTAGGTTTCCTTAAGTAAAGCCATGTGGTAGAGAGAGTTAGCAATAGCAAGCAGCAGTAGACAACATGGCTCACCTGCTAAACACACTGGGCCTCATTTACGAAACGAACGTACGACCGAAATTTGGGCGTAAGGTCGTTTCTACGCAAAACTTGGAATTTATCAATATGGACGTGAGCGGTGGCTACGATCAAATCTCACGTCAGGTCTAAGCTCGTGTACGCAAGTTTTTGAGTTAGCCTGAACTTGCGCGCAGCATAGAGAATTTCGGAGAATTGTATAATGACAACATTTTGTTAATTTAGATTATTTTCCTAAACCGACAAACAAAGCTTTTTTTCTTCTTCTTCTTCTTTCAGGGCTTTAGCTTTATATGCGCAAATAGCAGCATAAAGAACAGACCATGAAGAATCACACATCGTCGTATCACACACCTACAGCGCTTCTGTGAATGGAGAAAAACAGAAATGATAAAAGGAACAAAATAAATAGGGCTACACGAAATATATATTATCTTAATTAACAGATTAACAAAAGAAAAATAAAATAAACACTTTCGTTTTTGTGACACTTAATGCATTTTATTTGTTTTCTTTATATCTTTATTTTTAAATATTTAGCTGATTGGTGATCACGCAGGTGCCTCACACGCACACACACAACATTTCAGCGTTACTAACTTGACATTTCAGCCATTAATCAAACTAAAATGCAGTCAACCAAACATAAAGTTACACTGCACAATTCACAAGGTCCACTGTAAAATCAGCAGCGCCGAAACATTTATTGCGCATGTGAAGGGTGATATTTTACGTGGATATTGGAACACAAGTGAAGTGCAAAGCCTTGTTTACATCATAGATAATAGTTTAGCAACCAAATGTTACATGGCAAAAATGGAAACATTTGGATGTCGAATGAGAGGCTTGTGAGCCCAATGCGTTTAGTTTCGCTTTAATAAATTCATTTTAGCTTGAGGTTGTATTCTGTTTATAATGAATGCCATATAGCCTAATTTGTGATTTACTTCATAGTTTAAAATAAAATTTTATAGCTACTCATTTTTTCCTTCTTGCTTTGTAATACCGTTAAATTTAAAGGGTTTGTTGTGGATTAAGGAAAACTAAATAATCTATATGTTTATAATGTTTATAAATGTTTCGTTATATTTAATTTATATGTAGGCTATATTAAATATATTAATATATATATATAAATTAATGCCATTGTTTGCAATTATAAGGTTAAAGGGTGTTTTTGGAGTAAGATCAATTTCTCTTTAATGAGATTACTTCCTCTTTTTGGCCGGGTTTCGTTTCTCCGTGTCGTAAACTCTAGGGGCGAGGCTTCTAAACCGGGGCGTAATATTCAAATGACGATTGTTTTCAGCCGCCATATTTATCAACGTACGATCTTTCGTACGATGGGATTGGCGGCATACGAATGTTTCATAAATCACACGTGAGCTCTGTCGTAAGTTGATTTGTGCGCTCGGATCTGCGCTCGTTTCTACGTTAGATTGATAAATGAGGCCCATTGTGCTGTATCCTGGTTGGGAAATGTGTTATTTCAAGCCCAGTCTAAAGGAGGTTTTTTTCTATGTAAAAGTGTAAATTGCTGATGTTTTTTGCAGAGATGGTACATGTATGTATGTCCTATGTTTGTATTAATGTATGTATTTGTATGCATTTTATAATGACTCTTTATTGGTGAGATACCACATCATAGTCCAGTTTGAATTTGGATTTAAAGTTATTTCTGACGTGAGACCATAGTCTGGACTATTTTTTATTGTTCCTGGTTAGGAAGAGTCTGGTGTTTGAGAGCTGTGGCGTGTTTTCATTACAAGAGGTTGGATTTTTAATTGCTATCAGTCAACTTCAACTATGGGCAGTGTTTGGACATTGATGCACTACAGACAAGACTTTCGCACACATCAACCTTCACATGTCGAAATCCTACAATCTTACATTGCTTTATTTTGTACTTTTGTTTACATCTGTGGCAATATGTAGCTGTATTAACCTGAATTTTATATTTTGTATTTAATAAATCCATTGATTTATTAAATCCCTTTGACTACTGTACATTTTTGACAATATAGACCAGGGGAGCCCAACCCTGTTCCTGGAGATCTACCTTCCTGCAGAGTTCAGCTCCAACCCTGATCAAACACAACTGAACCAACTAATTAGGATCTGAAGAAGCACTTAATAATTAAAGAGAGGTGTGTTTGATCAGGGTTGAAACTGAACTCTGCAGGAAGGTAGATCTCCAGGAACAGGGTTGGGCACCCCTGAAGTAGACATTAGTTAGTCTATGTGGAGACTACATCCATTCCAGGGGGTGTTCCGGGGGCAGTCGGGCCTAGTGGATAGAGTGTTGGACTTGTAATCCGAGGTTGTGGGTTCGAATCTCCGGCAGGAATTGTCCACGACTGAGGTGAGACCCTTGAGCAAGGCACCGAACCCCCAACTGCTCCCTGGGTGCCACAGTGAAGGGTTAAATGCGGAGAACACATTTCACTGCTGGTTATACTATGTATAATTGTGTATGTGACAAATAAAGCTCATCTCATCATCTGTTCCAGAAAGCAGGGTTAACTTACCATCTGCTAAACCCTGAACTCTCAGTTGGTCAACCCAAACCTTGCTTACTCGAGGTATGTTCGTTCCAAAAACGAGTCCAGGAGTAAGTTAATTCAACCTAGAGTATGTTCTTGGTTAACATTCTCAATAGAGCAATGAATCAGTATGGAATGAGTCAATATGGAATGAGTCAGTATGAATGAGTCAGTATGGAAACGGACGCTAACAAAAAGTGCCCATACTGCTTCTTTCTTCTTCTGTTCAAAGAGCATTTGCACACTTAGAGCATATCGCCACCTAATGAGTGGTTGTGCAATTATTTTTATTTTTTTACGTTTAATCTTTAATCCTTGAAAATACGAATTACGAATTGCTTATTTGTTCGTTTGCTAGTTTGGTTATAATAGATGAAGTCAATATCAGTATGAATGTCATTCAGATACTGCTATTTTAATTACAATTAATTTTATTTACAATTAGCCCATATTAATTGCCCATTTAATTTTGTGATTGTAAAATAGCCAATACATTTTGTGTTGATTTAAGTTCTTTATATTTGACTCTACTAACGTGAACCAGTTTTATACTTAAATGTATTATTTTTGTATTACCCAAATAAACCGTAAATTATCATCTCTTGAATATATTGTTAATATCTTTATTTATGTGCGAAATGTTTCATCCTCAAGTGGCTTAAATCTCCTTTGTGTTTTCCCTTTTATTTAAACTCTAGTTTAAATAAAACAGGCTTTTTTATTATTATTCATTATGATGACTTATTCAAAGATATTTAACCTAGTTATTGTGATTTTTTTCCTGTGTATATAATCTCATACTAATGTATGCAAACCCATGATATTGTTATGATCGCCAGCTGGAGTGCCCACAAGCTCCACTAGAGGGCCCTCCATCCCTTCCCTTACTGTTAACACTCTCCCTGGACTACATTTCCCATAACCCTCTGTCTAGGGACTATTTATCGGACTCTAGTTGCTTCCCATCAGGAGGATCGCAAATACGTGACGGCTCGTGAAAGTAAACTTTTGTCCTTTTGTTTTGCACAATTTTAATTAAGTGGAGAAAGCCTGCTGTACTTTTTATTGGTATATTAAACATTATTTTAACATTGACAAAGAATGTGTCCTAATTATTTTCACAAAACATGTGGTAAACAAAAAGCTATGAAATATGAAAATATTACCTGTAATTGGAATAATATAAAATATATTTGTTAAGTGTTATGACATTTTTTTGTGATGTTATGTCTTATTTATTGACTTGTGCATTGACGTTGTTCCTTTGTCCGATCTACAATGTTACTTTGTTGCTACCCTTTTGACGGTTTGTGTGTACCCTACGTTTTGTGTATAATAAAGATCCATTCTCCCTTTATGCCTCGTGCCTTATCCCTGTCTACCCAAGACGTGACACAAACAAACCTGTGATTTTTCACTATATCCTTGTTGTGTGTCATAAATACTTATAATTTAATTTGTTTAAATGTTGTATTATTTATTCATTGTTTTTGTTTAGTTTTTTGGCTGTAAAGATAGTATAGTGTGATTATTATGATTTTTTCCAAGGGATCAAAAGTGCCCAAATATTACCACTAGGAGGTGTCATAATACAAAAAACACTCAGAAAACTTAAGCTTACATGATGAAAAAAAAATTTATTTAATTTTTTATCATTGGAAACGCTGGTTTAAACATTAGCCAAACGTTTGTTTCCCTACAAGTTTTTCTTGTTTGTTTGTTTGTTTTTTTATCTTCACCAGCTTGAAGAATGAATTTAATTGTGTGTAACATATCTGTCTGTGTGAGTTCTGTGAATTGCTTCTTGTTAGGTTTTGACTCCACCCGGTAAAGCAGCAACACTATGAATGGCTGAGCTGTCAGGTTAACTGTTGAATGAGTACTGTGAATGTTTTCCTGAGCAAACCGCTGCCCTCCCGTTTTAGACAGCTGTAATAACTACCAGCTCGGCCTCTAGCTGCTTTTGTGCATGTAATTTTACAGCTTTAAAAAGTATGATCTCATTTTAAAACTTCTCTGCTGATGCCCTCAGCACTCTAGTGTTTCAGTGTAATTTTCATTTGGAAAATAACATGTGAAAAATATATCAGCCCTAGGTGAAGCACATATTAATGAATATTGTCAAATTAATTCAATATTGTAACTTTAAGGTTTAAAATAAATAAATAAACAAGCAGTTGTTATTAGATTGAATACATGATTGTGATTGATTGAAAAACTAGTTTGCCATGTAATGATTAGAGAAAGTGAGTGGTTGAAAAATGTACAATATGCATCCAGATACACGATGCATACTGTTAAGGAAAACATTTCAAAACACCAAAGTAAAGTATTTTAATAGTCTATGTTAGCGTTTCATAGGTTAAAGATCATCAAATACCAACATGTTTAAAGTTGGATGTAGTAAACCAGGGCCGTGCACAAGTTAGTGTCCTGGTGACTAAAGCCACTGTCCCACTCGACAGCTGAGGTGATTTCAGCCCCTGCTGCTCAAATGCCTGTGCACATCCCCGATTTAAACAATTTAATACACATTTACACAACATACAAGTAAAAATGGCTGCCCACTGCTCCGGGTGTGTGTTTACTGCTGTATGTGTGCACTTGGATGGGTGAAATGCAGAGCACAGTTCAGAGTATGGGACACTTGGCCACACGTATTTGCCTTTCCTTTAATGCAGGGGTGCAGCTCTGGTCTAACAGGTGAGGGGGACCAAAACTGAGTGTTAGATAATAGTCAATTTTGTATTTCAGTTACAGCAGTCATTTTAATATGCAATAGATCGTGTTATGTGTTATTATGTGTTCTTGTGTTATGTTATCAATATGTTATTAATAGGCCTAATAAGTTATATCAAATCAAATCAAATCAAATCAAATCAAATCACTTTTATTGTCACATCACCACAGCACAAGTGCCTTGGTGAGTGAAATTCTTACGAGCGTGCTCCAGACAGTGCAAAAAAAATAAAATAATAATTTACATATGGACAGTACATATTTACAGACTGTACAGAAGACAATGTGCAAAATACACATACATATACTCAGTACACATAGTGTACTATAAAGACATACTTAGTTATCAATACACATTATACACCGTATGTACACATCTACATTATGTACATATCTATACATAGTAATAATGTGATTAGGAGTAATAGGCCTAATAATAGGGTAATAGGCCTAATAAGTTATATTATAGAGAGAGAGAGAGAGAGAGAGAGAGAGAGAGAGAGAGAGAGAGAGAGAGAGACACACACACACACACACACACACACACACACACACACACACACACACACACACACACACACACACACACAGAAATAATTATTAATAACATATTTTTAAGGAAAAAGAAAAAGCAATAAAGCCTCGTTAAAACCAATAAATCCTAATGGGATCATATGTCCCGAAACACACTACAGAAATACTTTTTTTTTATTAATTTTTTTATGGTTTTAATTTTTCAATGTTTTTCTTTTCAGCAGGGCTGGGAATTGCCATTGCCCAAATGTAACTGAGTCATTCAGTGCAATGCAGTGACTCAGTCAAGTGTGATTTATCAGTGATATGTCAAAGAGCAGATGGTGTTCATATTTTAAAAACATCACTCACAATGCTTTAATTTATCACTGATTTCCTGGGTATTGGCCAGTTGTCCGTTGACTCGAACATGTATGTAGCCCATGTTCATGTTAAATATCCAGGGTCAGTACTGTACACCGCTGAAGCTCAGAGCAGTAGAAGTCCTGCCCTGTCTCGATTCCCCTGAAGGCATCAGTTTGAACAGAGAACGCGCAGCTGCTTTGCTCCTCCCCGTGACGGGAGCGTTTGTCCCGTTACATCAGTGCGCCCAGAGGCTTAACCCAGAGAAACTGGAATGCTTGAAAGACAAGGGGGAAAGTTATGTTCCCTCCCGTCAAATAGTGAGGAAAATGGCGAGTCTGTGGAGACTAAAGCGACTGAATAAGGAGAAGGGTTACGTTAATGGAGTATATCTTAGCAGTGAGGCGATGAAACATTGTCTTCAGTGGAGCACGGCACAGCGCGAGCCTTCTTTTTTGGAAAAGGAAGCGTCAACTTTATAGACGTTTCAGCGTGACGCGTTTTCACTTCAGTAATGTGGATTGTACGCGCCCTTGGCAGCTACCGAAAAAGCTGTCTTCATCGAGCAAAACAGAAGTGACCAGCGAGCTTCAATATCACCATTTGGATGAGTTTAACCGATGCATATTCTACATCTGAAACATGTTTACCTCACGTTTAAGGGGACCACACTCACCTTCGGGTCGCGCAACGTGTTCGCGAGCGCACTTTGCAGATGTTAGATAATCACAGTCGTTAGTCATTTGACTCCAGCATGCACATGTCTGTTTGAGGGATTGATGTGTATGAGTGATTTCGCGATGGGGCTCAGGTCCAGAAGACCATTGGTGAGTGTCATCGTGGGGGTTTTTCTTGGCTTCACAGCCGCTTCGTGGCTGGTTGTACCCAGAGTTGTGGAGATCAGTGTGAAGAACAGAAGGTCTTCAGTGTGCACGTATTACAGCAGGGCTCAGGCTAAAGTTTCAGACACCGCCCACAGTACCTCATCTACCATTGGCAGACACAAGCATCTGCAGCCACTCTTCTCCAGCCAGGAAGGCAGTGATGAAGGCGAAGAGGAGCTGTATAGGACAGGGAACAGTAGTGATGGAGCGGCTCCTGTACCTCCAGCTAGCTTCTTGTATGTGGGGGTCATGACAGCTCAGAAGTATCTGGCCTCCAGGGCTGTGGCTGCCTACGGGACATGGACCCCCAACATCCCTGGGCGCGTGGAGTTCTTCTCCAGTGAGGGCTCTGAGAAGGTGCCCCTGCCAATTCCAATGCCTGTCATCCCGCTGACAGGAGTGGATGATTCATACCCTCCGCAGAAGAAATCTTTCATGATGCTGAAGTACATGCACGACCATTATTTGGATAAATACGAGTGGTTTATGAGGGCAGATGACGATGTCTACATTAGAGGTGAATATTAGGGATATGACGAAAAAGGGGACCTTGTTGAAACATTTTGATGAGTAGTATAGTTTGAAAAATATTTCTACGACCAACAGCCTTTGAAATATTGGTTAAGTTAAACTTTAACTTAATATTGCCTTTTCCTGGAAAATTTGAGAAAGTACAAAGTTTTCGAAGCCTGTTGTAGGACCATTTAATTTTTTTGCTTTGTGAATTTGCGTTTGCATTGTGCATGTTATTTTCTTGACAGTTCAGCTTCGTCCAATACTTATTACTGTAATGCATCCAGACATTTTACATTATTTATGTGTGTGTGTGATTCTCATTTGATTCAGTAACAGTAAACTTTATGACTCTAAATACTTAATTTAAAGAACTATTTTTTATATATATTAGTGTAATGACTAGTTAAAAAACTATGCCATAATTTATTCAAAATACTACTAAGTATACTTCAAATCTATTATCATATTTATTTACATATCATTTTATTTGGAGTATTTCTTCACTGCAAGATGCAATTTTTTGTATATTGTGTTTTAATATCACCATTAGGATTGTATGATCTCTGTATAATATCAGTCTTTAAATGCAAGTGCACATGAAGTATGCTTGCAATAGTTCGACTTTACCGCAATCAAATATAGTTATATAGTTGGAAATTAGCACTACTTTAGCAATATTAAAGTGCATTAAGCACAAGTTTGGCTATTCCAGTTTAGCAGACTTTAAGTGTACAAAAAAGTACATTTGCAAATTATTTGTATTAAGCACATGAATCTGTAAATGTATTTGTAGTATAGTTAGCACAAAATATATTTCAAATATATGTTAGTATTTTTTGCACTAGGGCAGAATTGGAGGGTAAATAAAAATAACTTGTCTGCCAACACAAATACATTGGCAGGCAACAAATTTGCTACAGTTAATCCTTTTTTCCCCTCATCAAAAAGATATGAATAGTACTTTTGAAGAATACATGTCATGCAAAAATACATGATCAGTATCAGTAGCAAATAGTTTTACATGGAGCAGGTGAGGTAAAGGTAACCTAGTTGCACTACCTATAATGTATATTTAATTTAATGAAAAATTTCACATTGAAAAGTACATTATTAAATATGAATATTAGTATGTGCAAGCACATTAGTCATCAATGACTCACCATGCAGAATTGATATAAATGGTAAATATTTGTTCGATGTTCTGTTTCTCTTAATCATATTGTTTTCTCTAATGCTTCTTGTAGGTGAGAAGTTGGAATTGTTTCTTCGCTCCCTCAACAGCAGTAAACCACTGTATCTGGGTCAGACGGGGCTTGGTACCACAGAGGAGCTGGGTAAACTGGCCCTGGAGCCTGGAGAGAACTTCTGTATGGGTGGTCCAGGGATGATCTTCAGCCGAGAAGTTCTCCGCAGGATGGTGCCACATATCGGGTCCTGTCTTAGAGAGATGTACACTACTCATGAAGATGTGGAGATAGGACGCTGCGTCAGGCGTTTTGGAGGGACCCAGTGTGTCTGGTCATATGAGGTAATGTTGGTTAACGTCCTCTTGTGTATTTGGGTTGAATGGGTTGAAGTGCTCACTTTTAGATTCTGTGGTGTTCAGATTTGTCTTAACCTCTTATTATACTTGCTGTTTTACTTCAAATTAAAAGAACATTATTACATTATGTCTCTTGCACCATTACATTTTAGGCATAAATATGTGCTGGTCAGGTTCATATTTGTTGTTACATGCACCATTGTAATGCGACTAGATGTCTTTTCTAAATCAGTCGTTTTAGCCGACACTGCATGTAGTCACATAGTGCTGTGCTGATGGAATAGTTGTACCTTTCTGTAATATTGTTTTTTTTTCATGGGACAACACATTTTTTTAACATGCTATGTGTAATTTCTTTTGACTGTATGAAAGCATAACATAATATGTTTGTAGATATTTAGGAAACATGCTAAATTCACATATTTGTTTCTCCGAAAAACAATGCTACAGCTGCCAATCTACTATAAAATATGCCTTTCATTTGTTTTGGTCTGTGGTTTGGCCCACTGCCAATTTACCCAAAACTATTTTGACACCCCGGGTTGCCAGTTGGTGGAAAACACAGTGTATTGCAGCCATGGAAGCCAGCAAATCAGCTGTGTGTCTGAGCATGGCTGTGTTTGAAATGCATTCTTGCTTACTGCTTACTGCCCAGTACACAGTAGGGGTTGCACCGACTAGTCGACTTTAATGGTCTGTCGCGACGCTTTAAGCTTGAGGTCGACTAGTCGCTGGTCCTATAGAGGGCGCAATATGATAATAAATCCACATTTACGCTCCATTTCAAACAGTTAAAATTACAAATAAATGCATACTCTGAAAGCGCTCCACAAGACATGTGTGATTATATTACTGGATGCTGGAAATTGAACGGCAGAATGCAGGTTTTAAACAGCTTGTTGTACAGGTAAGTTAATCACGTTCTAATCTAATGCGCGGCTGCACTGTAACGCACACACATAGCTACAGACAGCAGAACGTACAATACATCACGCACAGATAGGGGTGTGCGATATTGAAAAAAAATTATATCTCGATATTTTTGGGGATTTTTTCGATAACTAAAACTAGACGATATTTTGCGGAGTGTGTTATTGTGCTGATATCTGACTACTGTGGACAGCTGCAGTTTCTGATATTCTGATATGAGCTCCGTTCACATCAGTGATAAAATTTATATTTTCATTTAAGTTTAAATAGATTTTTACCTTTTAATAAAGCAATTTCTTTCTAAAAGTCTACATCTTTTGAGTCAAATTTGTACATTTAATCAGTCAATTAAGATAATACACATTTAGGCTGTTACTAAACAAATGAAACCAGTATCATCAAAATGAATCTCTGCAGAAGTTGCATCTGAAGGTGTTTAGATTTATTTAAAATTATAAAAAAAAATGAAAATAGACATTAAATGTGAAATTAAACCGCCAGCAGGTGGCAACACGTCACTGTTAACAAGTGAGTCATTGTGACTGAACCGAATCACTTAAACGGTTCATTGATTCATTCATGAACTAATCACTGTCATGTTGTTCAGAGACGCAAAACAATGGTGTAGCTGTTTGGAATTATTTTTTGTCGATGAAATTCAGCAAAAACAGGCAATATGGTGTCAAAAATGTAAGTCTCTTGATATTAGCTTATTGTTTATTGAACTGTTGTATAAAATCAATATCACATTTGTAATCGTGCTTATTTTTTACAAAAAAAATGCACTCTTTGTGAGATTTGAATCATATTGTTTGAATCATATAGAGATTGTTCTGCCCCATATCTTGATTTTGCAGATCACTCTTAATGCATTTTAATCGACTGGAACTGTCATACTGTAAAAAGCTTTGGGGTGCAGTGTGAATATGACTCTTCCGGTAAATGTATCATCCTAGAACATTTCGCTTCCTGCCTCTAGTGAAATGGCTCTGTGAAATTTAATTACTTTCAATTTTCTCATTCACTGTGTAACGAGACCCAGCCTCTTATCACCAGGAATATTATATTGAGATGTGCTGAACCTCTCTCCATCACATTCTGTAGTTTATATCAAAATATTCAAGAAAGTCAATTCTTCCATCAACCCAAAAAGCAGACAGAGGAAGGGGAAGAGTAGTAAGTGAAGGAGTCGAAGTGATGGTAAATTATTACAGTGGTAATGTCCCGTAATGTTATAAACCTTTAAATGGAGACATTCCCTTATATCTATCTTACTCAAATTGTTTAACACAATGAGTAATCTTTTCACAACTTATGAGGACTAAAAATACACTGAACTGAAGTGCAGGTTAGATGTGAATACAGAGAGCTCTTTTTTTTCTTCGCTCTGTTTACTGTTTAGTTTTTAAGTTGCTGAACGTGGTCTGAGTTTGGTTCGTCTGGAGACTGGCAGGCAAAACAACAGCAATTGGTCTGTCTGTTGTCGGACTAAGAAAAATAAACTAGATTGCTCTTCATAAATAACATTTTGTTCTATCTAGAGGTAGTGAAAATGTCCAAAAGTATGCATTGATTCTATTCCAAATTAAATTTTACACTGAACATTCACAATTTATATTCGTGCTTGTTGTGAATAGGTCTTGATGGTGGAAAAATAAGGATTGTGTAAATTAGTGGAACTCAGAAGTGCTAGCGAGCAAAAACATCTGTGAACAGCTCATTATGTGTTTTATCTTTGACAGCACATACTCTCTTTGAAGCTCTGAGGAAGTGTCTCCTGCTCACCTGTGAAGAATTCTCAGTGGATCTACTTATGTAGTTGAGTAACACAGATGTGCAGCACTCAGTATCTCCACATATTCATTCACGTGTCCTGAACCATTCCCAGAAGAACTCATGCTGGAAAAATACAAGCGCTTCTGTCAAAGAAATATCAAAGCTTTCCTTATTTTACGTCTTGTTGCCCAGAGCAAACTGTGTGATGTGAAAGCTAATGAAGTTGCATATGCAGGCAAGGCTGAACAAACGAGGTTAAGATGTTGAACTCACCAATGTCCTGGGAAGCTGTGTCTTCATCTGGAATTGACAGGAGCTTTGCCATAAACATTGTCCATGATTTCTTCCGTGTGCAGGTGTAGCTTGACGTCTTAGCTTGGGGTTAGTTTGGCACGGTAGGAAACCACCCCGTTTTTTTGGTGCATTCACATACACAGAGACTGTGAGTGATCTCATGATGCAGTAAATAAAACGGCATCAACTTGCACATTGTAGAGTTTTTTTTTTTTTTTTTGACTGCACATCTCTTTTCTAAGTAGGGTTCAGAAAGTACCAATGCCATTCAAATTCCCCAATAATCCATTTTATTTTTTATTTTTATTCATAAATTGCTTATAAACCTGTCAGACCTGTAGCATTATAATTAATATAGCCAATGTGATTTTAACTTTATGTAATTTGTTCACACTTGAGTGCCTAGTACCTTTGTTGGCCAGTTCCAGATATGTGTTTGATTTCAAATCAAACACTGTTATGTTGTGATTCATTTCAGAGCTAGTTGGTTTTGATCTAGAACTCTTTACTGAAGGATTATTACTGCTGTATATTACCAGACATGTGAGCAGGATTTTCTGTTTTAAGAGAACTTAAAGTGACGATAATTGAAATGTGTTTTATTACCGGGCCTGGTTCCTCATATTAGTTTCAGTGGTTTAATAGCAGAAATATGTCTCTACATGAGGTTCTGGAGTTAATACAATAAAATAAAAATAAACAATTTTCAGCTTGCTTAGAAAAAAACACATACAGAAATGTAATACGTGAAATATGTGTCCCTATTTCGAGAATTGGGTTGTCATACAGTATATGTTGTCTTATAAGGCAATATATTATTATAACATATATACTCAGAATATTTGAAGTTGTAGGTTTATACCATATATGAAGTACCCATAGTAAAGTAGTATTCCCATATTGTATTTATATATATTAAAAATATTTATATGATGATTTTTTTATGAAACTATAATTTTAAGATCCTTTATGTGAACAATATTTGTGTAATTTATAAATACAAATTGATTTATATAACATTCAAAATGCTTATATATGATTTTGTTTTGTAGTTTTAGTTTACACAATATTGTACCCATAGTAAAATTTGTATATACCTATATTAAAAATATTTATGATGCATTTTTATGGTAATGCATTTTTATGGTAAGTTAAGACCACATATGTGAACAATATACAATAACATTCACAAACACAGATCAATTAATTGTACATCCCTACTTTTTATTTACTGATCCAAAACGTGCCATGTTCTGTGACAATCCTTGTTATACAATCTTTCGCTTTTTATCACTAGATTATGCTATTTCACCCATGTTTTCCACTTTCTAGATACACTCGAAGTGCTTCACATTAGCGCTGCACCAGAACCGTTTTCAGAAAGTTGTGAATTTCATACATTTCCGGCATTTTTGAGAAAGCAGAACAGCTTCTGCATAAAGAACTGGCAGTGGCTGAACTTGCATCAAGAATAATTTCCCTTCTTCACTAATGTGAGAAAAGCCTAAGGACAGATTGCCAGTACCTCATTGTTTAACCTGCTTCATCTACATAATTTAGACGGATTGGTGTTACTGTCACTGTAACAATGTTGCTTATCTAGATGACGGCACACCAGAAGTGTGATGTATGCAGGTCACAAGGCAGAGAACAGTCATCCATCATGAAGTATTGATGTTGTTTATCTCTTTTACTCTCATGTCACCCATGCAAATTCAGCTTGCTGATGTAGGAGGATTAAATTGGTTGATTGTATTTCACAATGTGTATTTATTAATAATATTACATAATGTGTTTCATGTTGAGGGTATTAGGAACTGAGTTTGATTTGGGATGCATAATAGTATACTATAGTAACATCTGTAAAATTGTTTTGTATTTTGTATTTTTGGACATTCCCAAAGGCAATGATATAGCGTACCTTATTCATCCAAACATTTAGAGCATGCATCTGGGATGTTAACAGATATATGATGAAGTTTAACAAGAGTTATGTAGGTTCTCATTAATATTGAAGTAATTTAAACCTAGTATTTATTGTTTGTGTTTGTGCTTTAAAATATGCATAATTCCAGTCTATCTCATCTATATCTTCTTGCATATCCGTTTTTAAGGCATTATATTTATCCAGTGTTGATTTAGTAATGTATTTGACCATTAAATTGTAATACATAGAAATATGCCCCCTTCCTTCTAAGTTTCCATGTTATTTGCTCTAATTTTGAAAAGATGGTATACAGCTTATCTGTTCCTTTTTTGATGACATGCAACTTTTTAACTGTAAATTTATATTTTTAAAATATTTTTGGGGGGATTGAATATTTCTGGCATAAATGATCAAAGTTAAGTAAAACTCCATCTTCATATAAATTAATAATTTTCTGAATGCCTCTTGTAAAGCCTCCATCTTTATTACCTGGTATAAACAATGCTGCCCTGTCTATAGTCCTGAGTAGCTAAACTCTCTGTTCAGAAATTAGTAACTGTGCGTTCACACCGCAGGCGGCGAGAGCGTCAAAGTGGCCGGAAGTCATTCATTTTCAATGTGAGCCGGCGGCAAGCTTCGGTGAGAGCAGCGCGGCGAGTCTTGGACGGTGAGAGCGTCGAGGAGAGTTGAAATCAGGTCAACTTTATGGTAATGAGCTATGACGCAGTTCGGCGGCAACCAATCAGAACGTAGAAGTCCTCCGCTCGAGAGGATTCCAGAGAACGCAGCCCATAAACTTTGGTTCCGACTGCATTAGTTCCCAGGCATCTTAGCGCTAGAGGAACGCTGTGTTTTTCAGCGGGAATGCTATTAATTTCCTCAAAACAACATAGATTTGACCAATTACATTAAGACTACACTTCAACCAGGACAGTTTGTAATGTAGGCTGTGCACAAATGAACGTTAATGTTAATTAAAGACCAAATAAACTAATAAACATCTCCTATAAACTGCATATTGAAATTAATCATAAACACAAAAGCCACACCACACAAATGGCTTTTAATTTATTTATTTTGTTAGCAAACATGCAACTATAATTGTTAAGTTTCCTTCGATAAATTTCTTACTTTCACATTTCAAATATTTCATGAGGTTAACATTTCAAATATTTCATGAGTTTAACAAACGCACATTAATGCTGTTTCTTTCCGTGTTTGTCATTTGAAATATTTTATATGCAGCAGTCCAAATTTGTCATACATTTTTTTTAAATAGTTTTTTTGGGGGATTTAATATTTATGGCATAAATGATCAAAGGAAAGTAAAACTCCATCTTCATATAAATTCATAATTTTCAGAATGCAACACTACTCAACACTATTTATTACACAACAATAAACATAAAAGAGCTCAAAACATAAAAGTACTGGAAACACCATAAACAATGGTTTTAACAAATATCCCCTTTAGCCATTAATTGGTCTGAATCACAGTTTTCCCTTGTTTATTGGTAATAACACACAACTAAGCAATCTAAAATGGCAAAATTAAATTTACTGTATAACCAATTTTAACTTCTGTTAATCTTTTGCTTTAGTTTAAATATGAGGACATGTTTTGTTTTTAAAGTTATTTTATTAGTATAGGACAGTAGAGAGACAACAGGAAAGCCATGGGTGGAGAGAGAGGGACAGGATTGGCAAAGGACCTCGAGATGGGGACTGAAATTGCGTCACCGTGAGCACAGTTGTGCTGTATGTTGACGCACTAACCATGAGGCTATCAGTGCCAACATATGAGGATGTTTTATTAATGGAGTCCTATTATGCTCTTTTACAAAGTCTTTATTTTATTTTGGGGCTGTACTAGAACATGTTCTCATGCCTGGTGGTTTGAAAATCGCTTTATTTTTCACATAATTTACATTATTACAATACCTCTCTTCCCAGCCTGGAACTCGATTAGCACCTTTGCACACACTGATATTGCTAGACATATTAAAGTGGTAATGTTATTGTTGTTGTTTTTTTTTGGTTAAATCGTGTTTTAGATAGGATGTCAACAACAGCTTAAAAATAACTGCATTTAATATGCAAATATAAGTGCAATGGTAGTATGTATTGTGTTTATTGTTCTTTAATTCTAACATTATAACATTGTAATGATTCATCACTCAAACTGGGATCCATCTGCAGTTTTATTAGTAACTGAATCAGACAAGCAGAGGTCAAGACACAGATCAGGCAGAATGGTATGGTAGGCAGAGGGGTTAACCTAGAGAAGAGCGGAGATCGGGGCAGGCGGCGGTCAAACATAAGCTAGGCTGGCGTGGGTCAGGGCAGGCGGCAATCCAGTAACAACAGTCCGAGAAGCACAAGTCACAAGGGTAGGCGGCAATTCAACGAGAAACGAAGAGCAGGCAAGGTATAAACACAAGGCAGTCTGAAGAAAACAGGATAAACGCTCAGGAATGTTCACCGGGGCAATACAAGGCCTGGGTGACAATGTTCTATAAATAGGCCAGATAATGGGGAATAGGTGGGGAATGATGATTATAGCCAGGTACGGGGCCGATGGGAAATGTAGTGAAAGGGTAAGTCAGTATTCAGGTGACGGAGCCCTCTGATGGCCCGAAGAGGGAGTTACTGAGGCGCTCTCCATAACACATGAATTGCAGCGAAACTGTTATACAGTTTAATTTATTTATACCATAGTCCCACAGAGTTACAGTAGTTGTGGCCGCATATATATGCAGATAATTTCTCTGCCAGCGGGAGGCGCTGTTGGAGGAGAGCTCAAGGTTTCCACGGTAACGCTGTACACAAAACAGAGCTCAGCTCACAAACGCTGCTTTATCAGACATTATATGCAAGATGAAATGAAAATGACATCCAAAACTTTCTGAAGACAGTTGGTTTCCATCAGAAACACAGTGATATAAAAACACCCGCACTGGGTTTCAATTTTGAAACATGCAGAGCCCAACCAAGCGTTCTCCCCACCCGACAACCATTCGAATTTCAGTAGGCGGGATTATCTTTATGATGTCACAAATACAGGAAAACAACTTTATAGTCCGAAGGAGCCGTTCATTTTAGTTCTTGAAAAGGGATTTTTAAAAAATGAAATATCTCCCTTTGGAGTGGACTTTGAGATTTGTAACTTTGTAGATCGTTTTATGCCCAAACAATTCATTCCTGATTTGGGGGATTCCTGTCATAATCAGCCTTAGACTTAAAAAGAATGAAGGTGGGAGACCTACCGGTAGTGAAAGTTTTTATAAGAAGTACATTTTAGTTTGGGAAAATGATGATGTGTCATGAACAGGATCCTCACATAAGTCTCTGATTTATCCAGATGTTGCAAGATGAAATGCAGTCCTACTGCATCATCCACTGACCTGTTTGCTCAGTAAGCAAACTGCAGGTTGTCCATTAAGGGTCCAGTGATGTTCTTCAGATAAGCCAACACCAGTCTTTCAAATGACTTCATGGCCACAGACGTTAAAGCAACAGGTCTGTAGTCATTAAGTCCTGTAATTTTGGGTTTCTTTGGGATGGGGATGATGGTGGAGCATTTGAAGCAGGCAGGAACTTCACACAGCTCCGTTGATCTGTCGAAGATCTGTGAAAAGATGAAGGGGGAGAGGGGGTTTCTGAAGGTGTTAACGCTAGAGAAAGCGTCACCGGCAGGTAAAGTTAATGCGGGAGTCTGCGTCTCTCTCACCTCCCCTGAGCCCATTGAGTTTTAACAGACCCCCTAAAGCATGTGGTGACTTTGGTGGGGGGTAATTGCGAATAAATGTCTACTTCTGCCTTGCCAAAGGTCTTCCAGATCTTCTGAACCACCTGCGGATGGAGCATCCACTCCTCTGAGGGGACATTGCTCCGAGATAACATATCCGCTCCTTGGTTCAGTCTGCCCGGCAGGTGTGCTGCCCTCAGCGAGCGCAGGTTGAGCTGAGCCCATTCCAGAAGGCGCTCTGCCAGAATAAAGAGGCGCTTCGAGGAGACACCTCCCTGGTGATTTATATAGGACACCACGGACATGCTGTCTGAGCGAATCAGCACATGGCGTCCTATTAGGTCCGGCAGGAAAAACTGGCAGGCTCGACAAACTGCTAGCATTTCCAAGCAGTTGATGTGGAAGCCGCTCTCCGCCTTCGACCAATGGTCGAAGGTCGGTTTGCCTTCGCACAGCGCCCCCAACCTGTGTTGGAGGCGTCTGCCGTGACAACTTTCCTGGTGTGGACCAACCCCATGGCCACGCCCTTCTTCATCCACTGTGGGTTCTTCCAGGGGGTCAGGGCTGTTACACAGGCCTGATTCACCCTAATATGCAAGCGTCCGTGACACCATGCATTGTGTGGAACCCGTGGTTTCAGGCCCAGCTGTAACACTGACGATGCTGCGGCCATAAGGCCCAGCATTCTCTGAAACACTTTGAGTGGGCGAGCGGTGTCGCTCTTGAAGGTGGCTGCGAGTTTCTGAATGGCCAGAGCGCGTTCTGGCGCTATCACCGCTCTCATGTGAGCTGAGTCCAGAACTGTACCCAGGAACGATACTCGTTGGCTGGGGGACAGTGCGCTTTTGGCGAAATTGACCCTGAGCCCCAGGCGTTCTAAGTGGCTGAGGATGAGGGTTCTGTGCGAAAGTAGTTCCACCTCTGACTGGGCCAGAATGAGCCAGTCGTCGAGGTAGTTGAGAATGCGGATTCCCATCTGTCTCAGAGGGGAAAGAGCCGCGTCCATGCACTTCGTAAAAGTACGGGGGCCAGAGACAGCCCAAAGGGTAGGACCGTGTACTGGTAAGCCACTCCCTCAAAGGCGAATCTCAAGAATTGTCTGTGATGGGGGGCTATCTGGATGTGAAAGTATGCGTCTTTCAGGTCCAGAGAACAGAACCAGTCCCCTGTGCGAATCTGCGAGAGGATCTGCTTCAGCGTGATCATCCTGAACGGCCGTCTCATGAGGGCGTGATTCAGGCGTCTGAGATCGAGGATGGGCCGGAGGCCGCCATCCTTTTTGGGGACAAGGAAGTAACGGCTGTAAAAGCCTGACTCGCTCAAAGCTGGAGGAACCATTTCTATGGCTCCTTTTTCCAGCAACGTCATCACCTCTGAGCGCAGAACGCCAGCGTTCTCGCCCTGCACCGAGGTGGAGATCACGCCGCTGAAACGCGGGGGTCTTCGAGCGAATTGGAGTGAATAACCTTGTTTTATTATCCCCATAACCCACTCTGACACTCCGGGGATGGCCTGCCAGGCCTCGGCCCGCGTGGCAAGGGGTTGGATAAACTCGAGTGGCCGGCTGCACGGAGGCAGGGCACTCGTGAGGGACGGAAGAGGAAAATTGCTCTCTTTTTGAGAATGTTTGTGTTTTATTTTTTCCACTATCACAGCGGACAGTTGCATAGTCGCTTGTATGGACCCTGTAGCAACAGACACAATTCCCTCTGCACCCGGAAGAAAACGGGGTGCCAAGAGGTTTCTCATGAGAGGCCTTTTGGTGGGCGGTCCGGCTGTGGCGGGACTCGACCCTTTCCTCTTCCTGTCCTGCAGATCAGGAGGACGCCGGGGGAGCAGGTTCCAACACTATCTTGGGTCAGGGGCCCTGGCGCTTCGGAGGGGGGTGGCGTCTGGCTGAGCGTGAACCCATGCAGGAAACACACTCGCTGTGACCGTCATCGGCGTGCAGGGGAGACCTGGGAGACCTCGTCGGATGGCGGCAGCGAACGGGACCGGAACTGCTGCGATGCTGGGGCGCGTAGAAGGCGGATCAGCCGAGCAGATCGAGGTCGCTGGGTCCTACTGCGAGGCGTGTCAACGGCGAGTAGTCTTCTGGATCAGTGTAGACGAAGTCGTCGTCGCTGAAGGAGAAAAAATCTGAGGATCCTATGGCGAAACGACCGCTTATATAGCCAGATACCCCGCCCATTTCGGCGGGAACTGGCGGGTATCGTCGCCATAGGTTCGTGCAGCTCTGCTGCCGACCCATTGGTTCGTTTTTCTACCACTGCACGAACCAATAGTCGTGCAGTTTCACTGCGTGATTAAATAAGACTTCAGTTCAGGAGAAAAAAGGCATTTTCCCGTATGCGTCTTTACAAGACGCAGTACGAGTGGAGTATCGATAGGGAACTGTAATATTATTACTGAAATCTTAATCTTGTAATTAGTTACACTACTAGTTACTGCAAACAGTAATATTATTACTGTAACTAGTTACTGCCCAATCCACACAGTATGTGAAGAATAAAGGTGTGATCAGAATGAGTGTTGCAGGCTTTGAATAACCACAAACAGACAGATATTTGTAGAAAAATAGAAAAGTACCTTCGTGATGCTCTCTATCACGTTCCCTTCTTTTTTTTACTGTTCTTCTTATTACAGTATCCTAAACGTTAAGTCTGTGTACAGTATGTTTCCCTGCAGATGTGATAAATGAGAGCTGAGAGGCTGTCATTCACTACTCAGCAGCTCTCATCATTTGCGTTTTATTTTAATTAGTGTCCTGACCTAAAAAGATAAGATTAATTCATTTGGAAATGGTTTACTGGCAAGAAAGCAGTGAGAGAAAAATATGTACAATATCAAACCATCATCAATGATACATTTTATGGGAACTTTTGAGATTTATTCAGTGTCATAGTCTTCTAAATTGTGAGTTTGCGTTTTGGACTGCCACAGATGAAACCCCCTAAGAGGCATGAGTTTGTCTTTGAGCACTATTCAATTAAAGCATGTGTGACTGTTATTTCATCTTTCATATCTACTGCTCCTTCCTCCTCCTCCTTCATTTCATAAGACACTACAGCAGCAACAGTGTGTCATAATCATAGTATATGAGCCATTCAAACACTGCACTTGAGACACTTCCCACACTTTCACCTGCCATTCATTTGGAAAATACTAACACTTCCACTGTTCACTGTAGGCTTGGGCACAATAGTGAAGGGCCTCTTTTATTTACTGGTAAACTCTGAGAGCACTCTTATCATGCTGTCTGTATTTTTCTAATGTGTTCCTCTCATGTGAATGATTTCCTAACGGCACATTATTATTCATATGGTGATTATTTCTTTACACAGACTACTATGATGGGCTGGGGGAAACTGATGTAGCTGCGCTATATACACTGAATGCTGTATGCATTCTTTGCAATTCGACATTATTCATTTCACACTTTTATTGTCTGCTAAACTGAAACTACCAAAGGGTTTATTTTTGATACTGTGGTGATACGTTGAAGTGCCATGTTAATGGTACAGTATATAGCTGGGTTTCCATCACCCTGTTTTAATGTGCATTTTGAAGTATCGCATGAGAAACGAATGATGGAAACGCCAAATTTCAAAGAAAAATACCTTAATTTTCAAAAAAGTTTGTACGCTCGCTTGAGGTGGTTTTTGACTTTTGCGAAAAAGGGTTAATGCAAATAATGGGAGATGGAAACGCATTTTGCAAATAAATTCCTCCAAGCGCATCAAAAAAGTAATGTGACTTTGCGCTATGTGATGGGATAACTTGACTAACAGCCGACTGATCTCGTTCACAGCATCTGAAATGTTGTTATGGTCGTTCTATAATGCCTGAGCAAAGCCTGTCATCAAAGTATTTCTGTATAAATGTCTTACACAACTGCGTTCCCAAACAGTAGCATTCACCTCCGAAAGCAATGACAGCATTTAATGTGTTTCGTCTGCTCGCTCTGAGGCGCAATTTATTTTTGATATATGAAAAGTATTATATTCAGTAGCTTATCTTAGTTTTCTATAGGCTATTTAGTGCAAGTTTACCAGGGAGTGACGATTTTGTATACTTTGACTCGTTGGATGGAATCGGTGCTTGTTCGCAAATGTTTTATGCAATATTCCAGTTTTGCGCATAAGTTAAATTTGCAATTTTGAATGGAAACCCGGCTTATGATTATGAATTGGCCTATATTTAGGCATAAATTAGTCATACAGTTTGAAAATTTGGTCGCACTTTATTTTAAGGTCCAATTCTCACAATTAACAAACCATTAACCATGGCTTTTACCTCAACAAACTGCTAATTTGCTGCTTCTTAGTAGTTAGTAAGGTAGCTGTTAAGTTTAGGTATTGGGTAGGGTTTGGTATGTAGAATATGGTCATGCAGAATATGTGCTTTATAAGTACTAATAAACATTCAATATGTTAATAATAGTCATGCTAATAAGCATCTCGTTAATCTCGTAATTGGCCTCTATACTAAACTGTTAACAAAAATTCCTATTTAGAAAATGACTTCTCATTGGATGGGACAGTGGCCACCTGGGCTGGGCTTCGCCTCTGTTTTGGAGTATGCTTTAACAAGCATTAAATGTATGAATATGGGGATTTTCTATCAGGCTGAATGGGGAATGTTTTGTGTCTCTCCTGAGTTGTTTAATTGGGTTCTAGTCCAGGCTCTGGCTGGGCCACTGAAGAACGTTTACAGACATACATATCTCTGTTATTGCTGCGCTTCTATCCTGACCGGTCCCCCAGGCTCTGCTGCTAAAAACACTGCTACAGCATCATGCTATACACCACCCTTCATTACTGGCAAGGAATGAACTTGACAATTGGGTTCTTGGTCATGCCTCTTATAAAGGCCTTTCTCCTCACTTTGGCTGGATGGCCAGCTCCAGAAATGTCCTGATGTTGTACACCTCTTCCATTGAAGAATTATGGAGGCTACTGTGCTCTTAGGAACCTAGGCATGTGTTGTTTTTTTTTTTTTATTATGACATTTGCCACTGGTGGACTCCAGTCTAAGTGTAGAAGCATCTCAAAGATGATCAAGAGAAACTATTAAAAGAGTTAATTATTTAGCAGACGCTTTTATCTAAAGCGACTTACAAATGAGGACAATAGAAGGAATTAAAACAACAAAAGACCAACAATTTGCTGTGACAAGTCCCAGTTAGTCTAATGCAGCACACGTAGCAAGAGTTTTTTATTTTATTTATTTTTTATAATAAATAGAAAGAACAAAAGTAGATAGAATAGTGAGAGATAGTGTTAGATGGTCAAGTTATTATAAAATGATGTCATTATCTAACATCTAAATATTGATTTTTAATAAATAAATAGAAAAAAATCTAGAAAATGTATAGTATTCTAGAAAACTATCTAGAATATAAATAGAAAAGAGAGTGCTGATGTTAGAGGGTCAAGTTAGATTCTAACACTAATGTTTTGTATTATTTTCCTCTAACAATAGTACTCTTTTCTATTTCTATTCTAGAACTTTTCTACATATTATACATTTTCTAGATTGTTTTTTATTTATTAAAAATCAACAGTTAGAGGTAAGAGGGTAAAGTCTAACAGTTAGAGGGGATTTTTTTTGTTTGTTTGTTTCTTTTGTTTTTAAAAGGAAAGGGAAGCAAGTAGATAGAAATAGAAATATAATAGAGAGTGCAAGTGTTAGAGGGTCAAGTGTTGATGGAAGATATGTGTCTTTAACTGTTTCTTGAAGATTTCTAAAGACTCAGCTGCTCAGATTGAGTTAGGCAGGTCATCCCACCAGCAGGGAACAGTTAAGGTAAAAGTCAGTGAAAGTGATTAATTGCCTCTTTGGGATGGCACTATAATGTGCCGTTCAATTGCAGAATGCAAGCTTACACATAAGTCTAAAGTAGTGAATTTAGGTAAAGGGAGTTAGGCCTTGAATTTTATGTGAGCAGCTGTTGGTAGCCAGTGCAAATTGATGAACAGAGGTGTGACGTGCTCTTTTCAGCTCTTGATGCCACATTCTGGATTAGTTGTGGAGGTTTAATGGAACTGGCTGGAAGACCTGCCAAGAGAGCATTGCAATAGTCTAGTCTGGACTAATCTATATCTATATACTGTCTGTGTGAACCGGGTGCGCAGAGGTATGCAAATACATACGTTGACAGGCAGTTTGTGCCTCTTTGGGATGAACAATAATGCGCCAATAAAGAGTGAGCACACAATGCTGCATCCAGATAAGGATAAGGAAGTGTATAAGATTTGAGGACTTCAAATGTGATAGCTTTCATGTTGAGGACCACTGTGTTTGATGATGAAATTAAGATCTAGAAACACTGCACCACACAAACCACATTATGAACAACATTATGCAACCCACTTCCACTTCCCACCACATAGCATGAGAAACAGCATGCCCAATGAACCATGGCCCTCGGCTTTTCTGACAATTTGATTGTGTCCAGAGACAACAGGAAACTGTGTGCAGGCAGCACCATGTTACACTGTCTGTCCTCCTAGACCAGGGGTCGGCAACCCGCGGCTCGCGAGCCGCATGCGGCTCTTTCATCCCTCTGCGGTGGCTCCCTGTAGCTTGGGTGTACAACACGCAGGGGAGGTGTCCCCCCGACTTTTAACTCTTACCCTGCACTTTTTATAAGTCAACTGTGTTAAAGTAGGGGTTTTCAAGGGCCAATGTGAGTAAATATAAATTTAAATTAAAAGAGAAAAGATATTCACGTCATTTTGGATACATTTTATTCGTATCCAAAACGATGTGAACATCACGGAGCATTGAACACTCTCACGCGCTGTATGTTTCATTCATTCTCGACGCTAGAGGGCGCTCTCGCGCAGAAAGTCCAAAACGGATTCATATGAGAAGTAATAGTAACGCTTGACAGGCATCCCGCTATCGCTGTAGCTAAGCTGAATAACAAGCATAAAACTTAACTGATGAAACGTGAAGACGGTATGGTTTTTGTGTTTTTCAAGTCTTCTCCAGGTAATAAATATGAATGATACAGTGGTAATTGACAGCATTAATTACAGTACAGAAGCTATACAATATGTTACCCTGGACCACAAAACCAGTTCGTAAGTGTTAATTTTTCGAAATTAAGATGTATACTTCATCTGAAAGCTGAATAAACAAGCTGCCCATTGATGTATGGTTTGTTATGACAGGATAATATTTGGCTGAGATACAACTATTAAAACATCTGGAATCTGAGGGTGCAAAAAATCTAAATCGCTTTTAAAGTTGCCCAACTAAGTTAAAGTTCTTGGCAATGCATATTACCAATCAAAAATTAAGTTTTGATATATTTACGGTTCAAAATATGATCTTTACTTAATATCCTAATGATTTTTGGCATAAAAGATAAATCGATCATTTTGACCCATGCAATGTATTGTTGGCTATTGCTATAAATATACCCCAGTGACTTCAGACTGCTTTTGTGCTCCAGGGTCACATATATTTTCTGCCTTATTCTGTGAAAAAAATTGATAAAAATAAAAGTGTTTGTAGTATATATATACTGATTGTACAATCATAACCATATGATGTTATTATTGTCCAGCAGTATATTTTATTTCTTAGCCAATTAAAAAAAGAGATAATTGTTTTGTCAATTATACATACATAAATATTATAATACTTATTATTATTATTATTATTATTATTACTACATTTGGCATTTCTGTACCCCTCACTTCTGAAATGATTGCCATTCCTCTGCCCTGTAACATAACTGAATATGAAACTTTAGTTATATGCCGTGTTATCTATATTTGGGCATCAAATATTTTGTGGCTCCACATGAATTTTATTCGGTAGGAAAGGGGCCAAAATGGCTCTTTTGACGTTGAAGGTTGCAGACCCCTGTCCTAGACAGAAGATCAAAGGCTAAGGTGTCCGGGCTAATTCCACTTGCCTCATTAGGCAGGAAGGTGTAGGAAATGACCCCCTGAATATTTCATCATAATAATGCTATAGAGCAGCAGTAATCTTGAGCTACTAGTGGAAATCCTCATTTATATTTCCATGCAAAATCTGTTCTGAGTGAAGTGAAGCTTGTAAAACATCTACAGTTTTGAAAGAACTAAACATTCCCAAACCTACAGGGCTTGATTGGACTTATACCAAGTTCATGTCATTGATATTAATCATTGAGATACATTTTTGGTAGGGTTGCTTAAATAAAGCAGTGTAAATTATGCCATGTGCTCAAACAGTTGGGGCTTCAGAAAGTGTGGGGGCAGTCGTGGCTCTAATGGATAGAGCGTCGGACTTGTAATCCGAGGTTGTGGGTTCGAATCTCGGCTCCGGCAGGAATTGTCCACGACTGAGGTGAGACCCTTGAGCAAGGCACCGAACCCCCAACTGCTCCCCGGGTGCCGCAGTGTCGGCTGCCCACTGCTCCAAGTGTGTGTGCACTTGGATGGGTTAAATGCAGAGAAACATTTCACTGCTGGTTATACTCTGTATAATTGTGTATGTGACAAATAAAGCTCATCTGATCTTAATAATTAACATGTTACATTTGCATTGTTAGCGATCTGAATATCCATGGGTGACATGTCCCACCAAGTATCTTATGTATCCCCACTCTTAAGCATCATTGTCATTGCCATCAGCTCTCATGGAGTGAATTGATCATGCAGTTCTTGAGCTACTGAATATGTCATCCAGGATTTGTTGATGAAAACAAAAAAGCTGACATCCATCATTCCACTGGCATCACAAGACAAACTGCAAAAATAATGATTTTCAAACAGGCTTTTTGAACACTCCCTCCATCTACCTCTGCTCTGCGTGTCTCTCGTTTAATTATCATCTTGTTATCTTTGCCTTTCTTCCAGTTATTGTCTGCCAGCTAATGCTAAGAGTGTCGCCTCTGAATTTAAGAAGCGATTAAACCTTTGATAAATGCATAATCTATTGTAGTTTTAAGAGTTAGATGTAGTAAATTTGACAAATGAGCTGCAAAGTCCAGGCCATGTGTTGTTTGGACCATTAGATTTGTGTCTTTTGTGTAGGTATAAAGTAGAGTGACCATACATGCCATTTTTTCCGGACACGTCCTTGCCAGAATTTGTTTTGGCTTTGTTTTCCTGTTTTCATACTTGCTGAAGGTAATGATCGAAAAGTAGTTTGACCAATAACATGTAGGCATGGTACATAATGGACCAATCATGGTGTGTGAGAAGGTGGGATCTATGGTCAAAGCGATACAAAAACGAGTAAATCTTAGATGTATTGGACTTAAAGCGGCGCTGCTCAGAAGATCAGTGTTTGACATCAAAGTACCTCGAGAGCGTTTTGAAAGCATAAGGAACCGTCTGTATGGTATTTTCATGTTATACAACGATTGGTCTGCACACGCAAACAAAGACAATACCTAGATATTTTAGGCAATATAGAAATCCAGCGGGGAAAAATGGCATGTATGGTCACCATATAAATGAAATTATAGAGTGATTTGTTGTTGTATCCTAAAGACATCAGTACAGCTTCAGTCTTATAAAAAAGGTGAATTGCTTATCAATAAATTAAAGAGGTTAACATGTTATTGAGTATTTCTGAAACTGGAATTTGAAGATGAAAGCATGTCATAATGTATAAATGGATTTAACAGCACACACGGCAGCTTTTCTGCTGGAGATCTTTCCACAGCAATCTCTGAGGAGTGACGCCCACTCACAGATGAAGTGTTGACTACACACTGCAGTCCTTTCCATCTCTGTATCAGTCGCATAGCTGTTTGTTCAGCCCCTTTTGTGGACCTATGAACCACATTTGATACTCTAACATTCACATTGCTCAAATTTCAATGATAAATGCACTCAATATCACTAAACACATAATTCTGAAAAGACACAAATGAACATTCATATCTCACTGTCACTCAGTCATTGTCTCTGTATGTGTTTTTCAAATGCACCATAATAAAAAAGATCATCCTTTAAGATAATGGGCCCTATTTTAACGATCTACGAGCATGGTCTAAAGCGCACTGCGGTCTAAAAGGGTTGTTTCTATTCTCTTAATGAGTAATGGGTGTTTTTTGGGCATAATGTGCAATAAGCCAATCAGAATCTCATCTCCCATTCCCTTTATGAGCGAGTTGCGCTTGCGCCATTTGCTATTTACACGGCGGGATTTGACTGAACGCGTCTCCAGAGAGCAAATGGATCTGCTCATGCGTGCGCACATAGCTAGGCTAATTCTGATACACGCAATGAATATCCAATATGACATATTTGACATTTTTATATTTATGTAGCCGCAACAAAAATATTCTTTTACACAGTAATTCTTATTTTTTTTATATTTGGCTGCTGCTGCCTGTGTGTAATAAGCAAAGTGAATGTGTGTTGTGGACCCACCCAGTGGCCCATTTTCTACTAACGCGCTCTTTAAATAACAAAATAAATATTGCGCCATTGACTTTATACCAGGTTTGAGTTTGTCTATGGTGCAGTCTATTTTCCGTTCCTCAAAATAGCATTGTGCCAACAATGCGACCAAACACACCTCTTTTTTAGACCAGTGCGCTCAAATGGGCGCAAATGCATTTGCTATTTAAAAAACGCGGCGCAGGACGGGAAAATGAGAACTGCGTCAGCTGAAACAAGCAAAAACACTTGCGGCGCGCCTTGCGCCGGGTGTATGATAGGGTCCAATATCTTCACAACAGCAGACCAACACCACTTGGGTGATGAACACTGTTGTGCTGTAATATCTTTTTAAAGGGACAGTTCAAAATTAATATTCTGTCATCTTTTACTCACTCTCATGTCCCATCAGTCTTCCATTCATCTTCAGAATACAAAGGTATTTTTAATATTCTATCAGGATTGTATTAATCTAAAGTTTCATGCTTAAAAAAGTGCATAAAGGCATCATAAAAATAATCCCAATGAATCAAGCAATCTAATCCGAGTCTTCTGAAGCTGAAGAGACTTAATCGCTTTATATTATGAAGATATTTAATTTAGGCTTTCAGTGTGCAGTGAAGGAGTTTGTCATAGCATGCGCACATGTGTAAAAATACAATGTAATATACAGTGTGTATGCACATTCTGTGAACTTTACAGTTATTACTGTAATTCCTTTTAGATTTTGTGTGATGCATAGTGAATCGTGTGTTGTGTTTTGCAAAAAGTGTTTTATAAAATTAAAAAGGCAGATAATTAGTTTATAATTTTGCAGATATGGTGTGTGATTCTGGTGTTTGAGTGTCAGCTTTCACAAACTGTGTGACAAGGAAAGATTTTGTGTGTAAGCGGTTGAACAAAACTGTAAGATAAGTTTGTATTTAGATAGCTGTGTTAATTTTTTTGAGAACATTTACATTTACGCATTTAACAGATGCTTTTATCCAAGGCGACTTACAGTGCATTCAGACTATACATACATTGTCAGTACACGTGTTCCCTGGGAATTGAACCCACAACCCTTTGCGCTGCTAACGCAATGCTCTACCACTGAGCCATAGGAACAACAGACAAAGCTGTCTGTGGTAACACTATATACGGTATGTAGGTCTGTTTGATGGTTTAAATTGAAGTTGTAAATATAATCCAAAATGACTAATTCCTCAAATTTAAGATTTTTTTCAAAAACCCTGATGCATTATTTACTGTTTATTACTGTAAAGCTGCTTAGAAACAGTCTGTATTGTATAACGCTCTATATCAATAAAAAAGGCTTGACACTCTCACTCTCATTGCAGAGGTTCTTATATTTTTGAGACTTGACTGGACTTGTTGTACATATTTTATGGTCGGTTTAATGCATCAGAGAGGGTTTACTGTGTCCCATGTGCTTGTTTTGCGTGCCCATATTTACAACAAATAAATACAAAGTCATGCTTTTCTGAAGAGTCTGAAATCTCCGTTTTGCTCTGGCAACACTAGCAGCTTTATGCTGGATGCCAAACATCCTGGACCTCCTGAACGCTGACGACTGCATGACTACAGCATTTATAAACTGAGTGCTGGAGCCAAGCGCCAACTTTCCATTTACGTCCTGTCAGTAGACAAATGATCAGGGGGAAGTCAGTATGTATCACATTAGGAAACTGCTGTTGATAACTAGGTCATAAGAGATTTACAGTGAGAATTTTCAGCTTTATTACAATCACAATTGGAGCTTTGTTGCAGGCTTTTTTTGTAATTCACTCGTGACCAAAAAAAAGATTGTAGGGCTTTTTTATGGCACGCTGATTATCTGTGGAAGTAGATGTGTCTGAACAGTTTTAATGACTGCAGAGAACTTGCCTTGTCTCATTGGAGGAATGGCAAGGATTGTGTGAGTTCTGGTGTGAAAACTGTGGAAAAACCCCACAGCCAAAAAATGTGTCCAGTGCATGTATCATCGATTATGACGTGTCAGCAGAGACTTTCAGAGCAAAGCAATGCACATGAGTGTGATGAGTACAGTGCAGGTCAGAATAAAAGTGTTAATGTTTGCCCTGAATGTCAAGAAGCTGCTGTTCAATGTGTCACATACAATATGAGTCATCGAGTCTAACACATTGGTTCAAACTAATAATCCAAAGGGAATAAGAATAATTTCTAATAAATGCACAAGATGCAATACATCTTGAGGAATTATGACTTTGTCAGTTCAGATCTATCCATTCTCTGTAATCAGGAGTTTGCTCACAGGCAAGTCTGGGAAAAAATCTACCTCTGCTCTGTAGACTACAGGGCGCCCTTTTACATTAGCCCTACTATAAGGTAGGCTTGCCGCGATAGACGGTGATGACGGTTATACCGGTGTTAAGCCGCAACACCGTTACGTCACTTGCTCACCGTGGCACCGTCCCCCACCGTCGTTTAGATAGTTTTTTATAGTAATACAAATAATTCCGTTTAGGTAGAGGACACTAAAATGAAAACTGAACGCGTCTGCTCAATGCAACGCACCGAACAGACGAAAGTCTTGCATCACAGCAGCAGAGGTCTGCATCGCCGCGGCTGTCCCGACCAGATTTCTTACGCCGCAGGATTCATTTCCTGAATACAACGTGGTAACGTTCGGTAACTCTGGTGCAATTTGAACGGGAGCGGGTGGTCTAACTATGGGTGAATCCCAATTCTCTGTCTTACCCCTTCCCCTTAGTTTTGCGCGTTCATGTGAGAGTAAGGGCTGTCCCAATTCTCATTTTGGTCGAGGGGTAGGGCTAAGGGGATGGGGTAGATACCCCTTAAAACCAAGCATTTTTGCGAGCTTACTTGAAACCAAGGGGTACCCAGAACACACTGCGGCCAGATCATAAAGAGAGTATTTTCGGCTTAAATAATTGATTTAAAATTACGACAGTCTTGTTTTGTGCTCTACACAGTCCTGTACATATATATTTGCAACCATGTTCTTAATTGAAACGTTTTTAAAAATCGCTATTTTTCCACGCTAACGTTACATTGCTGATTTGCACAACAGTCCCGCATTTCTCTGACTAGAGAAAACATCACTAAAACCCACGCAATCGACACACACACACTTGCAGATGGCACGTGATCAACACTTGTCTCCTCTGGTGACGTAGCAGCCAGCTAGCGATGATGTATGATGACGTAACAGTAACCAAGTGGTGTCTCGTTTCATAGGGGTATGTTTTCCCCCCTAGCGCTTACCACTCGGTTTCGAGGGACAAGGGCTAGGGGTAAGACGAAGGGGAAGGGGTAAGACAGAGAAATGGGATTCACCCTATATCCCGTTCCCATACGTCCTTTCTCGGACCGTTATGCACGCGCTGCTCACATAAACCAATGCTTCGTTTTATTTGCGGGGTCTGAGCACAGCATGTGCAACGATGCTCAGAGCAGGTTAGCAGATATAATATACGACTCTCAAACAGAACTGCAGAAGCAGGTTGTGATGAGTGACAGAGCAGAATAAAGATGGAGCAAAGCGTGGATGCGATGATGCGATGTCCTTGAAGCACGTTCAACTCGTCTTTAATTTTTCTTTTTTTGTATTATGCTTATCCTATCGTTTTAAATGACAGACTGTGTCGAATTTATTTATTTTTCTCTGCTGCGCTTTTCACTGTGTTAACAGCAAGATGTTAAATGAATATAGTATTTTGACAAGACTAATAAAATATATATTAGGCTAAACCTACATTTTTTTCTTATTGTGTTGTAGGCTGAATGTTAGCATAAACGAATTGTATCCTGACAAAATGAATACAAATAAGGATTACAATTTTTATATAACTTTTTTTCTCTCTGTGACACTTTATTCCGTGTTGGCAGCAAAATTTTATTGACATTTTTCTGTCAATAAATTCAAGACTCTTGACAAGACGAATAAAATAAATACAATTTTGTGCAGACTAAACTTTTATTTGTTAGCCTAACTATCTGTCTTTCGTCAGAAATGAGAACAAACGGTGAATATATCGCGGGAGCGGGTGGGTGCGGAATAAAACCTCAAACAGTCCCGCGCAGACCTCTACATCACAGATCAGATTTAATTTATCACGTGAAGAGAGATGACTGACAAGAAGAGTGAGGTGAGACAGACAAGACGATGCGGAAGAGTTTCAAAACGAAATGTAAAAGCACCCGTGTAACACAGTTCGTAAATACGGGAAGAAGGAGGCGGGAAACGGCGAACATTTAAGACACTTTAATGATAAAATAAACAAACACAAATGAAAAGCGGCAGCCCCTCACGGACGACTGCCGCACACAAAACACAAACTAAAATTCCAGGCCTGGTCCTCTCTCTCTTCCACTGTCGTCACTCCTCCTTTTATTCCTTCCGTAGCTCCTCCGTGGGACTCGAGACCGGTGAGTGGCGCAGGTGTCGTTCATTAGCATTCACTCCACCGGCCTCGCTCCGTTCCCACGGCTCTCAGCCCCGCCCCACTCGCCACAACCCGTTTTTAGCCTGTTGAATTTTGAGTCTGATATTAATCTAAGTCAAGGAGAAAACTCACCGAGATCTACCAAGTGAAAAGTAAATAAATGATCAAATACATATTAAATAAAATAAATACTTAAAAAGGCTTGTTAGGATGTATCTTTGTTGCATTAATTTAATAATAATAAATAAAATATTTGTTTAATATTATTCACTATTCACGACGCTATCAGCAGTTCCTCTGTAAGAACAAGCTGTTTGGAGCGTCTGATGCCCGTATGAACACCACTGATCCTCACAAACTTCTCCAACACACGCGAGCATCCGTTATAAAACACTCGCTGTATTCAACTACGTGAATATACGGCACTGTATTCAAGCAGAAATATGATGTTAGAGTGATCGAGAGCGCACACACGGTTCGTTTGCGCATCATTTATAACGGACATAACGCGCGCCTAATGCACGATCATGTCACTGTAATCAGCTTTACCCTGATTACAATAGTCGTCCATCAAAACTTGTGTCTACTAGTGTGACACTGGCTTCTTTTATCCAGCGAGAGCTGTAGTTTGCGTATCATGTGCTCATACAGCGTTTTTGACCCACGATTCAGTCTGTATTCACACACGATGAGACGTTTTGCTTCTCCGAAACACAGAATATATAGAGAGGTGGTACTGTTATTTATTTATAGGCTATATTTTTTTTTACATGACTTAACATGCGAGTCATAATATTAGTGAATATATTATATTGTAGTTTTATCTCTCGCTCCCCTGGTTGAGAAACACTGACCTAAAGCACGATCTTCCAGCATTGCCTTCGTGATCGATCTATTAGGCATCTAAGTAATGTTTTTGTAAAAAAACAACAACATCGTTTCTCATTTATTTGGTTCCACAGAATTTTCTGATTTTAATTTTATTTAAACAGTGCTTGACGCAGAATTGCCGCTGATATTAAAGTCAAGGTAAAACGCGCACGGCGCTTACAGGCTATTTAAAACCTGAGGAAAAGAGGGAAAACAAATGACCCCCCCCCCCCACCATGGTGATACCGGTATAACCGGTGTGACATCAGGTCGATTAACCGGTTGGAAAATATCCTCACCGTCACAACCCTACTATAAGGTTGCAACTAACAAAAGAGCCCAAACTAAAATGTAATTACTTTTTATTTTAAACTACAATAATCAACACTCAAAAATGTATGCAAACATGTAAATTGCACTCATTGCAGTATTTAAATTAACTTCTAAATTATACACTTTCTATTTGTTGTTCAAATTTAATAATTGACACAGTGGCTGTCATAACTTGTTTCATAAAAGATGTATTTAAATATATCCTACATTAAATAATTAAGACATCACTAACAGGTAAAGTAAAATGCATTGAGTATATAGTTAATATTTCGGGAAATGCTCTTTTCTAGACTTAATTTCTCTTGCAAATAACGAGCTGTAGACACTGACAACTTGCTTGAGGTAAATGAAATGCTACGTGACATTTTAAACACGTCTTTTTGCAATTTAAACACTGATTGAGCAAGACATGAGGCATGAGATGTCAATTAATGTATATTTCACGTTAAAACTAGTAAAGAAGATGATGGGATGATCGAATTTTCGATACGAATATATGTACCACTAGTTGAAACACATGACTATAATACTCAAATTGCCTGTTGTTTTCTTCTTTCTCTCTGCAGATGCAGCAGTTGTTCTATGAGAACTATGAGCACAACAAGAAAGGTTTCATCCAGGACCTTCACAGTAGCAAGATCCACAATGCCATCACGCTGCACCCCAACAAGCGTCCAGCGTATCAGTACAGACTGCACAGCTACCTGCTCAGCCGCAAGATCTCTCGGCTCCGGTATCGCACGATTCAGCTGCACCGTGAAGGCGTCACCATGAGCCGACTGGGCAATGCTGCAGTGCAGTGGGAGGACCAGCTCCTGGGGGCACCACTGTCCTACACACGCTACCACCCCACAGAGCGAGGAGATGTCATAGAGTGGGATTATCTGACCGGCAGGCACCTGTACTCCACCGGCGAGAGGCAGATGCCCCGTCAAGGCCTTGGAAACCTGGTCCGCTCGGCGCTCGAAGATACAGTGCTTCAAGTGATGGAGATGATCAACGAGAGCTCCAAAACCAGAGGCCGCATTATAGACTTCAAAGAGGTCCAGTATGGATATAGAAGGGTGGATCCGCTTCACGGTGCCGAATACATCTTGGACCTTCTGCTGCTTTACAAGAAGCACAAGGGAAGGAAAGTGACGGTGCCAGTGCGGCGACACGCTTACCTTCAGCAGTCCTTCAGTAAACCGTTCTTCAGCGAGGCAAAGGAACTGCATGTTGGCGACCTAGTAGACGCCATCAACGGTGACTCGCGTTCGCTCTCTTTCCTCTCCAGCTCGCTCAAGATCTTCTCTTCCTTCCAGATCTCACAATCCACAAAAGAGGTGCAAGAGCAAAGTCAAACAAAAATCCACTTCCTTGTACCGCTAACGGGTCGCTATGAAGTCTTTATGCGTTACATGGAAAACTTTGAGAGAATCTGCCTGATCCCGAAGCAGAACATGAAACTGACCATAATCCTGGTTGACAGTGCTACAAACCAGGATAAGGAGAGACACCTGGAGCTGATAAAGGAATATCATAACAGATATCCTAAAGCAGACCTGTCTATCATACCCATGACGGGAGGCTTTTCTCGAGGCCTGGCTCTTCAGATGGGCTCTTCTCAGCTGGCTAACAACTCGCTGCTGTTTTTCTGTGATGTGGACCTGGTCTTCAACGCTGACGCCCTCCAAAGGTGTCGAGACAACACCGTCGAAGGAAGTCAGGTATATTTCCCTATCGTCTTCAGTCAGTATGATCCCAAAATTGTCTATGCTGGGGGCCCTCCTGAAGACAGCGCCTTTGTTTTCACCAAGAAGAGTGGATTCTGGCGAGATTATGGATTTGGTATCACCTGCATATTCAAAAGTGACTTGCTTAAAACTGGGGGTTTTGACACCTCAATACAAGGCTGGGGTTTAGAGGATGTCGATTTGTTCACGAAAGTCGTTAATTCTAGCTTGAAAGTGTTTCGCTCTCAAGAAGCGGGTATTGTGCATGTTTATCATCCTGTCCTGTGTGACACGCATTTAGACCCCAAGCAATACAAAATGTGTGTCGGGTCTAAAGCGAGCACTTACGCGTCCACAATGCAGCTGGCAGAATTGTGGTTGTCCAAACATTTAGGTGTCAGTTATAACAGGACGTCCTCCTGATGTTGCAAACAATCCCCAGCAATCCCTGGAGTTTACCTCAGATCTGCAAAAGTGCAAAGCAATTTGTTCACTGTATGTGTGATTATTTGTATTTTCAGGATGAATGCATGTCCTATCAAATAAGTACACTCCAACTTCTTTAGTGCGATGTAAAGTTGTTCTTGCTATCTAAGTATGTTGCAGCATCTTCAGAAGGATATTTATTGAACAGGTCTGAAAAGAAGGTCACTTTGAAACTTATGTAATGAGCTCAATATGTTTTCCATCTTGCAATCTCAGGAGCATGTTCTGTCTCATGAACACAACGTGAAACTGGTGTTCGCTGTATGGCATTCAATAGAAACAAGCTAGTTCACACTGCAGTGGTTATAATAATAAGATCACAATAATAATGTACAGAAAGTGCCACAAATGTGCTTTACATTTCCTCGCTGAGGAAAGTGACAAGACAAATCGAGTTATCTGATTTATACAAAGAGAAGTATTGTGCGTTATTGCAGTATTTTTTTAATGAACTGTTCAATTATTTTATTTTTTACCTAAACTTTTTCCATAATATAACGGTACTGGTTACCATGTCTTTGTTCGTTTTTCTTGTGTGCTCCAATGAACAACTTACAATTGTTTTTGCTTTTTATGTTTTTTTTTCATTTGTTGGTGGGAAAATGTCAGTGAAGATAATTTTTTTTATAATAAAAACATTGACATGCATTTGTCTGTTTAAATTGGTTGTTTTTACATTATATCCTTTATTTTAATTACAATATTACCTTTACTTTCATATCAGATTTTAAGTGAGAAATCCTAGTCCATGAAGATTTTAGACATCCATCTGATAAAAGCAAAGATGCGATTATCCATCATATTAAATGTCCATCGTGAAATGGATCCAAATGTTACGGTAAATGTCAAGTGCTAAGATTAGGTATGCACATAACATATCAGCATATCATCAATAATTAATTATAGTATAAAATTATCTGCCTATAAAAAATGTATGAACTGTTCTTAAAACAGATATTGTATGTGTCAGACTGAGCTAAATCTGTTGTTAGGTGGTAAATCATTTAAAACCCCAATTGTACAGCACAACCGCTTGCTTTGTGCTAATGTTTCTCAGCCAGTTCATCTCCCATGGTTCCTCTGTGCTACGTCTGCTGAGATAAGCAGCTCCACATCTTTGTCCACATTATAAGGCTCGTTATACAAAAGGAGAAGAGGGACCACAGAGAAAATGAACAAGAACTTTGCTGGAGATCTGCTTCTTTACAGTGCCCCTTAAATTTGTATCATTATAAAGAAAGATTGAGAACATTTGCTCAATTCTACATGGATGCCAATAATCACACTAGTTTGTACGCCTCTTTTAATTTACTTAGCTCAGAAAAATCTGTGACATAGGTGAGGTAAATACTCAAATTGTTCCTTTATCAATTGAGTTTGTGTATGATGTGCTTATATTAACTCTTTATGATTTGATCGGAGATTATTGGTGTGTTCACATTTATAGTTCGGTTCATTTGGTGCAGAAAATACATTTAGTCCTGGGGCCTCATTTATAAAGCACACGCACAGATTTGATCGTAAAGTACGCTTAAATCCATAATTATAAAAACTGTGTTTGACGTGGAAAAGTGCTTAGCATCACGTCCGGGTCCGAGCAGACGTACACACTTTTTCTTGTCAGAGTATTGCAGGCTTTTTTTAAATGTAAGCTGTTCTTGCAGCTCGCTGTCCTAAATTATGATGATTGGTGAAATTGTATATGTTAATGACTTTAATTAGGAGTCGTTTACGAGGCAAGAAAACTGAAACCATTTGATTGCGTGCAGGTTCAAGATAATTTGCAATTCATAGATTTCACATCTGAAAGAGACGCATATGTGCATTTTCTGTTCGTACACTCATTTTATGAATCAAACATACACATATTCGAGATATGATAGTCAGATGTAATTTTTCATGGTTCTGCGCAACATTTTATAAATGAGGCCCTTGGTCTCAGAATCAAATAATTGAAGGTGCTTCTGAAAATAGTGAAGGGTGCCTTAATACACATCTGTTGTGACATATTTTTACTCTGTCCATTGCAATGGCACAAAGAGCACTCCCTTTATAATCACTAAAAATCTGTCACAAATCTTAGTTTATTGCAAGATCACTTTGAACTCTTTGAACAGATGTGATTGGCTACATTGTTGTAGTATTAAAACAATGTTGTAGTCTTGTTGTAAACAGAAACATTTGATGCTATCCTGAGCACAAACACACACTGAATCATTGCTATATCTGTTTCGCCAATATGCTATTACAGCTTTAACTGAGGGTGCTCTTGTTTTCGTTTGAGGTTGTTTAACACCCTCAGGCACCCTGTGGGCCTGGTGCACAATGCACATTGGGTGCTTCTCAAATGCAAGGACACATCTTGGTGAAACTGCATCTGGGCTGCCACATCATCAAGCTCCATCGAAGGACGTCTCAAATTGAACGATCTGCGGTGGACAGCACATTCCAGGGCTCCTCTCTGACAACAACAGTCAGGTTTGATTGGAACTTGGCGGACGAACACAAACAAACAAACTGTCCAGCATTGGCATTGTTGTATATTATCAGTATATGATATTCTATTTTACATTAGATGTTATGACAGTTAATACAAATAATCTTTGTTTATTTATTTGATGATAATACATGTCTTGACCTTATTAGTCTCAAAGAAGCAAAAGTTTACATTTAATATAAAACTTAATAATTGTTATACATATTATATACTCCTTTCTATCTGGCTCTCAACGGAGGCGGTCGCATTTTTCACTCCCCGTCCTCCCTTATTTTCCCTGCTTGCTCTCCAGTATTGTCTGATCTATTGAGAGACTCTCACTGCACTGCTCTTCAAACTGAGAAATTATGGATTTGATCAACTGATCCCTCAACGCTATAGACACCATCTTCAACAAGAAAACTGGGTTCCGGGGAACCTGCCTGTCCGGACGGAACGTTCGCAGCTGGGTATACGATGGACGCGTGGGAGAGGTGGCGAATCATATGTCTTGCGGCTCTTTCCGTGGAGGACATTGAAGACATCTACCTATTCGGAACCATGATAACAGGTCTTCTGCTGATTGGATTAGGCTTTGCCCTGGGTTATAGAAGAATTCAGAAAACGGGTACAGCTGTCCAAAGCCTCACAAGGCTGCCCGTCATGACTGAAGCTGTGGGAACAGCGGTCAGCATTGAGACTGAGACTATTAACTGCAATATGGATTCTATCATGGAGAAGCTCACGGCTCTGCAAAAGAAAATTGATGATCGGGATCAGAATGGACAGAGAGAGTAGCTGCGGAATTGGAATGCGGCTACTCGCCTAAACAAATCACAATCTTATCTTTTCTGGCTCCCACGTACCAGCACTGCCCGGCAAGGTCGTTGTTGGAAATTTATCCCTGGGAAAGAACACTGCAGTGAGACGCTCTTGCCTCCTCCCCCATTCTACAGACATTGACTTCCCCTCCCCCCATCCCTCGCCTCCGTTCGCTTTGAACCCGCCAGCCTGACGGGCGGGTCTGTGACCGGCGCCGAAACAAATGGCTGCTGGACCGGATGGCTGCTTGCCGGAGCTGGATTTGTTTTCCCCTGTTGCAAGAGTCGTGTGTTTATGGTGTATGTGCTTTTTGTGCTGAGGTGTTTTTTTCTGTTCTCACACTGTACTCCCTAAGGAGCATAGTGTGGGGGTTATTTTTTTCTCTCCTCACTTTCCTCATGTAAATGCTGTATTTTCTTCAATTCCCTGTCATCCTGTTCTGTCTACCCCCTTGTCATATGTATGTTGTGTATGTATGGACAGGTTGACGGCTAATTTCGCTGGTACTTGTGACTAGTGACAATAAAGGGCTACTACTACTACTACTACTATACTTTTCTCCTTTTCTTGCATGGTATTCATTTAGTAGTTGTTGATTACGCTTGTTTATTTTTTGTTAATGAAATGTATTAAACACATGTCTTCCTTGTGCTGATGATACAGTAAGAGGCTCTACAAGTTAGATATGCCAGCAATCTTTCAGATAAATCAGTTGACCAGCCAGTTTACCATATATCTAATACATTTAAATACAAATTCATTCTAATACAATAATATATATTTTTTTGTGTAAAATGGCTTTTATATATATACACACACACACACATACATACAGGGTTGTGTTTTTATAACTTTGTAAATTAGATTCAAATTTGTTGTATTTATTTAGCACATTTTAAAAAAACAAGCACGGCTGACCAAAGTGCTGAACAAACAACGACATAGAACACAGGACAATAGATTCATACCATAAACTCACAGTGAATTAAAAGCCAAAGAAAAGACATAGGCTTTAAGAGATGATTGAAAAACGGTTCAACACTGTGCCGGTCTGATGTAGGCTGGAAGGCTGTTCCACAGCCTCGGGCCAGCAACCGCAAAGGCTCCATCCCCTCTATACTTTAACCCTGATCTGGGGACAGAGAGACGTCTTTGATAACCACACCTCAGATTTAGAGTAGGATTGTATGGATAAAGTTGATCAGATAGATAGCTCAGTGCCAGATTATTTATACAAACCCGATTCCAAAAAAGTTGGGACACTGTACAAATTGTGAATAAAAAAGGAATGCAATAATTTACAAATCTCATAAACTTATATTTTATTCACAATAGAATAACATATCAAATGTTGAAAGTGAGACATTTTGAAATGTCATGCCAAATATTGGCTCATTTTGGATTTCATGAGAGCTACACATTCCAAAAAAGTTGGGACAGGTAGCAATAAGAGGCCGGAAAAGTTAAATGTACATATAAGGAACAGCTGGAGGACCAATTTGCAACTTATTAGGTCAATTGGCAACATGATTGGGTATAAAAAGAGCCTCTCAGAGTGGCAGTGTCTCTCAGAAGTCAAGATGTGAAGAGGATCACCAATTCCCCCAATGCTGCGGCGAAAAATAGTGGAGCAATATCAGAAAGGAGTTTCTCAGAGAAAAATTGCAAAGAGTTTGAAGTTATCATCATATACAGTGCATAATATCATCCAAAGATTCAGAGAATCTGGAACAATCTCTGTGCGTAAGGGTCAAGGCCGGAAAACCATACTGGATGCCCGTGAACTTCGGGCCCTTAGACGGAACTGCATCACATACAGGAATGCTACTGTAATGAAATCACAACATGGGCTCAGGAATACTTCCAGAAAACATTGTCGGTTAACACAATCCACCGTGCCATTCGCCGTTGCCGGCTAAAACTCTATAGGTCAAAAAATAAGCCATATCTAAACATGATCCAGAAGCGCAGGCGTTTTCTCTGGGCCAAGGCTCATTTAAAATGGACTGTGGCAAAGTGGAAAACTGTTCTGTGGTCAGACGAATCAAAATTTGAAGTTCTTTTTGGAAAACTGGGACGCCATGTCATCCGGACTAAAGAGGACAAGGACAACCCAAGTTGTTATCAGCGCTCAGTTCAGAAGCATGCATCTCTGATGGTATGGGGTTGCATGAGTGTGTGTGGCATGGGCAGCTTACACATCTGGAAAGGCACCATCAATGCTGAAAGGTATATCCAAGTTCTAGAACAACATATGCTCCCATCCAGACGTCATCTCTTTCAAGGAAGACCTTGCATTTTCCAACATGACAATGCCAGACCACATACTGCATCAATTACAACATCACGACTGCGTAGAAGAAGGATCCGGTTACTGAAATGGCCAGCCTGCAGTCCAGATCTTTCACCCATAGAAAACATTTGGCGCATCATAAAGAGGAAGATGCGACAAAGAAGACCTAAGACAGTTGAGCAACTAGACACCTGTATTAGACAAGAATGGGACAACATTCCTATTCCTAAACTTGAGCAACTTGTCTCCTCAGTCCCCAGACGTTTGCAGACTGTTATAAAAAGAAGAGGGGATGCCACACAGTGGTAAACATGGCCTTGTCCCAACTTTTTTGAGATGTGTTGATGCCATGAAATTTAAAATCAACTTATTTTTCCCTTAAAATGATACATTTTCTCAGTTTAAACATTTGATATGTCATCTATGTTGTATTCTGAATGAAATATTGAAATTTGAAACTTCCACATCATTGCAATCTGTTTTTATTCACAATTTGTACAGTGTCCCAACTTTTTTGGAATCGGGTTTGTATATTTAAAAACATAGAGAAGAATTTTGAACTCAATTCAAAAATGCACAGGTAACCAATGTAATGATTTAAAATTTACGTTGTCCTTTGAGGAATTTAGCAGCGGCGTTTTGTACTAATTGGAGACGAGAGATGGAAGATTTAGAAATGCAGAGATAGAGAGAGTTGCAATGAGTTGTTAATGAGCGCATTGATAGCAATCTCTAAAGTTTTCACAGAGAGAAAATATTAAATTTTGGAGAGAAAACAGGAACTAATAACATCATTTATTTGTTTAGCAAATATAAGACTCTAATCCCAGAAAACAGCTCGGTTCTTAATACAGGAAGAAGTAAAAGGAGCAAGGTAGTCCAGATTGATCCTTCTGCTCCCTGAATTTTCACTAGGGCCAAAGACTATAACCTCGGTTTTTAATTCATTCAGAAATAAAACATTTTGAGAGAACCATGTTTTCACTTCATCCAGGCTTGCAAAAAGAGATTCCCGAGCAGCGTGTTTATTTCATTTCAGAGGTAGATAAATTTGGGTATCATCTGTATTGCAGTGAAATGATGATACACCATGCTTTCTGAAAATAGAGCCCAAAGGAAGTAAATACAAAGAAAAAAGAATGGGTGCGATAATATAACCCTGTGGCACTCCACAGGAAAGTTTAGCAGGCAATGAAGAGAAATTACCCAATCTGACAGAGAAACTTATATTTGTTAAATATGATTTGAACCAGCTAAGAACAGTCACCTGGATGCCCACAAAATATTCTAGTCAAGATAAGAGTTTTATGATTAACTGTATCAAAAGCCAAGGTTAAGAGTCAGTCGGCAAAAATATGATTTGCACTAAGGAAAGACTGTAGCTGAATAAACACAGTTTTCTCCAGTGCTTTTGTAATAAATGGAAGATTTGAGATGGGAAATGAGCCTCTTGACCTTTGAGAAATCTTCATTTAAGAGTCGTGGGTGAAAGCACTTATCATCATGACAGGTGTAAAGCATCGTTGTGGTCATCCTGCTCTAAAGGTTAATGTCTGGATTTGTGATGCATGCACACGCCTTAAGAATAATTAATGAAACACAAGAGCTGGTAAGCACTCCAGTGTACTGTGAGGTTAACGATATTTGTTTCTGCTAAATACTACTTTTACGTACTCTTTTTGTATGATACAGACTGATAAAATGAATAATTTGATGGGCAACCATTTATATATAAATATCTCCAGTGTGTCTATTAATTGTATCGTACTACAAGATGGCAAATCAGCATGTTTTCTTTTTTTTTCTTTTTACCAAATCAGTCTTTTTTAAAGAGCCACCCACGTTTGAATTAAAAAAGCAATGCTTCGATCTGTTATTTCTAATATAATTTTACAATGCTATGCCACCATTAAAAAAATATTTTTTAAAAACATGTGAAAAAATAATGTATAATACAATTTGACCTATTAGTCAACTCCAGTGTGGTACACACTATTCAGAATATTCTAAATATTACACAATCATACCTGAATGTATGAATCAGTCTCATTTCTTTTCAAATTATGGAATAAGCTTCTCAGCCTATTAGAAATAGGATGTACACAATTGATAAGGTTATGAATTATAATGATATGTCCATATATCAAACCTAAAAGAGATAAGAAATTCAATGCAGTTTTGCAATGAAGTATAGATAAATACATTTTATTTATTTATTTTATTACATTTTATTTTAAAAGGGACCATGTACAATTTTTACATAAATGTTTCCATTTCATGGATTGTACCGAATTTAGCCAAAGGATAAATTATGATCAGGTAATCATAATCATAAGTAAACAGAAACAAAGCGTCTGTTATTTATGGATTTATGGATTTAGTGTGGGACGTCTAACAACATTTTTCTGTACAATCAATATTATTGTTGACTTTTATTTACTACATCTGATTAATGTAAATAATAATAATAATTTACAGCATATAGATTTGTTTCCTTTAATTGCTAACAGAAAGGATACATTTTTCCTGCTTCATTCATGTTGCTGGTGACTCCCAAAAACTGCTTTTCGTGTGCATAAAGTTTTTGGATTGAGTATTTGCATTTGCTAGAGATTTGCATTTTGTGTTTGTGTTTCTGTGTTTAGAGTTTTGGGACAATGAGCCAAAGATTGTGATAATATCACAGCTAAAAACTGACATTGAAATGCACTTAAATGCCTTCACAGGAGCATGCAATCAGTGACTGAAGCCCTTCATCTGAAGCGTCCAGTCACAGGAATGATCCACAACTCTCCTGCTGTTATGCTGAGAAATGTCCCTACAGAGTGTGTTTGTAAATTACACAGAGTCTGTCTGAACCTATGGCCAGCACTGTTTATCTAGTGGTTTCAGCTCCACCAACTGTGAATGTGGGAGTCACTTAAACAACTTGCTTATATGTCTTGATGAAACTGCTGTCTGTTTAAACCGCTGTAGCTGGCCAATATCAGCTGTGATGCATTTTGAAGTACTGCCATAATAACACATCCGAATCTTTACTTATGTGACATTTAAAGAAAAAAGACAAGCCCCCAAGAAAAGTCACAATTGTTACTGTTAATCATCTATTTCTATTATGGAGAGCACTTTAGCTATTTGAATCGGTTTTTTTAATCATTTCTAAAGTCATGATAGTAATGATTAAAAATTTCTATCATGTGCGGTTATACTTCAAACAGTCAGGTCCATATATTTGAACACAGGCACAATTTGTATTATTTTAGCTGCTGACCAAAACATATTCAAGTTACAGTTATATAATGAATATGGGCTACTCTGAGCTTTAATTTGAGGGTATTCTCATCAAAATTGGAGGCAAGGTTAAGGAATTACAGCTCTTTTATATGTACCTCTCCCCTTTTTCAAGGGAGCATAAATAATTGGACAGTTGACTCAAAAGCCCTTTCATGAACAGATGTGGGCTATTCCTTCGTTATTTCTTCATCAATTAAGTGGATGGAGATGGAGTAGAAAAGTGGTCCAAGCACTGAGCCTTGAGTAGCAAGAAGTTGTAACTAATAATGGCGCTTTTCCACTGCATGGTACGGCACGGTACGGCTCGGTACGGTTCACTTTTGGGGGGTTTTCCACTGGGTACTGTACCTGGTACCTGTTTCATTATATAGTAATATATAACGATGCGTGAATAATCCCGCCCACTCTATAGCGGTACTAAACTGCAGTGGAAACGCAAACCGACCCGAACTGAGCCGTATCGTGCCGAACCGTACCGTACCATGCAGTGGAAAAGCGCCATTAGAAACTCCACCCCTTGCCCCTCCAAGACACCTCGAAGGGCCTTCCCTCAGATGAATATTTAAATAACAGTCCAAGGTAAAAAGCATATTTTGATTAAAAATAATAATAATTTCCGCATAGATGAATGTAACGGCACATAAAGGAAGGGTCATTTTATTTTATTGTCTGTCCTGCTGTTTCTGCTCACTGAAAGCATATGGCTCTATGGGCTATGTGTGAAGGAAGGGTCATTTTATTCTTTGTTTGTCCTGCTGTTTCTGCTCACTGAAAGCATATGGCTCTCTCAGCTATGTGTGAAGGAAGGGTCATTTAATTTTATTGTTTGTCCTGCTTTACCTTATTTGGTCATTCTTTGGACTTCCTGTAATAAGAGTGTTCTGGTACCCTATATAAAGGCATGTGTGACCTAGAATAAATGAGTTCAAAAGCCATGATGCCTCTCTGTGTCTTGTCTTTGGGCTCCCAGATCTGTAGAAGATTTCGTTCACAACATCCAACATATATTTCTGATTTGGTTTAGAAGTGATCCAAAACACAGAAAGAAAACTTAGTTGATAAGGGAACTGAAGTTTTACAATTTGGAGGCTCGCCCTATGTTTGTTCGCAGGTAACCTGAGACCTATTACTCGTGTTTTGATGCCGGGCTAGATTCACTTCTATAGGATGCAAGAGTATCTCACAGGTAAGAGTTTTTTTATATAACCTTCCTGTGATATACTGTTGATGGCAGTCACCGCACGATTGTGTTGGGTTTCTGCATTTGCATGGCGTTGAACTGAGGGCCAGGTTACGCCCTTGTAGGCGAGAATCACACGACGCGCGTATTTTGAATTGTTGACGTTATCATTTAAACATGATAAGTAACAAATAAGAGAAAACTATATATCAAACAGTTGGATTTTGTGAGTGAAGTTTTCGTTTTTTACTTTCCTTTTCTAACTCTTGGTTTATTCTTTCGTTGAGTATGGGATTATAAATATATGGGCAAATCGTATGAAATTGGAAAAAAAGAATGAAAACAATATGGAGTGTGTTAATAAAGCGAACAAAATATTGATCGACACGCCGTCGACTGTTAAGACACAGCCACTTTATGATACAGCCGTAATTAATGTCCAAAATAATGCTCAGACCAGCTCAAATGTATATTCTTCCTAACTTTTTTCATGTGCACATCCCCTTCCCCCTTCTGAGTTGAACAAAGAAACACGCCCGCATGGTCCGGCTCATGCAGCTGTCCTAGCGTGGTTTCATGAAGGACCTAGAATTATTCTTAAACCAGCAACAACGAGAGATTGAAACTATATGTAAAACTCTCCCGAATGCGAATAATTCTAAGACATTCGCTTACACACACGTTACACAATTAAGAGGCTCGGATTACAGATCGATTTTTTCGGAGTTTTGGCAGATGATGTTAACTGAATCTGGCAGTGGTATGCAGTGAGATATTCAGGAATTTTGGTGGACCGATCCGGAAAGTGTAATAAAATACTTTGATCAGGTTAACAGTGTTCTAGATGCTCGTGCTCATGTCTGTAACCCATGCCACAAATACCAACCGAAATGAGGGTGAGACCGCTTCTGCGTGTATGGGAAGAAAGACGCTCGTATTCCGATGTGCGGTTAAATGTCCTCACTGTTTATTAACACGTGCTTAAATAATATGAATCCAGATGTGACGCGTTTGGTTCGTGTAACAACTGCAAATTTAATGCAACAAACTGTTGAAGATTTTGGCAAAGAATTCGTGAGTTGACGCTTCTGGTGGTTTTACTTCGTTTCTGTTTAAGCCGAAACAGGAAGTTATGTTTTCAGCTCCACAGCAACGAATGACTGCTGTGTCTGTGTGTACCAACGGGACCCAAAGGGGCGGTGCTCAGTATAGTCGGAGCCCGCCTCGGGGGAGGTCCTAAAAGATCCGGAACGCGCCTGTTATTTCGGAAAGGCAGGGAACTGTGCAAGAGAGTGTAGGCTGAAATAGGCACATGATTTCGCACGAATGCCTCAACAGATAAACCATACTCAAGCGCCACTTAATTATAGGAATTATGCTGATCAATATCAGGTGTCTTGGATAAACAAGGATGAACAAAAAAACAAAAAAATGCATAGGGATGCCCACAGAGCAATGTTGGTCCAAATGCACAGTTAATGATTTGTTTTTCTTTTAGCAATCGCACGGATGAACTAAAATTTTAAATTTAGAAGTAAATGGGGTAGATTACATTACTCATTTTATTCAACACAAGGGTTACGTGCTAATCTATTTCTGCTAAATTTTATGAAGGGCCGATCACGAATCGTACTATGCGCTCTGTTGGGGTTTCAGGGACTGACATTATTTGTCACATGACACCTGCCATTGAGGTAAAGGTACTTAATCACCTACCTTTATTTCACAAATTTGTATTTACTCCAAATTTACCATTGAATATTTTGGGTAGAGATCTCATGCATAAACTTAGCATTGAGATTGTATTTTCAGACAGCTCTGTTAATTTCTCTTTGCTTTCAGATGTCTTAGATGCAACTGTGGACGTAATACCATATTCATGAGCAGTGACGAACCACAACAATTTAAATACAACATTGCAGATGTAGAGCCATCGTTGTGGTCACAGTTTAAAGATGAATAAGGCCTCGGTAACATACCCCTTTACAAGGCAAAATTGATCACACATACCTGTGTACATGAAACAATACCCATTGTCACCAGAAAAGGTTGAAGGTATTCAACTGGTAATTTATAATTTTTTTGAAAAACAAGGTTATTGTCCCCACTCACTCACCTTACAATACACCAATCAATCCCATCAGGAAAGCTGATGGAACGAGTTGGCGTTTAACACAAGATTTGAGGGCTATTATTTCATTAGTATTTCCTCTGGCCCCGATTGTGCTAGATGTGCAGAGTGCCGACTATTCTAAATGTTATACCACACAATCACACCTGTTTCACAGTGGTGGATTTGTGTTCAGCTTTCTTCTCCATCCCCGTCCATGCAGAGACGCAGCCGTTGTTTGAATTCACATTTAAAGGTATGCAGCTGACCTGGACACGCCTTGCTCAAGAATTTGTTGATAGCCCTGCAGTCTTTTCCGCTGTGGTGAAACGTGTTTTGAACACTGTCACAAACCTGCCATCCACGGTTTGTGTGCTGAATTATACAGATGATATTTCAATATCCGCTGAAACTGAGGCTAACTGTTTGCAGGCCTAAATTGTTGTTTGCAATGTGCTTGCGAGCACTGGATTTAAGACCTCGAATGAAAACTATAGTGGGTGCAATCCAGAGTCCATTACCTGGGCCACATCATTTCACCAGGACTGAAGGCCATTTCAGCTGAGAGGGTGCAGCTGATAAAGACTATGCATACTCCTGAGACTGTAACGCAGCTACAAAGTTTTTGGGGTTGGCAAACTACTGCCGTGCATGGATACCTGACTGTGCGTACCATGACAAAGACCTACGATGTCTCATTCAACATGGAATGGGTCCGACACACTCGCTGAACTGGACTTCTGAAACGAAAGAACATTTTGATGCATTGAAGATTGCTATCACATGCACTCCTGCCTTGGGGCTACCAGACTATTCCAGGCCGTTTCACTTACATGCGGGGGAGGCTGTGGGTGTTGCAATGGTTGACCCAAGAGCATGGTGACAAACCGATGGTCCATGGTATGACTTAATACCTTCGTGCTGTGGCTGCAGCGGCGGAGATGGTTAAAATGGCTGAGAAAACTGTTTTATCATATCCTTTGATTTTGTACACCACTCATCAGGTGGGTGTTGTGTTGCACAATTTGAAGACACAGCACATGACGGCCCAGAGAAGTTCTGGCTAAGAAGCAGGACTCCTAGACATGGTAAATTTAACTATTAAGCCCACTTCAGTTTCTAGCACAGCAGTTCAATCGCTGTATGGCTTATCCACATTGATCACTGAAACTATACCTCATGATTGCATGAATACTATTGAAATCTCCACTTCAGCCAGGGTCGATCTGAAAGATACGCCCCTGGATGGGGGAGAACACATATATATAGATGGTTCATGTTCAAGGCCGTCTGATGGAGTGTATCAGTGTGGATATGCCATTATGACTCAAGAGGGTGAGATGGTGGAGGCATATCGCCTAAACCATAACTCAGCTTAGGCTACGGAAATAATTGCAAAGAGAAAACAAGAGCCTGTGAGTTAACAAAAGACAAAAGAGCCACCATTTATATGGATAGCAAATATTCGTACGGGGTCGTTCAAGATTTCGCCCAGATTTGGGCTAGGTGCAATTTTCAGACATCTGAGGGCAAACCAATATCACATGTAGGGTTGGTGGTAGATTTATTTCAAGCTGTAATGTTGCCATCTGAACTAGCTGTAGTGAAGGTCAAGGGACATGCGTCAGGAGATGAACAAGATGCTGTTGGCAACAGAAATGCTGATGAAATGGCCAAATGGGACGCGGAACATGCAGAATTTTCCCCATATCAGAGAGTGCAGAATAGGGACATAGAAACAATTATGTTTGTACATGCATCATGCGTTCCTGACATAGATTTGAAAATATTGCAAAGTCAGCCCACACAGGGAGACGTGAAACATTGGCCAGAAATGGATGCGTACCAGATGCTAACGGTTTGATAAGAGATACAAACAGTAGAATAGCATTACAAAAACTGTCTTTGGTGATATTGATAAGACATTATCACGGCATTCCGCACAATAGCACGTCTAAATTTACACAGACGATTAATCGCCTGTATTGTATACAGGATACAGCGAAAATGGTCAAACTAATTCTAAACTTGTGTTTGATATGCGCCAAAACAAACCCTCACCGGAAAACGCCACATGATGCGTTATCGTTTCCAGAAGCGCTTTTTCAGTGCCTTCAAATAGACTTTCACATATGCCAGCGGTCGGAAATCTAAAATACATGCTAACTATCGTCGATAGGTTTTAAAAATGCCAGAGGTGCTACCAGCCGTATTGGCAGAAATGAGAATGACCCCATCCTCAACGACAAAATACTTACAATGGGGGTAAGTATACCATTTTACATTTTAATGGGTAGACCTTTCCCGACCCCTTGGGTCAAAGGTCGCGCAAGCGTTTCTTCCCTATGAGACATGGAGGTGATCCTGGATGACTACGTGATTTCCCTTATCGATAAACTGAATTCTGTGTGTGCTAATGCTTCTATTTCTCTCCCTATTCCATCAGAAAAGCCCACCCATAATTTCGTTCCAGGCAAACAGGTGCTCATTCGGAGTCTGAAACCAGTCGCAGTGGGGGAACTGAGATATTTGGGGACAGCTGTAGTCATTGCGGTGACCAGGACTGGAGTGCTAACTGATCATCAACCGCAGTGGATTCACGCATCCAGGCTGAAACATCTATCAACATACGCATTACCAATTGACACTGTAGGGCCTAAGAAGCCTGCCCAAAGTGTGTGACAGGGCACTGGTGAGAGGGCTTGTGCCAGACAGAAGATCCTCACTCTTTTAGGGGGCGAGGGGGTCACCTGTGGGCTGAATATAGGGCCTGGGCAATCTTTTGCCCCATTCATAGCTTCCCGATCACCTCTGAAGGTTCCCCTGTTACACATTTGGGTCTAAATTGTCCATCATGTCAATCATATATCTACTATTGATCCTGGCCAATGCACAAGCATTTAGATTAATAGATGAAGATGATTCATGGTTAGACCATGACGATCCACCACACTCATATGTAAATATCATATGCTACAAACATGTGGTGGAGATTGGCTAATTACACCGTAAAGACAAGTGACATGAAAGGTAATTGTTATGTATGTGTTATTGTTGGCGATAGTTGTTGTACTTATGTTCCAGATAATGATGCGGATGGACATTTGATTGACCAAGGAATTAAGACGTCACCAAAGCAGTTGACGAGATGACAAGCCGAGAGAGGAATAGAGATGATTGGAATTGGAGTTTGAGTTTTTCCAGCCTGTTCAGTAAAATCGAACATGGGTTTATTTTAATTGTGATAATTAAAATCATCTTTAAGTGTGATTATGAAAGGTTACCATGTTGCTCAGGCAAGACCAGGAGATAAGGTGACCACAAATTCAGATGTAAGGTAAAAAACAAAGATAAAACATCTGCTCAGAACGGACGTGGTCTTTAGATTAGGATTTTTTCATTTTACTTTTACTGTTTATCATGGGTGCGGAAATTTACTGCTAAGTCATAAATGACTTAAAGAGGGCAACTGTTAGATTTAATTTCCGCATAGATGAATGTAACGGCACATAAAGGAAGGGTCATTTTATTTTATTGTCTGTCCTGCTGTTTCTGCTCACTGAAAGCATATGGCTCTCTGGGCTATGTGTGAAGGAAGGGTCATTTTATTCTTTGTTTGTCCTGCTTTACCTTATTCGGTCATTCTTTGGACTTCCTGTAATACGAGTGTTCTGGTACCCTATATAAAGGCATGTGTGACCTAGAATAAATGAGTTAAAAAGCCATGATGCCTCTCTGTGTCTTGTCTTTGGGCTCCCAGATCTGTAGAAGATTTCGTTCACAACATCCAACATATATTTCTGATTTGATTTAGAAGTGATCCAAAACACAGAAAGAAAACTTAGTTGATAAGGGAACTGAAGTTTTACACAAGAGCTGGGAATTTGCATCAAAGCATAGCTCAGTAGCTTAGCACATACAGTATAAGACACATAATGTATTTTTATTTGTCTGAGTACAAAGTTTTTTTTCTCAATTTTGCACCCTGTCTTGTCCCACTTCTCAATAATCAGTGATATAATAAACAGAAGTTGTAACTTCATTTTATGAGATGGCTTGAGCCAAGGTTTCAAGGTTGCCCTTCTGCTTGGTTACATGTTTATACAGTGGATTTTTATTTTAGAACAGAAAACACTATGACCATCTTACCATCCTTATTGTCAGTGTTGATATACCTGTCTGCTTACTAGAAATGTATTGTAGAGGTTGCATGTATTCTTCTTTTATCAGTTCTTCTAGTTTTTCCAAAGTGTTTACAAGCTAACATTGGAACTTGAAACACAGTCAATAAAACCTAAAGTTCATGTACCAGATCCCTGATCCAAGTCTGAAAAATTGCAAGCACAGTTCTTGTTTTCAGTAATATAATACACTTTTTGCAAAATACAACATTCAAAATTAAAATCTCTTTAGTCCTTTTATAAAGCAACACCAATCTCAATGCCAAGCTCTTCATACCAATTGGTAGCAACCACTGCTCACAGGTGTAAACTCCCCTCCCCAGTCCCCACCAAATTCCCCATTCCTAAACCCAGTTAAAAGTGTGTTTTTTATTATTATTATTTTCAGCCTTTTGCATGCTATAGGCTTTTGGTGTTCAATTGTAAAGTGTGTTGCCTTCTGTATGAGAGAAAACACCGCTGTATTCAATCAAGCAGAAGGCAATGCAATCCTACTAGCCTGTGGCTTTAACATTCATCTGGAGAATCCTTACGCTGTAGAAATTAACTCTCTTCTAGCCTCGTTTGATCTCAAATTGCTTACTACCACACGCACTCACAAATCAGGCAACCGACTCAACCTTCTTTAAACACGCAACTGTATCACAGATAACATTTTAGTAAAACTTCTGCTCATTTCTAATCACTTCTTCATTACTTTTAATTTAATGCTTACTACTTGTGTGCCACCAACTCCTCCGCCAGTTGCTTTAATGCGAAACCTGTGCTCCCTTTCACCCATTTCTCATCTCTGAATGTGAATACTGCAACAGACGCTCTTCTTCATCTCATCTCATGCTCATTCTTCCCCTCACACCTGCTGCCAGCAATCTCTCCTACACCTTTACCAGCACTCACAGCGTCATGGGTTTTTTTTTTTTTTTTTTTTACAACACGGGTACATCAATCTTATTCATAAAACTTTTATGTTTAATATAGGCGTGTCAGAATCATTGTAGCATTGCTGATTTTGTATGTGTGATTTTTTCATTAAGAGTAATAATGAATCAACCATAAACATGAATTTTGTTTCAAGAATAGGAAAGATCTAACAAAGATATACACTACAGATGTGAGAATGAGAGATGTGTTGCTGCTGAGTTCAATGTTCTCGCTCTTTCTCTGCTGTATCTTTCCTATGTCTGTAGAAATGGTCATTAATTCTTCATTTGGGTACGGCACAGACATGTTACAGGCAATATAATAAAAAAATCATGGCAACACATTTTTTTTTAAGTCAGTTTAATAAGTTGAAATGACTCACAATCAATTTGATTCAACTTAACTCATGTTTAACCTTTGCTTCTTGTTGGATTAGGCTACTTTTTTCAATGAATTTTAATGAATATACAAATTAATAAAATTATACCTTATTGTTTTTGTTTATTCGTTTATTTTTAACACCGCACTCTCAGCACCCCCACTTCCCACGGTAGTCACAGCGGTTCCTCGGGGATCAGTTCTTGGACTCCTCTTCTCTATACACTCCATCATACAGGCACATGGCTTCTCCAACCATTGCTATGCTGATGACCCAATGGTCTCAGGCTGCCTGGAGGACATCTCGGCATGGATGAAAGATCCTCATCTACAGCTCAACCTGGCAAAGACCGAGCTTGTCGTCTTCCCTGCCACTCCAACTCTATAGCAGATTTTCACCATCTGGCTAGGTTTATCAGCAATTACCCCCATCAAGTTCAGACAGGAATCATGGAGCAATCTTTGATGACCAGCCGACCTTCAAAGACCATATTGCAAAGATGGCTTTATCATGCAGGTTTGCACCACACAACATGATGTAATTTCTAGGCTGGACTACTGCAATGCTCTTATGTCTTTATTGTCTCTCTTTATCTCTCTGCACTTGCTACAGATTGCGGCTTGCATCAAGTTCAAAACATTGATGCTTGCATACATCACAGCCACAGACTCCACACTCTCCTGTTTCCACTCACTCTTACGAATCTACATCCCCTCCAGAAGCCTGAGCTATGTAAGGGAGCAACACCTAATGGTACAATCACAGAAAGGCACAACATCACAATGCCAAATCCCTCAATGCTTTCACTTTCCCTTAACCCTTCCCTGTTCTAACTTGAAACCTACTATTCTAAACAATGTCTGAAAGTATGTATTATGAGCAATTGTGTTATTTACCTCTTTAGGATGAATTGATTCTTGGGTTCCTCATTTGTAAGTCACTTTGAATAAAAGCATATCTGCTCAAATGTATGACCCATCCATCACCATATGCCTGGAGGAAGCTTGTGATGAAGTTGATGTGTGGGCTTTCAGCAGCTCGATCTGTCACTCCATAATTCAGTCTCTGCTCTTTAGCCAGGGACAATTTTGCTTATGATAAAGATGAGGTGTAGTGGCCAGGCCAAAAGAGAAGGCAGGATGCAGCTTAATGTCTTTGTTGTTACATATTGCGTTGTGTGTTTGTCTTTTTGCATTTAGACTTTTGGAAGAATTTGCCAATTTAATTGTTCAATTATTTACTTATTTATTTTAAGATATCACTATGTTATGTTGATGCACCTGACTATTCATTAATTATTAAATAACATGTTATCTCTCTACTGCATGCATTTTGATGGTACATGCTAAGAAATTATTCCACATAATTTTTTAGTTTATTTGGGAACATGTTATTGATAAATCATTTTTGTGACCATTCATTAGCTGGTTCTGATGTGTTTGGTTAGGGTTGGAGCTAACTCTGCAGGACAGTGGCCCTCCAGGACCGAAGTTTCCCAGCCCTGATGCAGTGTGTCGTGTCACATCATGTACTTCATGGAGTGAGATTTTACTCCATCAGAAGCAGCGCTTCTCTGCTATGAAACAGAGGTGCACATTACACATTTTGCACATCTCTTTGGGTGTTTCTTTGCACCCAGGAACCTTGCATATTTCCTTTTTGTCACACATAATGGGAAATCCTGGTTAAGGATGGGAGCTGTGGACCCCTGCTTCCTTACCCCTATTGCGCAATGTTGCCCTGAGACAACGAAAAGAAAAACTGATTTTCTGAACATGCAAAATAAAATAAAAAAATCATGACACCTGACAAAAGTCTTCTCTACGCCTTCATACACACACATATTTTTTTACGTACAGTTCATGTCATTTTAAATAAGATAAAGCCAATAATCTTGCCTTCTTCTCACACCACGTGCTCCTGTGACCATCTGTCTGAACAGGACGTCCCACTTTCAAATGGTGCTTGATAGCGACTCCCACACCTTATTGGACTGTTCTTTGATACTTTTCAAACATTTTAATTGGTTGCAATCATTTAAAAAAACATGCACTTAACATGGAGCATAAGAAAAACTTTCCGTCGCCTGAGGGCAACACTATGCAGTAGAGGGTTAACTTATATCATACTACTATGAACATCCCATCAGTACGTTTATGCAACCTGTTAAAACATGAGTGTGAAGCAGAAACTTCTTGCTATTTTGCAGATTTAGTCTGGGATTTGGTACATTGAGTTTCAGGTTTTGCTTATAGTTTTTTTTGTTCGAATAAACAATTGGGAAAACTGTAACAATAATTGGATGTCTTTGCTTTTTTAATGAGAAGAGGTATGAATATTATTTTGCTTGTAGAAGTGATGAATGCCTGACTGCTGCATTATCATCTGAATGAAGGGGAAATAAATGAATTGACACGCTCATCAGATCTTATAACGTGCTGCTGCTCAAGTGTAGAAACCGATTAAAGCATGCTCAGTGTGCATGAAAGACAAACTTTGCCAGAGCAGATCATTACAGATGTAGAAGATAACATAGAGACCTGGGGAGTAACTAATTACATGTAAGGGAATTACGTAATATTATCACAAAATAAATGTAACTGTAATCTGTTAGAATTACTGAGAAAAATGTGTAATTAAATTACAGTTACTTATGAAAATGCTAACGATTACAAAGATGGTTACATCTGAATATTTACACACACACACACACACACACACACACACACACACACACACACACACACACACACACACACACACACACACACACACACACACACACACACACACACACACACACACACACACA
>CM049796.1:22057565-22060065 GCA_027422405.1 Ptychobarbus kaznakovi | reverse complement strand
CGGTCTTCGACATCTCATCCCGGAACCGCTTCGCCCCTCTCTGCGAGACTGATCGTGACGCTGTGGTCATTGGAGACTCAATCGTCCGGCATGTCCGTGCTACGCTAGCTGAAGGTAAAGTGCACACTCATTGTCTCCCAGGTGCTCGTGTTCTTGATGTTTCTGTGCAGATACCCGCGATCCTGAAGGATGACGAGAGCGTTGCAGCTGTTGTGATTCACGCGGGGGCTAACGACACCAAGCTGCGGCAGACGGAGACACTGAAGAGGGACTTCAGGAGCCTGATCGAGACGGTACGCAGGACATCGCCCGCGACGACGATCATCGTGTCAGGACCTCTTCCCACGTATCGACGAGGACACGAACGGTTCAGTAGACTGTTTGCTTTAAATGAATGGTTGTTTTCATGGTGTACAGAGCAGAAAATTCTCTTTGTCAATAATTGGAATCTTTTCTGGGAGCGTCCTAGGCTATTTCGTGCTGATGGCCTGCACCCCAGCAGAGTCGGTGTGGAACTAACTAGTAAGCCAATTCTCCAGTAACAGCTATGATGACTTTTGTTCTACCCACTTAAATGATAAAGGTACTTGCAGTGTCCAATCTATACAGACTGTGTCTGTTCCCCGAATAGTGAGTTCAAAATATAAATTTAATGCAGGATCTAGAACAAATCTGATCGTGATTAAACCAGAAAAATGCAAAATAAATGAACAAAAACAATTTTTAAAACTTGGGCTCCTAAATATCCGATCACTCACACCGAAAGCAGTTATTGTAAATGAAATAATCACAGATAATAGTTTTGATGTACTCTGTCTGACTGAAACCTGGCTTAAAACAAATGATTATTTTGGTCTAAATGAATCTACTCCACCAAGCTACTGTTATAAGCACGAGCCTCGTCAGACTGGTCGTGGCGGCGGTGTCGCAACAATATATAGTGATATTCTCAATGTTACTCAGAAAGCAGGATACAGGTTTGACTCATTCGAAATACTTATGCTCAATGTTAAACTGTCAGATAAGCAAAATAAATCTGTCCTATCTCTTGCTCTGGCTACTGTGTATAGACCGCCAGGGCCATATACAGATTTTCTAAAAGAATTTGCAGATTTCCTCTCAGACCTATTGGTTACTGTTGATAAAGCACTAATTGTTGGAGATTTTAACATTCACGTTGATAATACAAATGATGCTTTAGGACTTGCGTTTACTGACCTAATAAACTCTTTTGGTGTCAAGCAAAATGTCACCGGGCCCACGCATCGTTTTAATCATACGCTAGATTTAATAATATCGCATGGAATTGATCTAACTGATATAGATATCATACCTCAAAGTGATGATGTTACTGACCATTTCCTTGTATCATGCATGCTGCATATTACTGATATTAACTATATGGCTCCGCGTTATCGCCCAGGCAGAATTATTGTTCCAGCCACTAAAGACAGATTCACCAATAACCTGCCTGATTTATCTCAACTGCTCTGTGTACCCATAAATACAGATGAACTAGACAAAATTACTAGCAACATGGGAACTATCTTCTCCAATACGTTAGAAACTGTTGCACCCATCAAATTAAAAAAGGTTAGAGAAAAACGTGCTGCGCCATGGTACAACAGTTATACCCATTCTCTCAAGAAAGAAACTCGTATTCTTGAGCGCAAATGGAGAAAAACTAACTTGGAAGTCTTTAGAATTGCGTGGAAAAACAGTATGTCCAGCTATAGACAGGCTCTAAAAACTGCAAGAACCGAGTATATCCGCAAACTCATAGATAATCACCAAAACAATCCAAGGTTTCTATTTAGCACAGTGGCTAGATTAACAAATAAACAGATGTCACCCGATCTAAATATTCCCTCACAGTTTAATAGTAATGACTTTATGAATTTCTTTACTGATAAAATAGATAATATCAGAAATACAATAACAAACGTAGATTCTACAGCGTCTAGTACTTCAGCTTCATTCATCGCACCCAAAGAAAAACTGCAGTGCTTTACAACTATAGGACAGGATGAGCTAAATAAACTTATCACTGCATCTAAACCAACAACATGTTTATTAGATCCTGTACCAACTAAACTATTGAAAGAGTTGTTACCTGTTGCAGAACAACCGCTTCTCAATATTATTAACTCCTCGTTATCTTTAGGTCACGTCCCAAAACCATTTAAGCTGGCAGTTATTAAGCCTCTTATTAAGAAACCAAAATTAGATCCTTGTGAACTGGCAAATTACAGGCCCATTTCAAATCTTCCGTTTATGTCGAAAATATTAGAAAAAGTAGTGTCTGCTCAACTGTGCTCCTTTCTGCAAAAAAATGATATCTATGAAGAATTTCAGTCAGGTTTCAGGCCCCGCCATAGCACAGAAACTGCACTTGTTAAAATTACAAATGACTTGCTTCTTGCGTCAGACAAAGGCTGCATCTCGCTGCTAGTTTTACTTGATCTTAGTGCTGCGTTCGACACTATAGATCATGACATAC
>CM049796.1:22032565-22052565 GCA_027422405.1 Ptychobarbus kaznakovi | reverse complement strand
TCAGGAGTACTTCAGAAAACTGCTGTCATTTACCACAGTCTGCTGCTGCAAACACAGTGCACTGCGTCTGACGTCACGTCTTCTTCTGCACATGTGGGTCACTTCAGGGCCGTGTACGGTTCACACATGAGACCGATGGCAGTCGCATTTAAATGACAATGTGAACAGCGCAAAAAAATCTTATCTGAGTATTAAGACCTGCCGTGTGAACTAAGTCTAGAAGACCACTCTAAAATGTGCAGTTTTATCACACAGCACAATGTCACAGATGTTGACACAGACGGTCAGAAACCGTTTTCACTGTACAGGGCAGATGGCAGACAGCGTGTATGGCGTCGTGTGGGTAAGTGGTTTGCTGATGTCAACATTGTGGATTGAGTGGCCCATGGTGGTGGTGGTGGGGTTATGGTATGGGCAAGCGTATCTTATGGACATTGATGGCATTTTGAATGCACAGAGATCCTGAGGCCCATTGTTGTGCCATTCATCCACGACCATCACCTCATGTTGCAGCATGATAATGCACGGCCCCATGTTGCAAAGATCTGTACACAATTCCTGGAAGCTGAAAACATCCCATTGGCCTTGCATGGCCAGCATACTCACCGGACATGTCACCCATTGAGCATGTTTGGGATGCTCTGGATCAGCGTATACGACAGCGTGTTCCAGTTCCTGCCAATATCCAGCAACTTCACACAGCCATTGAAGAGGAGTGGACCAACATCCCACAGCCCAGAAATGCTCACTAACACAGATTTAGACAGATTTGTGAACAATATTTGAGAGAAATAGGCCTTTTGTGTATAGGCATTTTACTTCTTACGGACTTACAATGGCCACCGCGTGCGTGTGTCCGTTAAGTCCACGAGACTGTAGGGTGTCCCATTCCTCATTTTAGCGTTTAGAAGGGTGCTCGCGAGGGTGCTCGTGCTTCACGGCCGTTATGTGCCCTCGATCCGCACTGGGGCGAGCTCCGCAGCAGACTTCTACCCGACAGTCAAAGCGGCATTACGTCACGAAAGTGCGGGCTCAGAGGAAGGCCGCAAGGGTTTAGGATGCCATTTGGGACAGGGCCAATTGTATGGGAACATCACCGAGAGGCACAAATCACTTCCAGGACGTGTTTATTCACTGTTCTTTGCTGGTGGTATGAAAATATTGAAAAGTTTCGCTGCAAACTCATCTCTTCTGCGGACACTTAACTATACCCTGCTTCTTCTGCACGTTAACTATTCCTTAATACATCTGTTGTAGCTTGTATTAGCTATTAGCTTTATTATTTGCACTTCTCGTATTATTGCTTCCTTAAAATAATGATTATTCGCTTTGCTGTATTCCTCATTTGTAAGTCCATTTGGACAAAAGGCACCTGTTAAATTAATAAATGCAATGTTAAAATTTAAATTCTGTAACGTTTGTTCATTCTCGTGACATTTTATCTGTTATGTGTAGAAATACAAAACAAATAATAACTGTCCATAAATCAATGGAAAATTTGACTAATTTTCAATTCAATTAAAAAAACACTACCTTCTGCTGTACTCCAAGAAAGTCAGAGCAGAGGTTTGGACAATATGAGGGTAGGTAAATAACCTAAATGAGAAACAAACAACTGAAAGTGAATGTTCTCACACACAGTGTTGGGGAGTAACTAGTTACATGTAACTAAATTACGTAATTTAATTACAAAATAAAAGTAATTGTAATCAGTTACAGTTGTGTGTAATTCAATGTGTAATTCAATGTAATTCAATTACAGTTACTTATGAAAATGTTAAGGATTACAAAGGGGGTTACATCACATTTTTTCACACACACTCCCTCATACAGATTTAATTGATTTCGTTCATAAATTGCAGTAGCTATGTTTCCATCCAAAGATTCGAATTAAACTTATGTGCAAAACTGGAATATCGCATAAAACATATGCGAATAAAGCACCATTTCCATCCAACAAGTAAAAAAGAACAAAATTGTCACTTCCTGGTAAACTGTGGCACTAAATATTACTAAGAATATAGGAGAAGCTACTGAACATAGGCCTAATCATTTTCATATATGACATAAATTACTTGCACCTCGAGCAAACGAGACACAATAAATGCGGTCATTACTTTCAGAGGAGGGTGCCTGCTGTTTGGGAACGCAGTCGTGTAAGACAATTATACAGAAATACTTTGAGGACAGACTTTGCTCAGGCTTTTCAGAATTACCATAACAACATATGTATGCAATGAACGAGATCAGTCCACTGGTTAGTCAAGTTATCCTGACTCATAGTGCAAAGTCACATGACATTTTCGATGCGCATGGAGGAATTTATTCGGTAAATATGTTTCCATTGTAGTTTATGCACATTTTTTCTTATCGGATAAAAAATGTATCCTACTCAAATATGTGCATATGTTTTTATGCACATTTTTAGAATTTATGCACATCTTGGCGTTTTAATCCAGCATTTTTTGATGCGATATTCCAAAATGCGCATAAAAATAGGTGGATGGAAACGCAGCTAGTGACTGCTCTAAAATATGAAACAAAAATGTTTCAGAAGTTTATAACATGCTTATCTGATAACTCTTATATTTCCTATATTATATGGGTTTATGTATATGCTTTATTTTTTTAAGATTAACTCTTTTTTTTAAAGGCATTCTTAGATCCAGTGTTTCCTGTCATAGCTATGCAAAGATTTGATTTCAAAAACAGTATCATAGCTATTAAATTATTTATTGTTATGATTTTAAATCTATATATAACCTCAGCATGATTTTAAAGTAAGTCTGATTTTATGGTGGCTGTGCTTCAAAGAGAAGATTGGATGCCCATTTTCCACAAGGTGGTAGGATACTTTAGGGTCTTCTTGAAATGGTCTCAGTGGTCGTGTAAAAAAACACCCTTTTTACTTTGTCAAAAACAGCTCTGTTCACAGTGACTCGTTTCGGTGCATATCTCTTTACATGCTAATGAGAACTGCTCACCCCACTTCTCTCTTCTGTGGAAGTGATCATCCTTGAGTTTTAACTTTTTAACAAAACCTGCCTTGAATTGTCCCTCATTCAGAAAACAGTGTGGAGTAAAATGATTTACGCAGCCAGGCATAAATTAATTTAGTGAAAGTGAAGTGATGTGTGGCCAAGTATGGTGACCCATACTTGGAATTTGTGCTCTGCATTTAAACCATCCAAGTGAACACACACACACCGTGAACACACACATGGCACAGTGGGCAGCCATATTGCTGCGGCACCCGGTGAGCAATTGGGGCTTCGGTGCCTTGTTCAAGGGTCTCACCTCAGTCGTGGTATTGAAGGTGGAAGAGAGCGCTGGTTATTCACTCCAAAATCTAAATGGCTTTATGATTGAGACTGTTTAAGTTTTGGGGGGATTAAAAAAAGGAGTGAATTTATATCATTGTAGGGTGGTTGTGTCCACAAACTGCTATTTATATGCAAATTAAGATATTTTTCAGCCAATGTCTTCTTTAAAATAAAAATGTTATAATCTTAATTCAAGTGACAAAAGATTTCAAAAGTCTGACAGTAATAAGTGTAGAGCACTACTGCAAGGTTAACCCTGCCTGGTTAACATAATTGAAAATGATTAACAGTTGAAAACATTAGACATTTAGAAAAGTAATCAAATGTAATGTTACATTACTTTAATAAAGTAATTGAAAAATTGCACTACTTATTACATTTTAAGTAGGGTAACTAGTAATCTGGAACCTATTACATTTCTAAAGTAACCTTCCCAACACTGCTCACACATTAGCGCTAGGGCCACTGTTTTAGGGGTTTAGCAATCCCTGTAACTGCATACAACTTTTGACATTCTCCCTGGAAAACCTCAGCGAAGTGATTTTACACACATGGCCCAAAATGAGCGCGCTGTAATGCGAGAAACACCCATTTCAGGTTATGATCCAGTTATATCATGACCGTCAGCATTCCTGTTATTTACATTTATGTCATGAGGCCTGTTTGAATTGTGCAAATGTGTGATCAGTGTTTATTATACAAGTTACGGAGCAAAAATAACTTGAATGCACGTTATAAAAGATTCATACATTAATTCACTCGGTTGCTCAGTTAAAGGGACAGCTGACAATGGTTTATTTCTTCTGTTGAACAAAAAATAAGATGTGTTGCTCACCAAACAGTTGATGGTAGCCAATGGTGTTTTATTTCCATGCTGTGGAAGTCAATGGCAATCAGCAACTGTTTGTTAGATGCCATTCTTCAACGTCGTCTTGTGTTCAACAGAAGAAAAACTCAGGTCTGGAACAAAATGAGGGTGAGTAAATGATGACAATTTTAATTTTTGATTGAACCATCCCTTTAATCATTGTGTGGGGGGTTGTTCAACGCCACCTTTATCTGTATGTTTACTTCTCAATGTTATCAATTCATAACACATTCAAAAGACAATCCAGCAAACAACCAAAAACTTATTTGTGGCTAGACTGAAATAATGACTCCACACAACAGCATTTAATGGTTTTTATTTATGTAGTTGTGTTTCTGATGGACTCCTGCTTTACATGCAACAATTAACCTGACTTATGGCGAACAATGACATACAGTGATGCCCTGAGAAAAGCAGTTAGCCAGGAGGCCATCCCAGCTGACGACCCCCCAGCACGTGGAGGTGAACGTGGTAAACGGTCTGACCCCCGTCAGGACCCTCATTGATTACCACTCGATATCCTCGGGGCAAGCCCACCTCCTCCGCACACTTCTTAGCAACGATCAGCAGGTGTCCCAGCAGCTGTGCCGATATAAACAAGCATGACACTTCAAAACAGACATTCACCAGCAGCTCTAAAAACTGCCTCAATAATAAAGCTTGCGAAACCAGACCGTAATTTTTGTTTTTAATAACTTTTCAATTGTTTAATAACTGAATCCACGAAGAGTCTTCAATCTACCAATCGGAGAAGTCACGGAATTACAGAAAATAGGTCTTTTTTTCCCTCTGTTGTTAAAATATGTTGTTGTGATGTTGCTGAACTGAGATTTACTTTAGTAATTGTTCCTTTTTTGCTATACCCTTTGTGTTCACATTATTTATATATATATATATATATATATATATATATATTATATATAGCTACTCACAACACCTTATTTTGTGTAAAAATAAGGAAAATAACACTTTTTCCTCCAGTCCTCTCGGTGGATGCATAACATTTCCTGACTAAAATTAAGAAATTACCGTTAATGGTTTTTAATCATAATCATTTTTAATAAATCCGTAGACCTTTCTAAACAATTACAGTTATAAGCCTCCTGCATGTTAACAGGTCAATCTGCAGTTTTCTGTCAAATACATTTATAATAATCATTATCAAGAATTATTACTTTGTTTAATGTTTTTATTTAGCTATAACCATAATAAGAATTATTAGTAGTCTGATAGATATATATATAAACAAATTGTGCAGATCTACAAACAGGCAAAGCAAACTTAGTGTTATTTATCATTTATGGCAAATAAAGAAAAACTGTTATAATCAATGAGTGCAGAACTCAACACCAATATTTATTGTTTATGCTCAGGTTTATTTTATTTTAGAGTATAATTCATTTATATTTAATTCATTTGTGTTTCATACATAGGCCTATTTACTTTAATTTTTCAAGCTTCAATATTTTTAATCTGTGTATGCATGTTGGATGTGTAACACTTAATACACATTTATGCTTAATTACTGCAATTGCCATTTTATGTGCTCTCTCTTTGCTCGTCAAATTGCTATGATAATGTTTACACTAGTGGGTCCATTATCTTGCCCCACAAGCCTCCACTGGTTGTGTTTCTTTACATTTTATTAACGTTAGGCTGCTTTGAAACAATCTGTATAACGAGCTAGAAGGTGTCTTGACTTAATGCAGAACTGTTTATCATGGAGAAAACAAAGAAAGTACTTCAGAAACAAAGCCACGAATATGTAAATACTACGGTAATCAATGGGCACTAGATGCGTTTGGAGGTCTGTGGCTAGTAACTTCAGTCTCAGTTTAATACTGACCTCTTTATCAGCGTCCTCTGCTGTAGAGATCTGAGTGATGGGCTTTCTGGGGACCACCAAGAAGTGTGTGGGAGCCTGAGGGGCCACATCATGGAAGGCAATGCACTAATGCACAAACAGAGCAAGTTTAACAACGTACATACAACTAGGTGTGTAAAATATATATTTAAAAATCATAGAAATAATACAGCTTCTGTGCCACTAAACCCATGCATTAATCGCCATGCACAAGTCAACACGTGCACTAGCACACAGATATGGCACATGTCCAGATCTCCTCGATTCCAGCAGAACTGCAGATGCATCGAGAGTTAATGGTTGTCACCGAAGCGCATTTTAATGCTGCGAAATCAACCGCTCTAGCGTGTCATCTGCACAAACAGACCGCACCTGATCATCTTCGTAGATGATGTTGGCAGGAATCTCTTTGCGGATGATTTTGCCGAAGATCGTGTCTCCTCCCGGCTGCGCGCTCTGAGCTCGTGACACCTCGTCCGCCATGTTCCCAGAGATCTGCTGCAGCCAATCACATCACACACAGCTCAGACCAGCGCAGGGCCACAGCGGCGATTGGACTATTCACACTGACCATGATTGACAGATAACATTAACTGTTTTTCATAATAAAGCGCGTGATTTTTTTTCCAACGTTTATTTAATCTAATATGTGACCCTGGAACACAAAAACAGTCTTAAGTCGCTGGGGTATATTTGTAGGAATAGCCAAAAAATACATTGTATGGGTCAAAATTATATATTTTTATTTTATGCCAAAAATCATTAGGATATTAAGATCATGTTGCATGAAGATATTTTGTAAAGTTACTACCATAAATATATAAAAACTTAATTTTTGATTAGTACATTTCACTACTGATTACATTTCACTACTGATTATATTCTGTATAATTGAGTATGCGACGAATAAAAGAACCTTGAAATGACGCCACCTCGAAACGCAACTATCACAGTGACGTCAGCAAGTCCCGTAACGCGTTCGGAAACGCCCCTTCGTTTTTTGCCACGCACACATACTCATCTTCCTGGCTTTTATTTTGAAACGTGTCGCTTCCGTGTTGTGATTTGTAACACTGCCGACATGTCTAACAGAGGTGTTGTGCTGTGTGTCTTACTGGCTGGATTTTGCTTCTTTTCATGGAAACACTCGTTGATTGGTAAGACACTATGTAATGATGATAATTATTCTGGCAAAAAAAAACAAAAAAAAACATGAAAGCAGAAAATCCAGATTTTAATCATGTTAAGCTCACTTTTAGGAGAGCAAGAAAAAAATATCATCACATAATCTTATTGTTTATCAAATTATAATAACTGTTTTGAATCCAAATGCCTTTATTGTAATTGAAAACTGCTCTTATTTTGAGATCATTGCTATAAATCCTGAAAAGCAGCTGAGATTGAATAGGACAGGTGCTATACGTGTGATCTTGTGTGTTAAAGGTGTTAAAGATGCTCTGAAGCTGGCTGGACGCGGGTTCATATTCCTAGCCATCTGCACATGGCTCACTTACATGTTCCCGAGGCTCAAATATTTCTTCTTTCCAGTGTGCCAAGAGCTCACAGACAGTGCGTACTTTCAGATGACAATCTGGTGTTTGTGTAGTTGTGTATTTACTGTAAAAGCGTATTTTTATAACTGAAGTTGAAGTATCTCGCAGGCCCCCTGCTTGAATCCAACAGACAGAAACAAGAGCAAGTTAGAAGAGTTCAACAGCATCAGCACAATGACAAGGTTCAACACATGCCTTTATAAGTGAATCGATATTAAATATCCCACTGTAGATATGAATATACCATATTCTAATGATACCGGTGTTGTTTCTCCTCGTATAAAGACATCTGACTATGCAGAAAGTGTGATCAAGCCGAGGCAGAGCGTGTTACTCCAGCAGAGGATGGAAAGATACCATCGGATAACAGGAGAAACCTGGAAACTGAGCCGGGGTTTACCTGTCGGCGTGAGCATGCGCATTGTCACCTACCTCATACACCAGGACATGACTTATTTTATTTCTCTATTTTAAACAATTAAAAATAAGCATTAAAGTACATTTAGTCATTTAGCAGATGCTTTTATCCAAAGTGACTCACAAATGAAGGCAATCAAAAGAGCAATAATATGCAAGATATTTTTTTAAGAAAACAAGCAGCGTGTAAATGAATAGAGTGCAAGTCTAAATGGGCCATTTTATTTCAAGAATAGAATTAGAATAGAGAGTGCTAGAGTTAGAGCGTTAAGTAAAGATGTGTTTTCTTGAAGATGGCTAAGGACTCCGCTGCTGGATTGAGTTGGGCAGGTCATTCCACCAGGAGGGAACATTTAATCCACACTCCACTTTTTTTGGAAATAGGCTCATTTTACGACTCCCCTAGAGTTATCTTTACTGTCTTCGAATCGATTCAGCCGATCTTCGGGTCTAGCGGTACTAGCACCTTTAGCGTAGCTTAGCATAGATCATTGAATCAAATTAGATTATTAGCATCTCGCTGAAAAATGACCGAAGAGTTTCGTTATTTTGATTTTGCCTATTTAAAGCTTGACATTTCTGTAGTTACGTCGTGTACTAAGACTGACTGAAAATGCAAAGTTGTGATTTTCTAGGCCGATATGGCTAGGAACTATACTCTCGTTCCGGCGTAATAATCAAGGAACTTTGCTGCCGTACCATGAGTACAGCAGGCGCAATGATGTTACGCAGCGCCTGAAAGTAGTCCCCAGCTAGGTAACAAATTATAAAAGCAACATTTTTGTTTTTGCCCCCATTTGTCATGAGCTGAACTCAAAGATCTAAGACGTTTTCTATGTACACAAAAGGCCTATTTCTCTCAAATATTGTTCACAAATCTGTGTTAGTGAGCCCTTCTCCTTTGCGGAGATAATCCATCCATCTCACATGTATGGCATATCAAGATACTGATTAGACAGCATGATTATAGCACAGGTGTGCCTTAGGCTGGCCACAATAAAAGGCCACTCTAAAATGTGCAGTTTTACTGTACTGGGGGGGGGGTAGGAGTGTAACATCTTCACATAGAGTTGATCAGGTTGTTGATTGTGGTCTGTGGGATGTTGGTCCACTCCTCTTCAATGGCTGTGTGAAGGTGCTGGATATTGGCAGGAACTGGAACACGCTGTCGTATACGCCGATCCAGAGCATCCCAAACATGCTCAATGGGTGACATGTCCAGTGAGTATGCTGGCCATGCAAGGACTGGGATGTTTTCAGCTTCCAGGAATTGTGTACAGATCTTTGCAACATAGGGCCATGCATGCAACAACATGAGTTGATGGTCGTGGATGAATGGCACAACAATGGGCCTCAGGATCTTGTCACGGTATCGCTGTGCATTCAAAATGCCATCAATCAATCAATCAAACTTTATTTATAAAGCACTTAAAAACACAGAAGTGGACCAAAGTGCTGTACAGAAAAATAAAAACTCATACAAGACAATATATATATGTATATATATATATATATAACACACATTAAGAGACAATAAAAACTGTCAATGTCTAAAGTCAGCATCAAATGTCATAGGCCAGAGAAAAAAGATATGCTTTAAGAGTTGATTTAAATACAGACAATGAAGAGGCCTGCCTAATGGGCAGAGGCAAATCATTCCGTAATTTAGGAGCTGCCACAGCAAACGCACGATCCCCTCTGAGCTTACGCTTTGTCTTTGGCACATTCAGGAACAGCTGATCAGCTGATTCAGAAATGTAAGGTGGGGCAAGCCCATTTTGGGATTTAAAAACCAATAAAATAATTTTAAATTTAATCCTAAAATGTACAAGCAGCCAGTGAAATGACGCCAAAATGGGCGAGATGTGCTCATATTTACGTGTTCCAGTTAAAAGATGCGCTGCAGCATTTTGCACCATCTGCAAACGAGCAATCAAAGACCCACTAATGCCCACGTACAGTACATTACAGTAATCGAGCCGAGTGGTTACAAAGGCATGGATCACGGTCTTGAAATGTTGGCTTGAAAGATAAGGTTTTATTTTGGCCAGCTGCCTCAATTGGAAAAAACTTGACTTAACCACTGCCCTGATCTGACTGTCGAGCTTAAGATCAGTGTCAATTTTCACCCCTAAGTTATCAATGTCCATAAGATACGCTTGCCCATACCATAACCCCACCACCACCATGGGCCACCCGATCCAGAACGTTGACATCAGTAAACTGCTTACCCACACGATGCCATACTGCCAAATTCTCTGAAACATGGAGACGTCTTATGGTAGAGAAATGAACATTCAATTCACGGGCAACAGCTCTGGTGTACATTCCTGCAATCAGCATGCCAATCGCACGCTCCCTCAAAACTTGCGACATCTGTGGCATTGTGCTATGTGATAAAACTGCACATTTTAGAGTGTCCTTTTATTGTGGCCAGCCTAAGGCACACCTGTGCAATAATCAAGCTGTCTAATAAGTATCTTGATATGCCACACCTGTGAGGTGGATGGATTATTTTGGAAAAGGAGAAGTGCTCACTAACACAGATTTAGACAGATTTGTGAACAATATTTAAGAGAAATAGGCCTTTTGTGTACATAGAAAAAGTCTTAGATCTTTGAGTTCAGCTCATGAAAAATGGGGCAAAAACAATAGTGTTGCGTTTATAATTTTTTTCAGTGTAGTTATGATATAGCAGGGGACTACTTCAAGCTAAAAGTGCTACCGCCAGACCCAGAAATCGTCTGAATGGATTCAAAAACGGTAAAACTCAACTGTTTAACTCTAGGGGAGTTGTAAAATGAGCCTATTTCCAAAAACAGTAGAGTGTTCCTTTAAATATAAAAGTCTGAAAGTGATTTTGTGGCTCTTTGGGATGGTACAGTAATGCGTCGTTCACTTGCAGAACAAGCTTCTAGAGGCACATAAGTCTGAAGTAGTTAGTTAGTTAAAGGGGTGCAGAGCCAGAGGTGGTTTGTAGGCAAACATTAATGCCTTGAATTTAATGCGAGCATCTAAAAAAACAACTGTATGAAACAACACTATAAGAAACATAGATAAACAATTTAGATTAGTAACTGCGCCTATGATATGGTTCAGGGGGAAGAGGACCAGATGAGTGGTGATGCTGATGTAGACGATAATCCTAATCAAGGAGCCAGAAGGAGACGCAAGCATCTTCAGACCGTTACCCACGATCCTGTCCAACAGAAACTGCCCAAGCAGAAGAAGGTGAATATAAGGGGTTTTCTTGGAAAGGAGCTCTTGATTATAGACATACAGTTTTGATAATAAGTATTGCCCCCCTTGGTAAATATGAGCATTGAGGGCTGTGGAAATTTCCCAGGACTATAAATATAAACAGGGAACATTAAGCCCTTCATCATCCATCACAAACAGCATGATGTGCAGAACAAGATTGCTAAACGTCCCAAATTAGAAAGTGGTTGCAAGTAAAGAGCTAAAGCATTGAACGGGAAGAAGTGTATTGTCTTGTTGCACGGTGAGGAGGAGAGTTTGAGTGGCCGAAGATCCTCCGAGGATCACAGCTGGAGAACTGCAGAGAATAGTTGAGTCTTGGGGTCAAAAAGCCTTAAAAATATATCCGACAAGAGAAAAATCTTCAGCACGCTATTCAACTTGCATATTGCATGTTTAAAAAGGACAAAGGTGCAGTGACCGATCTCTGTGGTGCCTCGGTTTAAGCGGCACACGTGACGCGATCATCTTTTCATATTTAGATCAGAAGGTATTTTATTTCAACCACAGATCCAAAGTATAAACAATGCAGAGCTTTTTTTCCCAGCTCATTATTTGCTCATATTTAACCAAGGGAGGGGGCAATAATTCTGAGCACGACTGTATATTTATGTAGCATGTGCAGACACCGTGGTTAAGGTCCTGTGTGGAAGAAATGTTTTTTCTCCTGTTAAAGGTCATAGTTTTGCCTGACGAGCCGTCAGCGGATACTGAGGGGGTGAGTGAACTTACACCACAGAAAATATAGAAACTGCTACTGTAATCTGTGAAGGCATGTATTTATAGCTGTGTAATTCACTGACAGGTTGTAAAAATAGCTCTAAGATGTCCAAGCGGACGAACGATCTGCAGGAGGTTCCTCAAAACCTGGAGTTCTCTGGTGAGTCTCCCTGATTGATCTGGTCTGGTTTGAGTAGAGAAGATGAAAAGGTCATGTTCGTGTCTTATCATCATTAGCTGCTTCTTGACTGGATGATGAAGACAGGGTACCACCCTGCTCTCTACACGCTGTGTACATCGTACCCCAGGACCGAGCTGATCGCCGCTGCAGACGTGAGCCTGGAGGAGGCCGGCCTTCTCACTAACACAGTGCTGAATGTGGAGGAGAAAGAGCCGGCCATCAGCTAAGAGCACTTGTGTTTCTGAATGGAGCTGGTTATGGATATCAATGGCAGTGCTGTAATATCATGCACCAGCTGACAGGACTATTCGTTACATGTGGCATAATTGGGATACATTTCAGTGCAAATGCTGTTCTATAATACTTGAGAATCAACCTTTTCAATGTTTTTTATTTTATTAAGTCAGCATAAAAACAAAAGCCAGTACATTCAGTGTTGGGGGGTGACTTGCATTGGAATTGAATTACCAAATAAGGTTACACTTTATTTTAAGGTGTCCTTATTACAGTGTCATTACACATTTGAGTACGGAGTAATATTAATTAACAACATGTATTTACTGTAGGTTTAGGGGTTGGTTTTAGGGTTATTGCATGTAATTATGCATTATTTTTGTATTATTAATATAGTAATTACATGTAACGTGTAACAAGGACACCTTAAAATAAAGTATTACCCAAAATAAGTGTAACTGTAATCTGTTACTGAGGAAAAATATGTAATTCAATTACAGTTACTTATTCAGATGTAACCCTCTTTGTAATTGTTAACATTCATATTTACACAGACACATGCACACAGACAGACAGACAGACACACACACACACACACACAAAACAAACACTCACAGTCACACACACACACACACACGACACAAACAACACAGACACAAACAAACACACACACACACACACACACACCCAGACAGACACCACACAGACACACACCACACACACACAGACAGACACCACACACACACACACACACCACACAGACACAAACAAACACACACACACAGAGACACAAACAAACACACACACACACACACACACACACAGACAGACACCACACACACACACAGACACAGAGACACAAACAAACACACACACTCACACAGACAGACACACTCACAGACAGAAACACACACACACACACAGAGACAGAGAGACACACACAGAGACAGACAGACACACACACACAGAATTATAATGATTTCTGAAGATCATGTGACTGAAGTAATTATGCTGAACATACAGCTTTGATCACATAAATAAATTAAAAAAAAATTAAATATAAAGATATTTTAAATAGTAAAAATATTTCACAATACTGTTTTTGCTGTATTTGGGATCAAATAAACGCAGGCTTGGTGAGCAGAAGAGACTTCTTCAAAAACATTGAAAATATTGCTGTTCAATAACTCTGGACTGGTAGTGTAAATATGTATCGTTGCATCTTGTTGTTTTGGATAATAATAAAACGTCAGGTCCGACAATAGTGTCTTTTTTATTTAAATCTAGATTCATTCGCGTTGGCCCATGGAAACCTCTATGAGCACACTTGACCAAAAAAAAAATCGCGGGGATGAATTTATGTTTATTAAAATGTTTGATTATTCTACACTCGTGGCGCGCCCACACATTAGGATGCCTGGCTCCGTTGCGAGTCCCGTTAAAGCACTTTACCGATTCACCCGTCCTCTCCTCCTCCTGCATCACTCCCCGCAGAGCAAGCCTGCTCTTGATCAAGCACTTTACCAATTCACCCCTGCCCTCTCCTCCTCCTGCATCACTCCCAGCAGAGCAAGCCTGTTCTTGATCAAGCACTTTACCGATTCACCCGTCTGTGCTCTCCTCCTCCTGCATCACTCCCCGCAGAGCAAGCCTGTTCTTGATCAAGCACTTTACAGATTCATCCCTGCCCTCTCCTCCTCCTGCATCACTCCCCGCAGAGCAAGCCTGTTCTTGATCAAGCACTTTACTGATTCACCCCTGCGCTCTCCTCCTCCTGCATCACTCACCGCAGAGCAAGCCTGATCTTGATCAAGCCCTTTACCGATTCACCCGTGCTCTCCTCCTCCTGCATCACTCACCGCAGAGCAAGCCTGATCTTGATCAAGCCCTTTACTGATTCATCCCTGCCCTCTCCTCCTCCTGCATCACTCACCGCAGAGCAAGTCTGTTCTTGATCAAGCCCTTTACCGATTCATCCCTGCCCTCTCCTCCTCCTGCATCACTCACCGCAGAGCAAGCCTGATCTTGATCAAGCACTTTACCGATTCACCCCTGCGCTCTCCTCCTCCTGCATCACTCACCGCAGAGCAAGCCTGTTCTTGATCAAGCCCTTTACCGATTCACCCGTGCTCTCCTCTCTCCTGCATCACTCACCGCAGAGCAGCCTGATCTTGATCAAGCACTTTACCGATTCATCCCTGCCTCTCCTCCTCCTGCATCACCACCGCAGAGCAAGCCTGATCTTGATCAAGCACTTTACCGATTCACCCCTGCGCTCTCCTCCTCCTGCATCACTCACCGCAGAGCAAGCCTGATCTTGATCAAGCCCTTTACCGATTCACCCGTGCTCTCCTCCTCCTGCATCACTCACCGCAGAGCAAGCCTGATCTTGATCAAGCCCTTTACCGATTCATCCCTGCCCTCTCCTCCTCCTGCATCACTCACCGCAGAGCAAGTCTGTTCTTGATCAAGCCCTTTACCGATTCATCCCTGCCCTCTCCTCCTCCTGCATCACTCCCCACAGAGCAAGCCTGTTCTTGATCAAGCACTTTACCGATTCACCCCTGCGCTCTCCTCCTCCTGCATCACTCCCCGCAGAGCAAGCCTGATCTTGATCAAGCACTTTACCGATTCACCCCTGTGCTCTCCTCCTGCATCACTCCCCGCAGAGCAAGCCTGCTCTTGATCAAGCTGCTGTGGAAACCTGGCATGGTCACATAAAAATATCGATTCTAAAGTGCATTTTTTTAACCATTAATTTGATTAATTTATCAAGAAATTCGGTGCTTGAAAAAAACTTAAGTAGAAAATAGACTATATTAGCACATAATTGTGTTGGATTGAGCTATTTCTCCTGCTCATCGAAACACACACATGTTAAAAGACAGAAGCAACCAATCACAGACAGCGCTCGCTGCTGAAGCATAGTTTCTTGAGCAGCAAATTATATCACAATTATTTCAGAAGGATCATGTGACACTGAAGACTGGAGTAATGATACTGAAAATTCAGCTTTGATCACAGATGCATTTTAAAAGTTGTATTTCACAATATTGCCGTTTTTACTGTATTTTTGTTCAAATAAATGCAGCCTTTGTGAGACTTAAACAAATAAAAAAATCTTACTGACCCCAAACTTTTGTGTACATGTAATATTTATGATAAAGTTTCACCTTCAGGGGTACAACAGCCTGGCAGCCTTTTACAGAAATAACCATGGTTTTATTACAGTATTCAGTTTACCACAGTATTTGTAGTAAAACTGCAGTAACCACAAATTGACCGTGGTAATAATACATTTTAGTACCATGTTTATTTTTCATGAGGTACCGTCAAAGGTGCACCTTTGTAACTTATCTACCCTTAAAGCATGCATATGTGTGTGGTACTAATATGCTCCCTTTTAGGGGTGCACCTTTGAGGTTACTGCCCCAGTAAAGGGCTAAAATAAAATTTTAGTATATTTCAGACAGTGTAAACAAAAAAACACGGCTTTAAAATCTAATATTAAGCGAGTATTATTACTGATTATATTCTTTCAATCAGCTTAGTTTAGAGGTATCGGTGATACTGGGCTTGAAAATATCGGTATCATATCGAAAATAAAATAAGAGGTATCGCCCATCCCTCTGGAAACCTGGGGAACACCGACTAGGAAGAAGTTGGTGAAGCGATCTTGGTGTAGGCGGAGCAAAACGCTGTCAATACTGGAGACTAACCAATGGGCCACCGGCTGCTCGCTGTCCCTGCGTGACGGTGCTTGGATAAATAAATAACATTCTGCCGGCCCACCGTGCCCGGTTACCGATCCAGCCCTGCTGGTAAAGGATGTAATCAAAGTCATGATTATGGTATTTAGGACCGTCTGTGACTGAAGAAGCTCTTTACAGCCAGAGACAGTAGTTACAACATGCTAACCAGTCAAACCTTAAAAAATGATCTGGTCAATTCTTCATGCAAAATAACACAAAACACAACTCTGCATTATTTGTGGTTGCGGATATGTCCTATTTCTCATTGTCAGTATGGTTTCATTATGAATAGCATCAATTTCAAACAAAAGCACAACTTGTGTGTAGTAGTTTTGGAGTAGCTCGCGATTAAAAGTAGTTTATTAGTTCAAATACACCAAAGAGGAGGCTATCACTTATTGATGAATACACAGAAAACGGGTAACAGAAAAGAAAATGGTAAGATTAGATGGAGGTAGTCCATATACACTCCCAGAGTGGAAGAGGCACGTCCTTCGGTTTCAACTTTCCTTCCCAATTAATTTTTTTGTTTTTTGTTTAGACAAGGAAAGGATGTCAGCTTGTGCGCTTGTATAAAATATTACCGTTTTTCACATGCCAACTTAATTTTATCCAGTGATATCGTGAGAGAGAAAGCTTGTCACTTACATTTGTTTTTTTTACCCAAACAATTGAAGAACGAAAGGGAACATCTCTATTCATCGTATACAGCAGGCAATTTGCACTATAGGCTAAAACAAAACACTTTGTAGCAGTACTGAGACAGAGCGATCGGATGTGGGCATTAAATGCTTGTATGGCACATTTTGGTCCGTGTTAGTGTCGTGTCAGAATATTTCCCCATTGTATATACATGGTGGATGAACAGACGTATACACGTTTGGATTGGTCATCATTTTCCGCTTGCTCGTGACAGGCCAGCGTCGCTTATAGGAAGTAGTCGGGGGTGCGGCGGGTGACGTGAGGCTCTCCGCGTCGAGGAGCTGGATCAAACTGAAGGCTGGGGAAAAGAAGAAAAGAGGCTTAAATGCACAGTTCGCTGTTCAAATGAGAAAGGACATATTTTGCAAAGGCATGACAATGAAGCATAATTTTAAGCACTATTCAGAATTAGAATGGCAATTAAGCACATTTTACCACACAGTTCTCATATCTGTCAGGAGGTTGTTTTATTACTGCAAGTCATTTATTCTCTCTCATATCCATATGCAGCGAGAATTTAGATTGATCTTCAAAAAGAAAAAAAATAACAAAAGAATTCCAATCATAAAAATAATTAAAAAAATTTAAACGAAATGTGCATGTCACATGACCATTCATGCAGGTACAACCATAGATATGTGTAGGTAGACTATTATTTAGATGCCGGACGCGTCTGCGTGCTTGGAGCGGTCGAATGGGGAATCTACCTATACATATCTATGGGTACAATAGAGGGGGGGAACTATGACGTCAGATCCCGGAAGAGCAAATCGCCGCGGGTTCTTTCAAGGTTATCCAGGGCTCTAGAGTGCGACCAATTTGGTCGCACGTGCGACCTAATTTCTCAAGGGTGCGACTAACAAAAATCTGAGGTCGCACTGGTGCGTCCAGCCATTCGAGAAAAAAAACAAAAGTCTCCGCGACTCAGAAAGTCTCTCTGCTGTTCAACAACAGACACCTTAGGCTCATATCGTGGTCTAAACCAATCAGAGATAGTGAAGGGCGGACCCCCCCTCTGATTGGCCATGGTCCAGATATTCCTGTACGTGTGTGTGCGTTTGAAGATGCGTGTGCTGCTGCAGTCAGACAGAGGGAGATAGAGGTGAGTACTAGAGATGCGCACAGCTCTTTCTCTGAATCTGCTCTGTAAAGTGAGCGTCTGACAGTCCCTCCAGGATTCTGCGATCGCTGAATTTATCGCAAAATCAAGCAAACTCCGCTATTTTCCAAATTGCCGCAGATTTTCCACAGATTTTGCGCTTAGACGCGTCTTGTGACGTCATCGCAATGCGCATTCAGTCAAAGAAAGGTTGTTTCTCAGTTCAAAAATGGAATAAACAGCTTTGCGTTCTCTTCATGCCCGATTTACAAGAGCTACATCGGACAAACGAACCGAAAGCGGAACAAATCCACGCTACTCGTTTGGGTTATACTCGTTTATCTGCTCGGACCGGAGCCGCGGGCTGCTCTCGATCACGCGACACTGTTATACACAGCGCTGGGAGATACAGCGAAGTAGTCGAATTCACCGCGGAATCAATAACATCTCTGTCAAATCTTGTGAGAAGCATTCAAATTCTGTTAAAGCTACAGACATCAGAACAAACAACACTGATGTGGAAACCAGGAGAAACAATAGGGCTTTTCACACTGCGCTTAACCCCGGGTTATCGTCGTTCTAAACCCCGCTTTTAACCCTGGGTAAAGACACGTTTCACACCTGTAATTTGAAAGCGGTGTTAGCACCGCATTTTACCCAGGGTTATGAAACCCTGCTCCGGAGCAGGGTTAGCACCGCATTTGTGGTGTTATCCCCGCATTGCGGTGCTAAGTTTGTTCAGTGTGAAACAGAGCGGTGTTTGCTTGTTGCTGCTGGACACTTGGCAACAGACAGCCAATCAGAAATTGAGCAGCGAGGCTCATGTCACGTCAGAAACGCGCGTCGTGTAAACTGCAGCCGGTGAGAAGAAATATCAAAAGCGTGAACTGGAGTGAATAGGAGACGGTATTATTCTTACGCTACTGTCAAGTAACACTAACGTTAGTCTCTCCACACTTAAAAGAATTTCAAAGAAATATTCACATACTTTGCTCCTTGTTTTCTTTCTTTTGTACTTTTGCCCTTTGTGCGTCTCATGAGGCCGTTCACATGTCGCCCTAAAACGTGTTTAAAAACGCTAAGCGTGCCGTTTTCTCCTTCTTTCAAAGCGCTTGTAGCTTGCGCTCCCGTGGGTCTGCCGTTGCTAAGCAACCATGACCTGCGCTCTTCATGAAGACGCAGAAGTTTCAGCAAAGGATAAATAGGATTTTCCAGCACTAAATCGCTTGCAGTAGCTCTGTCTACTAAATTTATTTAAAAATGGCTATCCCTGCCTGTACAGCTATGAGACGTTTTTGTTTTTATACTGGCAAGACGCGGGAAAAGCGTGTAAACAGGTTGCCTGCTGTTCGTCCAATCAGCGACAGTGACACGCACATATGCAAATAAGAACGTTAACACGGGGTTTAGGAATGTACAGTGTGAAACGTCTGTTAATGAATACCCAGGATTAACCGTTAACCCCAGGTATAGTATGAGCAGTGTGAAACGTGATTACAGATAACCCAGGATTCAGCTTATCCGGGGTTTAGGATGACCCAGGGTTAACAATTTCAAGTGTGAAAAGCCCTATTGTTCAATAAACACATCACCACCATTCACCATGGATTTAACATAACTACAGGAACAACTTGTGGCAGAAATGGTCTAATGTCTTAAAGTGTTTTTAAATGCTTCACACAACTTTTCCCAGCACTTCAAAGCTTTAAGTATTACCGAATTTTAAAGTAATTTTTAATGTGATGACATTATTTGTTCATCCTTCATAGGTTGCCCCATTTATAAAACTAAAAGTTTCATAATGTAGGAAAGCAAACACTTATTTAAAAATAAAAAATATATTAAATTACCACTATTAGATGGCTGCAGAGAAGTACTTATAGGCTTATCAGCCATTTCCACTCCCTAATATATATATATTTTTTTTTTTATGTATTATTAAATTATATTTAGACATTATGAATGACATTGATAAAAGTTAATTTTGAACTGCATCTCAAACTACCCAGACAGCACAAGTATATCTGTA
>CM049796.1:21913071-22032465 GCA_027422405.1 Ptychobarbus kaznakovi | reverse complement strand
ATCTTCTCAAATAAATAACTAAATAATTAACGTCATAATAATTTAAGAAAAAGTCAAAATTACGATCATGAAATCATGTTACATTGCCTGAAGTTAAAGTGAAAATTACACCTGTATACTCTGCCAAAAAAAATAATAATAATAAGTGTGGCATCCAACCTGTCATTCTTCACATTTAACACGAAAAACAGCACAAATATTTGCATATAAATATAATATATCAACCAGTGGAATATTACGTTATTATTTCAGCAAAAACGAATAATTTGAATGCAGGGAGCTTGTCACGGCTTCATTAATGGGAAACAGGACGTGAAGGTGGCAGAGAAGCACTCGGTGGAGTGACGTGCTGCCACCTGCCACCTGCAATTAGCGTAGCAGCTGCTCCATTGAGGAATAACCCTGGATGAAATTATCAGTATAACCCAAGCTAAAGCATAATAATGTGCATTAGTTAGATAGACTTGCAGTACAAGATTGTGAGATGCATTATATGAATGCTTGGCTAAAGAGATGCGTCTTTAATCTAGATTTAAACAGAGAGAGTGTGTCAAAACCCCGAACATTTTCAGGAAGGCCTATTCCATAGTTTAGGAGCCAGATAAAAAAAGTTCTACCTCCTTTTGTGGACTTTGCTATCCTAGGTACTACCAAGAGTCCAAGTTTTGCGACCTAAGGAGCGGGTTGGATTGTAGCGTGATAGAAGATTAGTTAGGTACGCAGGAGCTAAATCATTTAGGGCCTTATAGGCAAGTAAATAATATTTTGTAACTGATACGAAACTTAATAGGTATGCCAGTGCAGAGACTGTAAAATTGGAGTAATATGGTCATATTTTCTTGACCTGGTAAGTACTCTAGCCGCAGCATTTTGTACTATCTGTAGCTTGTTTATTGAAGATGCAGGACAACCACCTAGCAGTGCATTACAATAGTCCAGTCTAGAGGTCATGAATGCATGAACTAACTTTTCTGCATCAGAAACACTTAACATGTTCCAAGCTTGGAAATGTTTCTAAGATGAAAATGCTGTTTTTGTAACATTGTAAATATGATTTTCAAAAGATAGGTTGCTGTCTAATATAACACCCAGATTTTTAACTGTAGAGGAAGTAACATTACATCCGTCTAGTTGCAAATTGTAATCCAAGAGATTCTGTGTACTGTTTTTACAGGGTTCCCGCGGGTCCTTAAAAAGTCTTAAAATGTCTTAAATTAAAATCTGGGTAATTAAGGTCTTAAATTGTCTTAAATTTACCTGTAGGTATAAAATTTTTTGCCGGTGCATTTAATGGCGATGGGAAAGCACAGTGGCCGACCGTAAAACATCTAATAGTTGATTAATTTTAGTATGGTGTGAAATGAGAGTCTCCGCGATTTAATAGCTGTTTACGGTACGTCGGCTACAGACGCTGACGTCAGGCTGCGTGTCACCATTACGCGGTTGTCGAGGTGAGGTTCAAAATGCAAAGAAGATGGGGAAGTGCAAATTTAACGACAAGTGGATGGAAGAGGATGCATTTAGGAGGTGGTTGGCGACGGCTGAAAACAACAATGAGGGGGCGGGGCGTCTTTGCTGCCATGTTCCCCGATTCGCAGCTTGCAAAGTCATTCACCTGTGGTGAAAATAAAACGGCATATGTCGCCAAATATGGCATCGCTTCATTCATCAAGAAGGAGCTATCGTGCAGCGTTAGTGAGAAACCATATGTTGTCATGTTTGACGAAAGTTCATGGGTCACTCCAGAGCTGAGGACATGTTGGGTCATTTCAATGTAAGTAACGTTACGATTGTGTTTGAAATCCCATACTATTGTTCATACTAAGTGTGGTGTAAAATTGAGTAACGTTAGTGCGGGTTAAAGATCATATGCTAGCGGTGTAAACACCAATGCTCCCCCGGTGCTCAGTGCGCCCACTCCGGGCAGAGTCGGCAGAGGACTGGTTATGTGCTCCAGTCAAGTCACAGGTCTATGGTCACTTTGACAATCTAACAGGTAACAACACATTAGCTCAGAGTTGTAACTGTTGTAGATGTGGTTTATTTTGTTTTTAAATATGCCGAATTGTGATTTTATGGTTGTTGGGCAGATGTAGCTGCTAATGTAACGTTAGGCTGTCACTTAATGCCATAGCAACAGTAAACATTCACGTAAGGGTTAATGAGCTGTAAATAGAGATGCAGAAACAAACTTTGTTGGAAATACACATTAGATATGTTGTATTTTATCACAAAATACATGATTTTACCAGTTAGTAAACCTATAGAAAATAATTAGTTTAATTTGCAAAATTAACTATGACATTTATAGAGTTTATATATTGCACAAAATTGATAACAAATGGAAAACTTTAAGTTTTGATTTCCATTGTAGGAGGCAATAAATTGAGTATTCCAAAGAAATTATGACATTTTTGGGTCTTAAATTATATTTGTTGATGTCTTAAAAAGGTCTTAAAAAGCATTACATTTTACTTTTAAAATGGTGCAAGAACCCTGTTTTAGGTCCAATAAGTAATATCTCGGTCTTATCTGAATTTAATAGGAGAAAATTTACTGGTCATCCAATCTTTTATAATTTTAACACACTCTGTTAGCTTAGATAGTTTAGAAAGTTTCATCTGGTCTTGTTGAGATATATAGTTGAGTGTCATCAGCATAACAATGGAAACTAATCCCGTATTTTCTAATAATATTACCAAGGGGCAGCATATATAATGAAAAATAATAGAGGACCTAGGACAGATCCTTGTGGTACTCCATACTTTACTGGTGATAATTGAGATGACTCCCCGTTTAAATAAACAAAGTGGTAGCGATCGGACAGTAGGATCTTAAACCATCTTAGAGCCTGCCCTTGAACACCTGTATAGTTTTGTAATCGATCTATCAGTATGTCATGATCTATAGTGTCGAACGCAGCACTAAGATCAAGTAAAACTAGCAATGAGATACAGCCTTTGTCTGACGCAAGAAGCAAGTCATTTGTAATTTTAACAAGTGCAGTTTCCTGTGCTATGGCGGGGCCTGAAACCTGACTGAAATTCTTCATAGATATCATTTTTTTGCAAAAAGAGCACAGTTGAGCAGACACTACTTTTTCTAATATTTTTGACATAAACGGAAGATTTGAAATGGGCTGTAATTTGCCAGTTCACAAGGATCTAATTTTTGGTTTCTTAATAAGAGGCTTAATAACTGCCAGCTTAAATGGTTTTGGGACGTGACCTAAAGATAGAGAGGAGTTAATAATATTGAGAAGCGGTTGTTCTGCAACAGGTAACAACTCTTTCAATAGTTTAGTGGTTGTACAGGATCTAATAAACATGTTGTTGTTGTTTAGATGCAGTGATAAGTTTATTTAGCTCTTCCTGTCCTATAGTTGTAAAGCACTGCAGTTTTTCTTTGGGTGCGATGAATGATGCTGAAGTACTAGACGCTGTAGAATCTATGTTTGTTATTGTATTTCTGATATTATCTATTTTATCAGTAAAGAAATTCATAAAGTCACTACTATTAAACTGTGAGGGAATATTTTAGATCGGGTGACAATCTGTTTATTTGTTAATCTAGCCACTATGCTAAATAAAAACCTTGATTGTTTTGGTGATTATCTATGAGTTTGCGGATATACTCGGTTCTTGCAGTTTTTAGAGCCTGTCTATAGCTGGACATACTGTTTTTCCACGCAATTCTAAAGACTTCCAAGTTACTTTTTCTCCATTTGCGCTCAAGAATATGAGTTTCTTTCTTGAGAGAATGGGTATAACTGTTGTACCATGGCGCAGCACGTTTTTTCTCTAACCTTTTTTTAATTTGATGGGTGCAACAGTTTCTAACGTATTGGAGAAAATAAGTTCCCATGTTGCTAGTAATTGTGTCTAGTTCATCTGTATTTATGGGTACACAGAGCAGTTGAGATAAATCAGGCAGGTTATTTGTGAATCTGTCTTTAGTGGCTGGAATAATAATTCTGCCTGGGCGATAACGCGGAGCCATATAGTTAATATCAGTAATATGCAGCATGCACGATACAAGGAAATGGTCAGTAACATCATCACTTTGAGGTATGATATCTATATCAGTTTAATTCAATTCCGTGCGATATTAGTAAATCTAGCGTATGATTAAAACGATGCGTGGGCCCAGTGACATTTGCTTGACACCAAAAGAGTTTATTAGGTCAGTAAACGCAAGTCCTAACGCATCATTTGTATTATCAACGTGAATGTTAAAATCTCCAACAATTAGTGCTTTATCAACAGTAACCAATAGGTCTGAGAGGAAATCTGCAAATTCTTTTAGAAAATCTGTATATGGCCCTGGCGGTCTATACACAGTAGCCAGAGCAAGAGATAGGACAGATTTATTTTGCTTATCTGACAGTTTAACATTGAGCATAAGTATTTCGAATGAGTCAAACCTGTATCCTGTTTTCTGAGTAACATTGAGAATATCACTATATATTTTTGCGACACCCGCCGCCACACCAGTCCTCACGAGGCTCGTGTTTATACAGTAGCTTGGTGGAAGATTCATTTAGACCAAAATAATCATTTGTTTTAAGCTAGGTTTCAGTCAGACAGAGTACATCAAAACTATTATCTGTGATTATTTCATTTACAATAACTGCTTTCGGTGTGAGTGATCGGATATTTAGGAGCCCAAGTTTTAAAAATAGTTTTTGTTCATTTATTTTGCATTTTTCTGGTTTAATCACGATCAGATTTGTTCTAGATCCTGCATTAAATTTATATTTTGAACTCAATATTCGGGAACAGACACAGTCTGTATAGATTGGACACTGCAAGTACCTTTATCATTTAAGTGGGTAGAACAAAAGTCATCATAGCTGTTATTGGAGAATTGGCTTACTAGTCAGATGGAGCGTAGCGTCCTGGTGATGTTGTCCGGACAGGAGCCGCACCGAGTCTGCTGGGGTGCAGGCCATCAGCACGAAATAGCCTAGGACGCTCCCAGAAAAGATTCCAATTATTGACAAAGAGAATTGTCTGCTCTGTACACCATGAAAAACAACCATTCATTTAAAGCAAACAGTCTACTGAACCGTTCGTGACCTCGTCGATTACGTGGGAAGAGGTCCTGACACGATGATCGTCGTCGCTGGCGATGTGCTGCGTACCGTCTCGATCAGGCTCCTGAAGTCCCTCTTCAGTGTCTCCGTCTGCCGCAGCTTGGTGTCGTTAGCCCCCGCGTGAATCACAACAGCTGCAACGCTCTCGTCATCCTTCAGGATCGCGGGTATCTGTACAGAAACATCAAGAACACGAGCACCAGGGAGACAATGAGTGTGCACTTTACCTTCAGCTAACGTAGCACGGACATGCCGGACGATTGAGTCTCCGATGACCACAGCGTCACGATCAGTCTCGCAGAGAGGGGCGAAGCGGTTCCGGGATGAGATGTCGAAGACCGGGGGGGGAGAAGTCGTCATCCGGGGCCTGGATCGCGTCTTCCGCTGCTGCACCCAGGGTCCGTGGTTTCCCGGCGCCGGAGTGAAGGCCATCTGTGACGATCGCGTCCCGGGTGCACGGGGCCTGTGCAGAGAAACACACGGAGTAGAGGTGGTGGGAGCGTTAGCAGCGCGTTACATACTTACCCCGGACTTATGAGCGTCAGCCCGAGATGTTTCCAGCGTTGCTATCCGTTTCCTCAGCTGGGCCTGTTTCCCAAGCAGCTCGTGGATCCGTCTCTCCACGGCCTCCAGCTCTAGCTGCGCCGAATGCAGCTCGAACGTGTCCTCACCTGCACACAAAGGTAGGCACAAATCCGCCATTTAAGCAAGTAACAGTGAAACAATGTTAAATCTGTGTATGCGTGTGTGAAAAAGGGGTATTAGCTGTGTTAGCGGAACCCGCGCTGGCTTTGCTAACGGGCTATAAGCTAATAGCAGACTTGGGAAATCAAAATAAAACTTGCGATAACAAGCCGCTCTGATTATTCTCGTTGCAGAATGCGATCGGGGATATATTCACACGTTATAGAAACACAAATTATTGTGTATAAAATCGGAATTTAAGATAGAAAATAGACGATAGACAATTGGCTTGGCGGAGATTCAGCTCAGAACACACGTCAACGACAAACCGGAAGTAAATCAGCATGTTTGCCGTTGCCGTGTGTAAAACTTGCGATAACAAGCCGCTCTGATTATTCTCGTTGCAGAATGCGATCGGGGATATATTCACACGTTATAGAAACACAAATTATTGTGTATAAAATCGGAATTTAAGATAGAAAATAGACGATAGACAATTGGCTTGGCGGAGATTCAGCTCAGAACACGCGTACAGTTATTTTACATTTGATTATTACATTTCTTTAGCGTACCTGAAAATATATTTTAGACTGAGCTGAAAAACCTAAAAAGCACTGTTTATTGAACTTGTATTTTTGTTCTTTTGTATTTATTTTCTGCTATTGTTTGTAATTTGTAATTTTTTTAGTTAATACAAATGTAGATGGTTGTTTCAAATGGGTTTATAATATCATAATATCGACTGGTTAATATGTAACAATTTGACTCAAAAGATGTACACTTTTAGAAAAATAAAGTGTTAAATCAATTTAAGCTTAAATGAAAAGATTAATTAATCACTAGGGGTGTAAATCGGATGGTTCGTCACGATTGGATTCGATATTTGCCGATTCAGAAAAAAATTATACGATTCGATACAGGAGTATATCAATCGATATTATGATATTATAAACCCATTTGAAACAACCATCTACATTTGTATTAACTCACAAATGCAACCAAAAATATATAACATAAACATAAATCTAAAAATTCTACTAAGGACTCAGTGCTAAAAATATTTTCTACAGATAACCAAATTACAAACAATAGCAGAAAATAAATACAAAAGAACAAAAACACAAGTTCAATAAACAGTGCTTTTCAGGTTTTTCAGCTCAGTCTAAAATATATTTTCAGGTACGCTAAAGAAATGTAATAATCAAATGTAAAATAACTGCATAGTCATCACTGCATAAATTAAATAGCCTATAAATGAATCGTTTTTTATGTTACAAAGTTTATTTAATCAGGAGCAGTGAGCACTTGTATTTTTCTTTGACAGCATTAGATTTATTATTAGTTTTCTTTCACTTTAAGAATGAAAGCACAGGTTTAATATACTGATACACATGCCTTTTTTCTCCACTGTTTACATATGACATATGCTTTTCTTAACCTACTGTTTAGAAGGATATTTGCCAAAACATGCATTTTGATGTAGTTTTGTCTGTATTTATTCATCCATGCACAAAAAAAAGAGCTTAGTATTCACACAGAGTTGATGCGGCTGTCTGCGTGCGTACCTGCGTGGGAATCTTCTCACACAGTGCGCGACTGTTACTCCAATAATCCCGAGCATCTTATATGCTCGCCTTGTGACTTCAGGCAGTCTTTATATCGAGTCCTGATACGTGAGATTGAACGAGAATGCACGCGTTGGTGGTAATGCATAGACGGACATTATATGAAAATGTGGACAGTGTCAAAATAAAGGTGCGTTTTTATACTACAGATATCGATATTTTACACGTGGCATCGTATCCTCTTACATTGTATCAATATATCGATCCATATCAATGAATCGTTACACCCCTATTAATCACTTATGTGAACTGAGCTCACAGAATATGAAGAATATCATAAACTGCAGCTGTGCATGGTATTCAGATATCAGTACAATAACACACTCGGCAAAATATCGTCTAATTATCGTTATCAAAATAATCCCAAATAATATCGAAATTTCTTTTTTTTTCATTATCGCACACCCCTAGTAGTCACCCGATTATGTCAAACATCATCCGCTCACTGGAGGTCATGACAACTAATGTCACGAAGGAAAAGTTTGAATATCTCGCCTTTGCTTTAATTTTGGACCATCTCCAAAATAAACAAACAAACAAATGATTTACAGTTTTAACATCCGTTTATCAAAGTAGGAAATATAATTAGTGCTCTTGAGATATGAAATGGAGGCGGGTCCAGATTGTATTCCCTCCGGATCCAGAGTCCGGACTCTGAGAAGCACTGCTATATACTTTACTATAATATATTATAGTACTTTATTATGATATATTTTATTATCATGATTAATAAGTGCTGCTTTTAATTTTTACAGGACAATGTATTCTTACAATACAAGATATATATTTTAATGTGCTGATATATATTTTTATTAAGTGCTGGGGCCGTGTCTTGGGGCGTGGTCATATTTTCCAAAATTTTTGTCTCTAGCTGATCACATGCCTGAATATAAGTTCCTCCTTGGCTTTCACAATTGTGTTTAATAAAGCACTTATTTGATTGCAAGGAATTTATAGGAGTCTCTGCATTTGATCTAAATCTGTAGTGCATATTAATAAAATTCTGTATTATTGCAATTAAAGAGGTTTCAATTCTGGCACTCATAGACTTGAAGAATCAGCATGTGAATATCAGCAAGGTTGAAAGAATAGAAGAAAATACTAAGACGACGTAATTTACGTTATGCATAATTTGTTCATATCGCAATGCATGCTGGGAGCCATGGATGAGTTATGATTGGTGCACCCAGAATGCAATGCAAACATGAATCTCTGATGATTTGCTGAGATTCATATGCTGAAGAGTACAGATCTTCTAAACTGGTGTGCAAGGTGTTTTTCAAGTTCTTCATATTTCATTAAAATACAGTTGTGATCAATAACATAAATTCAATTACACATTACCTATGATGACATCATAATTCAGGCTATACATGACCACTACATCATTAGCAAAAAAAAATAGCCAACATAACCTGATCACATTTTCTCTTGTTTTATCTTGCCATAACAACTGTTTCATAAACACAGTTACAGCAACCAGAGAGAAAGAGAATGCAATACTTTCTTCCCCGCCATCGTTTCTAATCTGTTTATTATTACAGGTGCGTGTCACGAGCGCATGCGCACTTTGGGCAGAGCGGCAATACTGCGATTAAGGTGTTTAAGTGCCTGTATATTTAGATTGAAGTATTGCGTTTACATTAGGTAAAGATTAATCGCAATATTGTCAAAATCTCATTATAATCGCATTAAGAGGGTGCATGTAAACGCACTCAATGTCTTCAGGATCATAAGAAAATCACTGGATAGTTTGATCAAGATGGATCTCGCGAGCCAGATTTAAGGATCCCTGCTAGGATAATGTTTTCTGATGTGCACATGCTATGCTGCCTGTGACTTACAGTGATTTTGATTCATTGATAAAGAATATCTCATTTGATTTTTGGTTGTAGAGTCCTACTGGGATGGCAGTGCATTTGAAACCGACACGGACCTGCCCGCTGGTTGGATGCGAGTGCAGGACACATCAGGCACCTACTACTGGCACATTCCCACAGGTACCACGCAGTGGAAGCCACCTGGGCCCCTAGAGGAGAGACCAGCCAGCACGTCGCCTGCACTCACACCTGCTGATGAGCCACAGGTGCACACACCTGCTATACATCATAATAACATCGCAACTTTTCGAAAATTGTGTGCTGTTTATAACACTCCATCAATATTACATTATAGCTCTCAAGTAGGGCTGAACGATTTTGGAAAATAATCCAATTGCGACTACGATTTATTATGCAATCATTTTTTTAAGCTCTTTATGTTATGTATTATTCAACAAAGACAAGCAATGAATCGTTGTAAAGTATGACCAACACAATATTAGATTGGTTAAATGTAAATATTATTTTCTGTAGGCCAGGCCTATATGTTAAGATGAAATTAGGTGATGGATGAATTGATATGAGAAATTATGTTTTGATATATTTACGGTAGGAAATGTACAAAATATCTTAATGGAACATGGTCTTTACTTAATATCCTAATGATTTTTGGCATAAAAAAAATTATAATTTTGGCGCATACAATGTATTTTTGGCTCTTGTTACTAATAATACCCCAGCGACTTGAGACTGGTTTTGTGCTCCGGGGTCACATATGTAAACATGTGGATTGCACTTTTTAAACACTGTTAACTTTAAACAGACTTTAAATAAATAATAATATATATTACCTTATTATATCCTGCTTGAGTAATTTCCATGTGCCGTTCTGAAGTACGTTCATATATACGCTTTTAGTGTACTGCGGATGAAAAAAAATCAAGTTTTTTTTATATCACAATATTATCGCAAATGCAATCGTTCAGCCCTACTCTCAAGTTGCCCAACATGAGTCTCATGTCTTTAAACATGAACACGTTTGTATTTAGATTACATGGAGTGGTGTTTCTCATCCAAACACATGCAGTGAGGAAGAGGACTGGCAGGTAGGGTCATAATGGAGTCACAGACAAGCTCATTCTGTTTTTGTAAGTCCATATAACGCTTATTTACTGTTCAGAAGGAGGATGCTGCTTCTGATGAAAGTCTGAAGGAGTTTGAGGGAGCGACTCTACGTTATGCCTCCATCAATCTCAGGTATAAGATCAGTTAAACACAGACTCCTGAAGCTGAGCGTTACAGTCACATGTCATATGTGCATGTACATTTTATTGCATTTATGAATTGGGCACACTTTTTATCTAAAGTCACTTAAGCTCTAGTAATCGAGGCCATGATCTTGGCCTTGTTAATTGCCAGGCTCTATTGTTTGAGCAAAAGGAGCATTGATCCTTCTCTCGATGTCATCTTCCTGTTGTGTGCAGTTTTTCTCAGTCTGAGGAGGAAGAGGAACAGACGTATTTCAGCAGTAATGAAGGGGCGAAGGTAAGCACACAGGTGACTGACCACATACACTGCATCAAGATGCTTGTTTTCTCAATGTTTGTGTGTTATGCAGTGCTTTGCAGTGCGTTCTCTGGGCTGGGTGGAGATATCAGAAGAAGAAATGGCTCCTGGCAGGAGTAGTGTTGCCGTTAATAACTGTATCCGACAGCTGTCCTACCAGAAACACAATCTCGATGACACAGCTGGCATCTGGGGCGAGGTTTGTGCATATATGTGGAAATCGCTAGAATTTGAATTCATGTTTTTTGTTTGTTTTAACTAAAGAAATATATGAAGCAATTTAAGAACATAATTAACATTGCTTAATTTTCTAAAACGTAAGATACATGAAATAACTATCTTTAGCAAAAGCAACCGCAATGTAAGTCTAACGCTGTTCTTCAGAAAAATCCTCCTGCACGTTCTTTGGTTCATCTTCTGCATATTTGTCCCCTTGCCAACAGTAACAGACCATCTTTTCACACCGCGGACAATTGAGGCTCATACACAACTATTGCAAAAGCTGCAAAACATTCACTGATGATCAAGAAGCCTATATCTATATATTTCCTTTTATAAGCAAATTATTTTATATTTTGGTTAGTTTTTAACTTATTTGTTAGAATTAAATAAGATATTTTATAATGACAGTACATTGAAAATAACTATAAATAAACTATATATCAATCACTGCATTTATTTTAAGATTTAGCATTTGTAGATGGTCTAAAGTAAGAGTTATACAATTCTGAAAATCTTTTAGAGTGTGCTAGTTGTCTGAAGCCTGTATTGAATCACGCCAGTATGCGCCGCCTTTATGACGCTACATCACTCACGCTAATACTCAGGTTTCCTAACTTAGCAGTTCAGTCTGCAGCATCTTTTTCCCTATTCAGAGAACACAGGTTAGATGTGCAAAGTCACCATGAAATCAAAATTGACAGTTTTTCATTTTTTTATGGAATATTTTTATCATAATATGTTTGTTATAAATGATTTATCCTTGTGCATCTCGACAATTGAATTTAAATTTCTGTTTCATGGCGACTTTACATGATACTTGAGCATTTTTACTTTTATTGTAGCTCTGTAATGTCCTGCCTAGTGATTAAAATCTACTCTTCTGGGTAATCTTGGCATATAGGTTACACAATAAACTTACATACAAGAGCAACAAGAATCAAGAATGTCAGTATAAACATTTTACTAGTATTGCATAGTCTGTTTATTACCCTTCTTTAAATGCATTATTATCATATCAGCAAAATACAGTATCTGCCTTTAATTTGTGTGTATATATATATTGACAGTTTCGATATGTATGTATATAATGAATAAAATGTTTTATGTATTTTAAAAGTCCTCTTTGTATGGACGTGCATCATTTTATTTATGCAGGTCTTAAAAAGTGTCATAAATATGATCTAAACAAATCTGCATGTACCTTGGATTTGGCGGATTACTGTTATTATACGATATCAATTTTTGCTGGAAATTCAAATGATTTACAGTATGCATTACATAGTCAGATAACAGATAATATTATAACATTATAACAGATAATGTCTGTTTGTGAATAATCCCGTCAATTAAAATCCTTTACAAATAAAGTGTTTCATCTTTCATAGTCTAGTTTTTACTTCAGATTTGATGGAGATCAACCAAAAGCAATTTATGACGTTACTTGCTTTGAGGTTCATTTTAGGATTTCAAGGAGAGGTAAAAGCACACCACTTAGTATGCCTTTGTTTGTGTTGCTGTGTAGGGGAAGGAGATGCTTCTGGTGCTGGAGAATGAGACTCTGAACCTGATCGAGCCTGGCGGTCGAACGCTGCTGCATTCTCAGCCGGTCATCAGCATTCGTGTGTGGGGTGTTGGACGGGATGATGGCAGGTAAGTCTGAGCAGCTCCGTGAGTTTAAAGTGATCTTCAAAGGTAAACAGACACTGAATCTTTTTGCCTCCTGTTTGCTTTTGGAATCCGATTAAGACGCATAATGTTACAGGAAATAAATAGGCTTTTATGTTGAGTTTAATCTCTTTTGTAGCAACTGCAACACTGTCTGAAGCTGCTTGTTTTTAAATAATTTAGATGTGTGATTATGATGTTGTTTTTGTTCTGTCTGTCCTGCTGCATACTGGATCCCAGGGAGAGGTAGTGTATCACTGTTTGCTTTTGTGTACTTGTTAAAATACCAAGCGTAATGCACCCAAAAATGAAATTTCATAATTTTCACACCCATGTGTCGATTTGACTTTCCTCTGTATATCACAAAAGGACAATATTGGAGGAATGTTTGTCACTCTTTTACAAAACAATGTAAATATATCATGCACTATATTATCTTATGGCTTTGTGTGAGGAGCAGACGTTATTCACTGAAGATCTTCCCCTCTAGTGCAGCTCTCAAATATTATTTTCTGTTCTGCATGTCTAAACTGAATTAGTTTGAGGGCTTCAGATGAATAACATGAGTCGTTTGGACTAGTTTGGTACAGTGGCGAAGCTACGGGTGGGCCGCAGCCGTGGCCCACCCAATGTGAAGTTGATACTTTTTCAAACGAATTATATTTATTAAATGATAATAATAATAAACGTATAGTTTTCCTAAAACTTCATATATTTACTTTAAAATATAGTTACTGAAAGCCAGCTTATGCACAGTACATTGCACACATTATGTTGCTTTGGCCTTTTTTTTAGCCGCGGAAGCATGGCAGTGGGCTTTGTATTGAACGCACTTCGTTCTACGATACTTTTGTTCCTTCTTGTTTACTTGAGAAGATAGTTTATCAACAAAAGATATATTAAAATTAAGATACAAATCATACAAAACGAAATTCGTTCTGTGGAATAACGAAAGATATTACACAGAAAACAAGAGAATATGAAGTGGTCAAAAATATGTCTGACCCACTTCCTATCTTCCGGCGTACTGCCGTTCCATTTGCCACGGCCTTATGACATTTACAATTTCCTTTCTTAATTAACAAATTGAACAAAAACACAAACAAATAATATTTTAAACTTAAATAAAAAAAATTAAATGTACACTTTTTTAAAATGGCTACAACACATTAAATTTCATGTAAATCATCCATGCTAACACACGTTTTTTATTTGAAAGTAGACATTTCACTCTCTTTTCAAAGACGCAGTTTCGAAGTTTCTCGCTCAAGTTCACGGAGACTAAAGCGCATCCTGTTTGCTTTAAAGCGCAAGGTTTCGTTGTTATTCTGAGTGCACACAAATAAACGTAGAGTATTTACAGATTCGAAATATGTATTAGGCTACTTTTATCTTTATAACCAAACATTTCGGAGATTTTAAGAGCAAGAGCATGGCACCTGTCCTGCTGCGAGCGCTATTCAGCTTCCACACTCCACACACACACACTTCAATAGCGCACATTTCTCTAGATTAACATCATATTGATCGGCCATGTAAAGTTGCTACTACATACTTATTTCAGATGAAAAGAAAAAATAGGCGCGTTTCGACTTTTTCGACTCGATCAAAGTACCGCGAGAGCCAGTCGAAAGCATAGGATCATCTGCTCTCGTATCGCTCTCGCGGTACTTTGATGTCATACACTGACCATTCAGCGCAGCGCCGCTTAAGTCGAACGCGCCTATTTTTCTGTCCCGTCCCAATCTGGTGATTCGTAGCGATTTTGTTTCCCATTCCGCGGTATTTCTGAAAAAAATTCAGCCTCTACATTGCATACGCTTGTCAAAAATGATGATTTGTCAGTTTCAGTTAGTCCCACCCACATTTATGTTTACGAGGTAAGAACATAATAAAATGCGCACGTTTGAAAATAATGTGGAATTTGAAAGTAGTGAAACAAACCCTTAATCAGTCTTTAAAAAAATATTGGATATCCCAAATGAAACTCAAGTCTTAGCACTGAATCCAGACCACCAGGTGATGGATTTTGATGGGAACTTATGAGCGTGTTTAAAGCATCATAGTAGCAACGATACAGTGTTTGAACTGCTAAATAGATGCGTCCTTTGTAGAAAGAAACACATAAACGCTGTGCTACATCTTCTGTACAACAAACTGCATATTTGCAGCTGCGCACGTTTCTGCTGTGTTTATTTACTCATGCTCAAAATGCTGTGTAGCTGGCCATACCCTGGTTTCCTTCATATGAAATAATGTCCACATTCTTAAGAGGCATCAGAGAAGCAATGCCTCAGGAGTTCGCACTATCTGCCAATAAAATGCGTGACTCTTTATGGGCTCAGTCGTCACACCAGAGCGTGTTCCCATAGCATCAGCCATAATGTGGCATCTCGATTATTTTTCAGAGAACCACGGTTTCACACACATCCAAGACGTTTGTTACTGTGCATGCAAAAGTTTATTGGTGTGTGGATAAACATATATATGTCGTCATATCACTTCAATTTTATGTTTGTCTCTTGTCTCTTACAACAGGGACTTTGCATATGTGGCACGAGACAAGTTGACTCATGTGCTCAAGTGTCATGTATTTCGGTGTGACACCCCTGCAAAGAACATAGCCACGAGCCTGCATGACATCTGCTCAAAGGTGAGGACATCATAGCTGCTGGCTCATATTCTTGATTAAATATCAAAGACGTTGTGCACTCTGCTGTAGTGTCCAAAATATTCTACATTTATTGAAACGAGTGTTTAAAGGAATAGTTAAAAAATGAAGAATTTCATTTTAAGAAGAATTACTTATCAGTCAGAATACTGTAGCAAAAGTGGTACAAACGTTTAAAAAAGATGGAACTGCAACCATCTCACAGAGACGTCCAGGTCGTCCACGGAAGTTAACACCTCGTCAGGAGCGTCTTCTGATGAGAAGGGTTGAAGAAAATCGACATGCAATTTCACTGCAGTTATCTAAAGAAGTAGAAAGCCAAACTGGGGTGACTATTTCCCGTGACACAATACGGCGTACACTGCAGAGGAATGGCATGCATGGGTGCCATCCACGAAAGAAGCCTCTCCTAAAGCAAGCACTTATAGGCCTCTCCATTGCTGTTAAAAACATCCACATGCCGAGAGTGAAGAAAACAATTCCGTCGATATGCTCCTTTGTTGTGTGTTTGTTTGTGGCACGTTTACGATGATGTCACGGCAGTAGACGCGGCACAACTATAACGACACGTGAATAATCCCACCCACTCTGAAGCGGTACTAAACTGCAGTGGAAACGCAAACTGAGCCGTGCCGTAACGAGCCGTGCTAAACCGAATCGTACCAAGCAGTGGAAAAGCGCCATAGGTGTCCTGGTCTCCGCTGACATTCAGAGCTGTAGAGGTCGTCTCTAGGTGATGATCCACCATCTGATCTGGATACGGACTGGATCTGGTGACTGCAGTGATCATCTGATCTGGATACGGACTGGATCTATTGACTGCAGTGACCATCTGATCTGGATACGGACTGGATCTATTGACTGCAGTGACCATCTGATCTGGATACGGACTGGATCTATTGACCGCAGTGATCATCCGATCTGGATAAGGACCGGATCGGGTGGCTACGGTGACCTCGGAATAAGAAAGAAAGACTAATAAGATGATGTCGTAGATGTCAATCGTAGATGGCGTAGATGTCAATCTTCTTACGATGTAACAAGTACATTGTGTTTTATGGGAAGTGTTTCCGGTTGACCTAATTAATGCAGCCTAACAATCCTTTAACGGATTTTAATATTAGAAGCGTATTAGTATGTTATGTGTATGCCAGGTTAAAGAGATGGGTCTTTAATCTAGATTTTAACTGACAGAGTGTGTCTGCCTCCCGAACAGTGTTAGGTAGATTGTTCCAGAGTTTGGGCGCTAAATAGAAAAAGGATCTGCCGCCTGCAGTTGATTTTGATATTCTAGGTATTATCAAACGGCCAGAGTTTTGAAATCGTAGCGGACGTGGAGGACTATAATGCGATAAAAGTTTGCTCAAGTTCTCAAGTATTTAAATATAGTTGCAAGAAAAGTGTTGTCAAAGTAAAATGTAATAACTCTTTCTTATAACAAAAAGAACGTAACATTTACACGAAGTAATATACAAAATATGTATAAAGTAAAAAAATATATATTTTGCAGATTGAAGTGCAAAAGAATTATAAGGTCAAGTAACACTTTCTCGTTTGGATGTCAACAGAGGTAGTCGCTTAGATTTCACTCCCCGCCCTACCCTTTTTTTCCTCCCTGCTTGCTTCTGCTGTCTCGTCTCATCTATTGAAGAGACTCCTTCTGCACGGCTCTCCAAACTAGAAAATTATGGATTTGATCAACTGGTCTCTCAGCGCGACTGACACCATCTTCTCAACGAGAAGTCTGGGTTCTGGGGAACCTGTTTGTCCTGACGGGACGTTCGCGGCCGGATATACGAGGGATGCGTGGGAGAGGTGGCAAATCGTGTGTCTGGCGGCTCTTTCCGTTGAGGACGCTGAGGATATCTACCTTTTCGGCACCATGATAACAGGTATTCTGCTAATTGGATTAGGCTTTACCCTGGGTTATCGAAAAATTCAGAAGACGGGAACAGCTGTTCAAAGTCTCACAAGGCTGCCCGTTTTGATTGAAGCTGTGGGAAGAGCGGTCAGCAATGAGACTGAGACTATAAACCGGAATATGGATACCATCATGATGAAACTCGCAGCTTTGGAAGTGAAACTTGGTGATTTCAGAGATCAGAATGGACAAAGAGAATGAGCTGTGGAAATTTTGCAGCTGTTCGCCCCAAAAGTCACAACAATTTAATCTTATCTTTTCTGGCTCCCCGTACCGGCGCCTTGGCCAAGGCCGTCTGGATAACCACCCTGAGAGAGCGATGCAGATGCAGTCTCTTGCTCCCATCCCCGACTACAGACATTATTCCCCTCCCCCATCCAACTGCCTCTGTAACGCTTTTTACCGCCACCTGTCGAGCAGGTCTGCGACCGGCGCCGAAATAAATGGCACTGGACATGTTCCCCTGTTGCAATGTCATGTGTTTATGGTATATGTGCTTTTGTGCTGAGATGTTTTTTTTTCTGTTCTCAGACTGTACTCCAAATGGAGCATAGTCTGGGGGTAAAAAAAAAAAAATTCTCCTCTCTCTCCTCATGTAAAAGCTGTATTTTTCTAAATACCCTGTCTCCTGTTCGGTCTACCCCGTTGTCATATGTATGTTGTGTATGTATGGACAGGTTGATGGCTAATTTCGCTGGTACTTGTACTAGTGACAATAAAGGGCTACTACTACTACTACTACTTTACGATAATATCTCATTAGTTAACCTCAATTAATACATTAACATTAAAAATGAGTTCCTTTTGCATAAGGTTGGTGCACATACTGTACCTCCAGGGCCGTTTGACGAATTTATTATTGGTGGTGCTTCTCATTTTCTATGCTAGATAATTGATCAGACTAATACTTGATGTTTTCTAGTCATTTATTTTTACTCTCTGTGTCCACAAGTATCAGTATTTCTATGTGTAGTTAATAACACCTGTGTGTCTTACTATTTTAGATCAGTTTGGATCAACCAGGTAACCAGATAGAGAACTCAACTGCCGATGCAATGATGTCCATGTGTTTGTTTTATATTGTTTTGTCTGTGTATTTCCCTAGATAATGTCCCAGAGGAAGTCATCCAGCAGACTGAACATGGACCCCTCAAGACTTAGGGACATCCCTTTCCAGGGTAACTTATGACATTAATTTAGCTTTTGTTTGTGCAGAACAGTATGCAACCGTTGACGGTGTTGGCTTTGACTACATTTTTTTCTTTTTAAGTGTGCATCAGATCTTTCTCTCTCACCTTCTCAAGTGAGTACTGTAATGGATAATAATGAAATTATACCATTATGACTGAACTCGATCTTTCTTCCTTCAGAGTTCCCAGCTCCCAAGAATGAGCTGGTCCAGCGCTTCCAGGTGCGGTACTTGGGTCGTGTGCTGGTGGCAAAGCCAGCTGGTAGGAAGTCCTCATTAACTGCTTACCGTTATACAATTATACACAAAGTACATGCTTTTTCCTATTTTTGTGTAGCTGTAAGCACCTAAAATAGCATGTATACATTTCATGTTTAAATCAAAGTTAGCTGGCTGAAATTGAAGTCGAGTCGTGTCGGTTTCTGTCTCTTGAAGGCATGGATGTGATTAATGTAGCACTGCAGACGGCTCTTAACAAAGACAAGGAGGATTGGACACCTGTGACTGTGAACGTGGCTTCTGCTACACTCACTATTCTGACTTCTGAGGTCAGGTTTCTATTTGTTGGCATTATGTGGTACTTCAGTATTACATGTAATGCTTTATCATAAAAATGTGATTAGATAACCATGCTCATATTTCTTGTCTCATTGTCTCAGGCAGAGGAAGTTCTTTCTGAATGTCGTGTGCGTTTCCTGTCATTTATGGGAGTCGGGAAGGATGTGCACACATTTGCATTCATAATGGCTGAGGGACCTGGAGACTTTATCTGCCACATGTTCTGGTGTGATCCAAACGCAGCGAGTTTAAGTGAGGCCGTACAGGCCGCCTGCATGGTGAGTAAGGAGTGCTTGATCTAAATGATCACGTTGTAGTCGTAAAAACAACAGTAGTTGACTATTGTGCTGAATAAAAAGACCATAAAGGGAGTTTACATCAAGAACACCGATCAGAAAATGTAACTTTAAAAATCAAAAGTAGTTGTAAGCCTGAGAGAAAAGATACGTTTTGAACTCTTGACTCTGTGGAGATTAATCTCTAGGATAAAAGGAGACTGTTTTGGAGCAACGATAGACAAAGCTTGGTCACCCCTCGACTTGAGTCTAGAGGCCTCATTTATAAAATGCTGCACAGAAACATCCTAAATTGGATCTAACGATCATCTCTCAAATATGCGTAAGTGTGAATCATAGAATGAACATATGCACAGAAAACGCATGAACGCTTCTCAGATGTGAAATCTATGAATCGCAAATTATCTTAAACTTGCGACTGAACGGTTTCAGCTCTCTGCCTTGTAAACGCCTCCTAATTAATGTCATTAAGATAAAAGATCAGCAGTCATCATCCAAATCCTTTCATTTAGAACAGCTAACATTTCCCAAAATCTGCAGTATTCCGACAAGAAAAAGTGACGCCAAGCACTTTTGCAGTTGTTTGCGCTGGTGTGGATTTAAGTGCACGCACACTCTACGATCAAATCTGAGCGACGCACACTTTATAAATGAGGCTCTAGATCTCAGAACCATCAGCAATCTTTGTTGAGAACTTAATAATGGCAGAACTTTAAAAACTCAATTTTTAAATCAATTCTATAACAAATCAGAAGAGCGTAATATTGTGTGATATTTTTACATTAACCTTAAAAAAAAATGCTCTTCAGGAAATAAAGTAATTCTAAACACTGTTGGTTGTTTGCCTTTAGTTTATAGTACAGTAGAGAGCAAAGAGGAAGCAAAGAACACCAATAATAAATATAAAAAAGTGTGCAACTCCCCAATCTCTTCCACATGTGCAGTGAAGAATTACATTAACTTGCAGTAAATACGGAAGTCCGTCTCCAAAAGGTCAACCATTTCTGTTGGTCTGACTGCTTTGCTAGTGTTTGGGGGTCCTATTATGCTCTTTTACAAAGTCTTGATGTTGTTTTGGGGGTGTTCTAGAACATGCTCTCATGCTCGGTGGTTCAAAAATCACATTATTTTTCGCATCATTTACATTATTACAATACCTCTCTCCCCAGCCTGACAATCAATTCGATTATTTCCGGGATTGATGAAAGCCTGCCTTCTGAAAAACTAAATGTGTTGTGATTGGTTAGCTGTCCCAGTGCGTTTTGATTGGCCAACATCTTAGATGGCGTTATTGCCCCACCCCTTTCCAAAACGGCAAGTTCATCAATATTGCATCAATTCAGACCTCGAGAATATTGACCAAGAGGATCACGCAGAACCTTCGCACACACAGATATTACATTTCAATTATTAAGCTCAGCTTTATTGCTGCTTTATTTGTCACATACACAATTATACAGAGTATAACCAGCAGTGAAATGTGTTTTCTGCATTCAACCCATCCAAGTGCACACACACTTGGAGCAGTGGGCAGCCGACACAGGGGAGCAGTTGGGGGTTCGGTGCCTTGCTCAAGAGTCTCACCTCAGTCGTGGACAATTCTTGCCGGAGCCAAGATTCGAACCCACAACCTCTGGTTACATTAGAGCCACGACTGCCCCCAGTTCTCTGCATTTAACCCATTCTAAGTGCATACGCACCCGGAGCAGTGGGCAGCCATGTTACGGTGCCCGGGGAGCAGTTAGGGGTTCGGTGCCTTGCTCAAGACTGCACGACTTCAATACCACGACTGCACCTCAGAATTCAATTCCTGCCGGCCCGAGACTGGAACCCGCAAACTTTAGGTTAAAGGCCCGACTCTCTAACCATTAGGCCACGACTTCATGGGGGGATATTATGAGAGATATTAAAGTGGTAACGTTATTGTTGTTGTTTTTTTGGCTAAATCAGGTTTTAGATGGGATGTCAACAACAGCTTAAAAACAGCTGCATTGACTATGTACAGATAAATGCAACGGTAATATGTATTTGTTTATTGTTCTTTAATTCTAAAATTGTAACATGAATGGCTGTGAAACTGTTATACAGTTTAATTTATTTATACTATAGTCCCTCAGACTTACATTATTTGTGGCGGCATATAGACGATTTCACTGGCAACAACATAAACAACCGTTACTGCGCATGCCGTGTTTATGGCCCTAACTTAACTTCCGGTAGACATCCAAATAGAATCAATAATAACAGCTAAGTCCATCTGGAGTAGATAATTTTTTATAACAAGCTAAATATGTTAGCTTCGTAAATCAGACGGACTGCGATGCAGCGATAACTACTTGGACGGACTTATAAAAAATACAAATTCACTCTCTGCCAGCAGGAGATGCTTAAAAGCGGGAGAAATAACGTTCTTGTTAGAGTTTCGCGCCCGGTAACGGCTGTAAACTGAGCTTACAAACACTGCTTTATCAGACATATAACATGCGAGATGAAATGAAAATGACATCAAACATTTTCTAAAGACAGTTTTCCTTCAAAAATATAGTGATATAAAAACACCTGCATCTCGTTTTGATTTCTCAACGTGCATTACGTACTCATGTTTATTCAAAATGCCTTTTGGTAAAGTTTTGATATTGTGGTGGGTCGCCACAAATAAATGTATGCATGTATGTGAAACACATCCCACAGCACAACAACCTGAGCCCAACTTCATTACTCATCACTTTAACTGTGTTTGTAGCCGGCGCCACTAACCAGCCCGATATACAAACACAGACCGGAAGTTGACTTTGGTCCGGGCGCGTGCGCATGATCAAACCGTCTATATCTGCAGATGAATTATCTGCCAGCAGGAGGTGCTGTTGGCGAGAGCAAGGTCCCCCCCCCCAACCAACCATTCTAATTCCAGTAGGCAGGTTTAACTGTGTGTTATCACGAATACAGGAAAACAACTTTGTAGTCCAAACGAGCCATTCGTTGTAGTTCTTGAAAAGGGATTTAAAAAAATTGATTGAATATCTCACTTTGGAGTGGACTTTGGGCATGAACCAATCGACAAAGTTACAAATCACAAACTTACACACTGACTAAAATTCAAAATGTGAAAAAGCATAATAGTTTCCCTTTAACAGTGTAAATGAGACCAGAGTATAGTCTAACTCTAGTTCAAGCTGAAATGTGTTGAGGTTCATTGAGGTATCCCATCATCCGCAGCTGAGGTACCAGAAGTGTCTGGACGCTCGGCCTCCCAGCAGTGGAAGCTCTTGTCTGCCCGGCCCGCCTGCTGACTCGGTCGCCCGCAGGGTCGGATCCAGTGTGAAGAAGGGCGTTCAGAGTCTCCTGGGTAGCTTCAAGAGATCTGGATCTCAGACACCCTGAAAGGAAAACACTTCCACAAATATGTTTTGTTCTGTGTGTGTGGTTTTCTGGGCTTCACACCACTGCGACTGTCCTCCTGCGGCTAGCGTGCAATAGGAACCAGAGGACACACAAGCTACATTGCCAGATATTCCATCGTTACACATAATTTTCATTTGCTTTTTCTGTGTTTGTTTACATCAGCAGATGTACTGTAGAAGTGATTTAACACTACCGGGTATGAATGTGATTTAGATTGGATCTTCAGTGTAATCGATGTTATGTGCATTACACTCTCTAATGACACTAAACATTACGCATGCTATCAAAAAACACTAAAATGAGCTTATATACTATGCAATGTGCTTTTTTTTATTAGTTGTTCTTCCTCTGGCTTTGCATTTTGATACGTACTGTGCTAGGTTTAATCAATTCTTCAGAAGAAAAGCAGTCACTCTTCCCCAAACTAAGCATAGATGCCGAACCGTGACTGAAATCAGCCGCAGACCCAGAGTTAGTATCATCTGTATGCGGTTTACCCTAAAACATCAAATCATCATTCACTCATGCATACATGAAAAAAACAGTTTTTGTCTCCACTGACTTTGACTTTATGAACAAAGGTGCAGTTCCACATACGTGACCATGAAGCACAAAACCAGTCATAAAGGTCTTTTTTTATTATTATTGAGATTTATGCATCATCTGAAAGCTGAATAAATAATATTTCCATTGATGTATGGTGTATGATATGACAATATTTGAAAATCTGGAATCTGAGGGTGCCAAAAAATCGAAATATTGAGAAAATCATCTTTAAAGTTGTTCAAATGAAGTCCTTAGCAATGCACAAAAATGAAGTTTTGATATATTTACGGTAGTAAATACACAAAATATCTTCATGGAACATGATCTTAATATCCTAATGATTTTTGGCATAAATAAAAAACCCATACAATGTATTGTTGACTATCGCTACAAATATACCTGTGCTGCTTATGACTGCTTCTGTGCTCCAGGGTCATGTTTATTTGACTTGTCTTGCTTACTGAAGTCACTTTTCATTTCTTCCATTATATTGAATGTTTGTTAAAAATCAAAATTTAACTTATATTACACACAACTGTACATCTACCCACTCTGTCAGATTGTGAACTTAATTAGACTATTTTATTCATTTGTAAAATAGCATTAACATATCCCAGTCTTCCAAAGTCTATTTGCTCATTAAGAAAGCCCCGTGCGTTTGTTTGTTTGATATGATGGATTTCTCTTTATCTTGATGAAAACAATTATTTTTGATTATGATCAAAAACACAATTTAACTTCAGCATAGTGTGTTTAACAAACAATGTGACATGCACTGATTCTCGGGGGTGCTCTGCGTTTGTTCTTGTGTACATACTGCTTTCTCACTAAATATCTTTTGGTCCCTCTTTAAGTTTATTGGTATCTAAATGTATATTGAAGTCACATTGGGGGTAAATTCATTGGAAATATATCTTGAATGTTGCAACGGCGGATGTCTTGCTGTATATAGATTTTATTTATCTCCCAAATACAGCATTGTAACATATTGCCATGTCTTTATCTTTTAATAACGTCAAATTCATAAATATCATGTTCTTTGATTATTCCAGTTAATGCACATACTGAATTTAATAAATTAATGGTGCAAGACAGCATAATTTCTCTGACCCATTTTCACGTCCTGTCGTAAATTTTTGAATGTGCTTGGTTTGTATTTTTCTGCCTCGTGCTTCATCTCGGCTGTGTTTACTCGAATACTTGTGTGTAGGTCTAGATAATGTCATGTGATGCTTAAAATACAGTGCCGTTGGTAACACGCTAGAAAACCTTTAGTGAAGAATAAGCATTCATGTACATATTCTGCATTACATCAAGAAATGGTAGCAAAGAAAATTTCCTTTTTTCAAAGATGTTTGTGTGGCAAAAGCACCGCTATATAAACACAAGCTCAAAATGTTACGTGCTTATGCAGAAATATTCACAGATTGGTCAAATGGTAGATACAAGTACATTTGCTTTTCAAAATAAGGCAAAGTTGTAGCTATGATCTTCTGAAAAGCTAAGGTTCACTCCTGTAAACATTATGGGATGTTTTTGTCATCGTTTTAAGGAGAGTTGAGAAGTGATTTCTTCAAATGTACATTGGATGTTATAGATGCGTATAATGTGACTGGATTGAATAAAACGTTAAATGCATTTAAGTGTTTGTTTTGTGTTAGTCTGAATTATATTTATATATATACACTGCGCTTCATAAGTATTGGGACAGTAATGACGAAATTGCTTTGTTTGCTGTGTAATCATTAGTCAAGACATCTGCAAATATGACTAAAAGATGAATATGAGACAAAACCACAATGTAATTTTATTATTAGCTTCATGTTTTCCCAAATAAAAAGGACAGCACATTTATAGTTCATCTGATGTGAGCATAAGTATTGAATTGAATTCAAGCAGATGTAAAAGATTAAAAGCTAAAAACGTGGCTGTTTCTTTATAAAAGTCCAGAAAGGTGTCAAGCGAACAAAACTACATAAATTAAAAACGGTGCACATTTCATTGATCTATTATACCATTTATTTTTCCAATTATCATCCCCCCAATTCATGGGTGATGGTGATTTTAGACACGTCTTTTAAGGTTCATTTTCACAGCTTTTATGATTTGTCGTTCATCAACTGCTGTAGTTTTTCTCAGCCGATCAGGGGCCTGTACCACGAGGGTGGCTGAACAAACTCGGGGTTACAAGATTAGTTTCGAGTTGACAAAACCAGTCCAATCCGGCTTTGTTGGTACCATGAAGCTGATCCTCTGCTTTCTGTCTACTCAGGCTTTGATCCCGAGTTAATGGAGTGTGACATCATCAATGAGCAGCCAATCACATGCCTTGAAACTGAGAGGAATCCTTATCTTACCATATAAGTGCACGTAAATAATAAATAAAGTTTATAATATTTATAGGTATAAAAACACTTAAAAATCTAAACTCCTATATTTACAGCTATTGAATCTAAAACTTATTCATATTTCATATTATATGTTTATATTAATTTAAAATAAAATCATGATAATTACTATTAAACTAAGCTGGCTTGTGTAATGGATTAAGGGTATAATAACAATATAAATATAAACAACTATAAAAAAAAGAATAATCATCTTTAAAAATCTGATGATTTTCATCTTTAAAAACGTTTTACTATGTAGCGTCCTTTCATTTGGAGTTAGATGTGTCACTTTGCTTGAAGCTGATTTGAGATCTCTAACCCAGAACATAACCGGCCCTGGAGCAGGTTAGCTGTGGAGGGTAACCCAGAACATAACCGGCCCTGGAGCAGGTTAGCTGTGGAGGGTAACCCAGAACATAACCGGCCCGGAGCAGGTTAGCTGTGGAGGGTAACCCAGAACATAACCGGCCCCGGAGCAGGTTAGCTGTGGAGGGTAAGTTACTACGGCAATGATCGCCGCTAAAAGCCAAGCCACTTTCATGGCACCTAAAACCAGGATTGGTGCAGGAGTCGTTGTTGCTAAACCTGCTTTATGGAGGCAAAGGTCGTTGTTGGTTGCTGATTTCTCCATGCCCTTTGTATGCCCTTTGTTTTTGCTATAGCAAAATCATATCCCACCAATAGAATCCATCACATACCAGTAGACACCATAATAGTTTCCATTAAAATCAATACAATTCCCATTATAACCATCAAATACATTACATTTTCTATTGTGTTTTGGGCAGGGTTCTATTGGTGTGTTTTCACCAGGGTTGCCTTATGTCAGCTGTTTTTTCTAGCCTAAAAAACCTTCATGGCAGCCCACATTCTGGTCCGCTCAGACAACATGACAACACTGTAAACCCTGATAAGTAGAATTTACTTAAAAAAACCCAGGTAACCGTTGCCTTAACATTTTTAAGTAATGAAGCATTAGTTGAATAAGTGAGGTGAACTACGTTTTGGACTTAAGCCCATAATGGGAATGGAATAGAACATTTAAGTTGAATGTACTTATAACCGAGTTACAGTAACTGAAGATACTTAGTTTAAACAATCATTCCCCACCCATTTATTTAACTCAGCTTGTTAAGTAAGCATTACTCTATAACCAATTTAACTAAAATTGTATTCTAACTGACCCCAACTTAACTTCTTGTTCCTGAAACTCAAAATATATTTCAATTAATATACCTATGTAAAAATACATACATACACTGCAACATTACACTGATCCAATTGTATTTTTATTGAACATGTCCTTTTTTTTAGCAACAAAAGAAACAAGCCATGGCCTAATAGGGTTCTAGTGTGTAGTTTCCTCAGTGATGGTAAGAAAAGGAAAAAAAAATCATCTTTACTGCCAATCATACAATATTGTACTGCACCTCTTCAAATTTGGTTGACAAACTGCAAAACTCAGCCGGTTGCTCAGACAAACTGCAAAAACTCAGCCCGGTGCTTGAGACAAACTGCAAAACTCAGCCGGTTGCATTGCCGTTCGTGTTGTCATCCCGCCTTGTGCCCGTCCACGAGCTTCTACATTTCAAAAATAAAAGCTTCACAGAGCTTCTACTTTTCAAAGTAAAAGCTCATGTCTGGAATAAAATACTTTTTGTTAAAAAAATCTCTCTATAATTCTATAATATAAATGAGATTATCATGCTGATGAATAAAATACTTAAAAAATATATGTCCGTCTATAAAATAAATGCAGACTAAATTTTAAATGAGGTTTGATCAAATGAACAAATAAATGTTAACATCAGGGACAACAACAATAACGTCCATAAATCACGAACTTACCAGTGACTCCATATGGAAAATAATTTGCGATATCGTATTATGTTTTTGACCCTCTGAACTTACCGTTGGACAGGCAAAACTTGATGATATTAAGTTGTTTTAGCTCAAACACATAATTACAATAAGATAGGCCATTAAAAAGTACAGTTTACTCAGAATTCATAATTAATGTAAAGAAAGACACATGTTTAATTAAGTACATGTTTAAGTAATACCAAACTCAGTTTGTTTGAGGTAGACACTACTGATTGGACTTAAAAACTCAATTACAATAAGAAAGGACAAGAAAAAGTTCAGCTTAATCAGAATTAACAAGTAATGTCAATACAATAAATAAGACACATTTAAGTAATATGTACTCAATCTCTTTGAGTTGAATCAAAATCTGGGTTTACAGTGAATGGTAGCCTCTATAAAACACAAAGGCGGTCTCAGGATGGTTCATGGACACAGTGCAACCTCCCCTCGCTGAGAGCAGTTCACATGCCAGCAGATTGAACCATGGAGCGGAGATGCTGCCCCACGGCTGGCTCTTTGCCTCAGAAGACAACAACTTTCACTCCCTACTTTACTTCTCGAAGCAGTGAGATGCCCTGAGTGGCCCAGCGCTCGCTTGTATGCCTTCTTCCCGCTTGCCCTTATTCCTCAGGTCATCAGTCCGGTGCTCGGTCCCCCTGTTGACCTCACTCTGGAGGAATCAGACGTGGTTCTCCGAGCTGATTCAGCAGTTTTCAGCTCCCGCTGGAGTGAATAACACCATTGTGGAGACAACTCTACGCCCTCAAATGGTCAGTCTTTTCTGAGAGAACAAGGACCCATCCTCTTGTGACGTGTCATATGTGTTGCAAGAGCTGCTGGATAAGGGGCACGCGGCACTGTTTTTATCTGTTTATAAAGTAGAGATGGGTCATTTAAAAATAATTTGATCATTGCATCTGTCAAGGGACAAATGAACTAAAGACTCATGAGGTAATCATTTCCATTCCTCAAATCATCTTTGGCTGCATTATAATTATGTATTTATTATTCATATGTAGTTGGACATGTTTGGAGATTTTGATTGTAGAAAATAACATTTAAAAATGACATGAATAAAAATGTGTTATTTCTGATGAAAAGATCAAATTGGTCAGTACAACAGTAATGGGAAGATTGGATTATTTTACTGACTAAAGTACTGCACTGCACCTCTCATGTATTTGTAATTTTCTTTTGAAATGTGAGAACAGACAATACATAAGTTCTTGTGTCAGATCGAGGAGGATGGTTTCTCCAGGCAAGTCTTCATTTCTCTCAGGGTTTCTTCTTCATATACTTCAACAGTAATGGCAAGGAAAAGCTACATAAACACATTTGATCACTGCGGGGGTTTTCTGTTTCGTTTATCATCATTATTTCCTGTAAAACTTGCTTTGGAACAATGTGTATTATAAAAAGCACTGTACAAATGAGTTTTTCTCAATTGCTTTGGCACATTCTCTTCAGTGAGTGCAAATGACAACTGTTTGCTGGAACTGCAGGACTTTATTGCATGTCTGCAAAAATATAGTTACTCATCATGCTTCAAAACCTAGTTATCGTGTCAGTATTTTGGCCAAGGCCCCCAAAATAGAAAGCATTTTTGTCATCGTGTGAGCGACACATGGTTGACTGGTCAAAATGTTTAGTTGTTTTTTCACCATTAAAATTAAGGTTTTATTAAACAAAATCTGGTATTTGTTGAGAAGAGTCAATAGTACATAGAAAAAAAAATGTATGAACATTTGTATTTATACAGTACATGTTTTGGATTCATACACAAATACCACAAAAATACAAAACATCCATGATTCTTGGTGCGCTCTTGTTGGTCAGGCTAAAGATTTATCAACATGCAACACACTGTTCCTGTGGCTCAGTGGTAGAGCATTGCGTTAGCAGCGCAAAGGTTGTGGGTTCAATTCCCAGGGAACACGCATACTGACAATAAAAATGTATAACCTAAATGCACTAAGTCGCTTTGGATAAAAGCGTCTGCTAAATGCATAAATGTAAAATCACATCTGATGTTTTCCATTGCCATCCCCTGGGGAAAAATCTCCTTGAATGCCGTACCATCCCCTGCAATGATCAGCTGTGATGTCCTCACATGCAGCATTCATGGCATCCAACAGAGACATCTGATCTTGAGCTCTATGATCTACATATATATGCTCCCAAGCTTGATTGGTTACAGTAAATGGTTGATTCAAATTGTATTGCAATTAGATGACATTACAAACAATGTCAATGTCAGATATTTATGGAATATACATGCATGTACACCTATTTTAGATAATTTAATTATTGTTTTGAGCGTGATGAAAAGTTGTAAAGCTAAACTGTCTAGTTGCACAGTTAAAGTGAGAATCGACTCATCAGTTTTGATCAACAAGCCATATGCAATTACTGCAGACAATTATACTTATTGATTTGAGCAAATTGCAAATGTTTTGGCACGTGTGCAATCAATAAGAAATTCCAATCTGATGTGAACAAGAAGCTAATGGTTTAGAGATCTGAACTTATTGCTTCGGGAAAAGAATTGAGCCAAAGCAATAGAGAAAACCTGTAAACATGTGGGTTGCTGTCTTTAAAGAATTGGTAAAGTAAATGTGTAAATCCGTTTAGCTTAATTAATTTAACTGCCTAGGATTAGAGAAAAAAATTACTGAATTCACCAAACACTTGAATATATTTGTTTTCAGTTTTTTGATCCTACATTTAATCTCAGGACACATTATGCCAGGTAACAAGTACTCTGGGCTTTCTGGTCCAGGAACATTGTGTTTCTCACTTATTTGTAAGTTTAAGGTCTGTATGATCTACTTAGACTTACAAGGATTTGGGGAAATGCAGCCGTGTTTACTTCATGTTTTGCACTGGGCTAAAGACAACATTTATCTCACCTGACTACAAGGCACATATTTTCATTCATACTAACAGTATTCAATGCTATATATTAAAAATAGAAACATATGAAGTGATCATTTCTGTAGTTCTGAAATGAGGCACAAAATTATATTACAGAATAATATTTTATTAAATTTCGGAGAGAGCACTTTGTTAATTATCTGAATTACCAAGATAAGAGGCATGTACAGCTCCTCCTCACTGGTACTCTGGGTTCGGCCAAATATCAGCATCGCAAATACGCATTTCCTTTATGTAAGCGTGAAATTATTTAGTAATACGCTTGGATGAAAATATGTTCAGATGGTGGACAGAAACTGGTGTAGTCATTCATGGTTTATTGGTAAGAAACAGTATCAAGACTTGAAGCTCTGGGTAAGTGCTATCAAACAATGCATCACATGATGAGCGGTTTGAGACTACTTCATGTGGCGATACAAACAGATCAACATGGAAATCAATGCTATTTCATATGCTTAACTAGTTCACTCAAACTTGATCCCCTGGGCCAATGGCAGATCTTTGCTGTAGTTGATAGTGCTGAAAGAAAAGAGTCATTGATGCTTTAATTTATCAACAGGAGAGTTATTGTATCCATTTCATCTCCACCTTTTCCTAACGAGCCTACTGAGTTTTAAATGATCCGGTTTGAAGACTTTGCACTCAAAAAGACTGCAACAAATCATGAGACTGCTACAGATAATCCGTTTTTTTATTAAATGGGCTGTAAATGCTCAGATTTCTCTAAACCTGATTATCTTCATGTTTCCTTAATAGCAAATGAAAAAAGACGACATATCTTGTGCATTTGTGCTCTGCTCTCCCAATTTAATTTACAATATAAACCATGAATAATTCCCAGGGATGCAGGTTTTCCCAGGTTTGTTTTCACACGGATGCAGTAAAACATAATACGGACAATACTACTATAATGATATTTAACACATCCGTAATATTGCTGCGGATAGGAGGATCTTTAGGAGTTATTCATGGTATGTTAAATTTCCTTTAAATGGTTGAAGGGCGAGTAAAATAATGTCACCTCATTGTACCCAGTTTTTGAAAATGCTCATAGAGCAAACCTTTGTAAAGTGTAAACTTAAGTTACTCCCATAATTTGTGCAAAGCATCATGGGGCGCAGTAAAAAGGTGGATTATAAGCTCCATGTGTTATTTCAAGCATGCAGGATAGTTTCCTGAGGATCTGATGTAGAGCGACACTCACCACGTGGATCTTCTCATGTACTGCTTCCAGGAGTCACTGCCCGACTCGCGCCCGCCGCCAGTGTGCTTCTCACCTCCTGAGCAAACACAGCACATATCACACACAGATCAACTGGACAATCAGCTCAGGCTGACAGACAGAGACAGAAACTACGCTGGACCTACAAACCGGTCTGTGACTGAGACCCGAGTGAAGCATCACAATGACATTTTTCTTTTTTATAGGGAATTAATTTGACATTCTCGTGATGATTTAAAGAATCAGTGATAAGAATTTAAATTTAATAACTTGTAAAAGTGTCAGATAATTGCAACAATGACAAGTTAAGTCAATTTGCACAAGCTCTAGCTGTTAGACGTCCTCAATGTGCAACGGCCTGGAAAATCAACAAGCGCTTCATTCATTTAGACTAGAGTGCTCTGAATATGAACTAGGCATGCACGATATATGGTTTCGTAGCATCGATATCGCTATGTGTGCATACGCAATAGTCACAACGCAGGGTGTGCGATGTTTAGTACACGGATCGTTATATTTGCTCACACACTGACTACACCGCACACAACAACTAGAGTCCGTCTACACAGTGACAAAGCGACTGCTGCAAATTCTTTGAGCTTTGTGTCAGCATGTTGAACGTGCATTAGTTTACCGTCGGGGACCGCCGCATCCAGTGTCACTGATTATAACGGGTTCTGTGGTATTTTGTCACGCCGCTCGCGTCCGGTGTAGACACGGTGATGAACACCAAACTACGTCCACTTCCGCATCTCTTTTGTGAAATTGTGTCAAAATGCAAGTCTCCTAAACACCGTTGCTTATGGCTTAGGTGAAGGTAAACAATTGAGAAAGAAAATGGACTTGTAACAGTATATTGGTTCACAGCCAATGTTCCTGTGTTAGCTTTAACACAGATTTAATTTACACAGCGAAGATTATGCAGTGTTATTTTACATTTGATTATTCAATTTCTGTTCTTGAATATGGTTAGCCTTACCTGAAAAATATCAAGCACTGTTTCTTTCATTTGTATCTTTGGTCTATTATCAATGCTTGTAATTTGTTTTTTCCTATGCTAACTTGCTCACCAACAATAACCCCAATTATTGATTATGTTTTTCCAAATAGAGCTGTTCAAGTCATCTGATAATATTTATTTTTCAAAACAAATTAAGCTCGGATGAGCTTTATTTGTCACATACACAATTATAAAGAAATGTGTTCTCTGCATTTAACCCATCCAAGTGTACACACTTGGAGCAGTGGGCAGCCGACTGTGCGGTCGCCCGGGGAGCAGTCGTGGACTTCCTGCCGGAGCCGGGATTCGAACCCACAACCTTGGGTTACCTCGGGTTTCAAGTACAATTCTCTATCCATTAGGCCATGACTGCCCACATTATAATATATATATTGCATTATAATATATATTGCAGAAAGACTAAATATCGCAATGTGAGTTTTTTCAAATATCGTGCAGCCCTAATATGGACTGATTCAAATTGAATGAAGATCAAATGATTGCTGTGGATGTTTAAAAAAACAAACTCAATGACAAAACTCTAAGATGGGTATCCAATGGCCAGAGGAATCATGAAAGAGTACATGCATCTGTAGTCAGATTGTGACTGTGCCTCATATACAAACAGCTGAAACTGTAAAATTGTGAATCTAATGGTCCAAACAGTAAGAATGATAAAAGGAACAGTATTCGTCAGGAACTTGGTCTAGATTGTAGGATCTCCAGTTTAAGGTCCTAACTGCATCTATTGTTTGTAGTTTTTGTTATCCTTTTTGTTCAGGTACAAAATTCTGTCTCAAAAACAAGAACTCTGGTCAAGCTTACTTATTTTATGACTGCTCAGCCAAATCGAACATTCATGACATGGGACACAACCTGAGGACACGGCGCTAACAATCTTCCCAAGAACACTGAATATACAGACTCAATTCTGCATGGTTTTAATTGGACTTACCTAGAAAATTGTGTTGTTTTCTTATTTTGATAGCTTGGTTTAAAGATAGTCTAGTGCTAACCTAGGTTAAGGCTGCTTTAAGCTGCTTGTTCTACAAATTTAGTTCAGTCTTCATCAGAATAGCAGACAAGTTAGACAATTCCTTTCTCTTTGTGGCAGTTAGGGATGTGCAATTAATTGCATGCGATTCTCATACGCATCTCTTCAGTAAAGCCGGTTCCTTGATTAGTGGTAAATCTCCATCACCTGTTTTCAAATGGATCGGCAGTTAATACACAGAGCCGTATTTCACTGACAAGCTAGGCAATATCGCAGATGAATCGCATTCGATTAAACAGGTGATGGAGATTTACCGCCAATCACGGAGCCGGCTTTACTGATGAGATGCGCATGAGAATCGTATGCGATTAATTACACAACCCTATGTTTCCAAACTTCTAAGCTCCATTCAGAATGGCTAACCGACTGACAGACCCAGGGACACTGAAGCGCTGTCAATGTTTTTTGTGTGATGCATGATGTTTAGATACGCACCAAACGCTCCTCCGATCTCTGCGCCGCTGGTTGGAATGTTGACGTTCACAATGCCACAGTCAGAGCCTTTGGGGCTATAGACAAACAGCTGTTACGCTCTACTCAACTCACTAAATGAACTCACCAAGACAATTCCATGACAGATTTATAAACATATCGCGCTCCTGCACACTTACCCTAACCAGCGGAACACTCGACCCATGTCTTTAGTGAAGATGCTGCTGGAGAGCCCTTGTTTCACTTCATTATTCCAGGCAAATGCTTCATCCTCTGTCTGAAACCAGTTAGGAAATTACTACCAGCAATATTCTAATTATATAATATAACAACGTATGCAAAACCAGAACGCAATAAAGAAGCCCACCTTGAATTTAAGCACGTAAAGGATGGGCACGAAGGTCTCTGTGTGAACTATGGGAGCATCGTGTAGCAGTCCAGTGATAATGGTAGGCTCCACATAGTTACCCGGGCGATCCATAATCTGAATCAGAATTCAATGCATCATCTCGATAATGAAGTAAAAAAATGCTAAAGCTTACATTTCACAAACATGCTTCAAGACACAAAACTGGTATTTTTCAAAGCTCCAAAATGAAACGACTGATCATGCTAGAGCAGTGCATATGGATGTTGTTTGATAGCAACCTGAAAGTTTCATTACAAAACTAAGAATGAATTAACATCTTCAAAATAAAAAAGAGGGTTCCAAAAAGTTACTTTTTAAAAAATTAAAAAGTTCACCAATGAAACAAAGAATGCTTCAAATCAGATCATTTCTTAACCACTGCTTACTCACTGTGGTCGTGTTTTTTGATTATTTTGTTATTAAGTGTACAGCACATATTTAAATATTCATCTAAACGTCACTCTCAGCAGCGTGGATGGTGTTTGGGTTTTCGTTAATAGTATATCGGTGCAAAGACATTTTTACATTATTTTTCTTTCTAAGCAAAAACCAAAAAAGCACTTTGCCGTGAGTAAACAGGGCACAATCACGTTCAGTCTCTAGAGCGTTAAATGTGCACGACAGAGTGTGAGCAAATATGTTGCTGTTAACTTAATGGTCTAATAACGAGGGTTTCTGAATTCTACATTTCCCCCCTTTAACAGAAACAATTAATGATGCTTTGAAGGGTCCAGTAAATCCAGATGAATCAAGTAAATACAAGACAATATAGGGTTTGCTAAATGTATTCTGTCCCAGAATCCTAACCCAGAATATTTTTGAGAAATGTTTTAGCTTCATTCATACAGATACATAATATTTGTATGACTAGTGTTGTCAAAAGTACTGACTTCAGTACCAGTCCATACTGAAATTAAAATGTAATTATACTAGCATTTCCCACTAGAATTTAATTGCGGTTGAGCGGATTCTTAAAGGGATAGTTCACTCAAAAGTTAAAATTCTGTCACTAATTACTCGCCCTCATTACTCACCCATGCTGTTCTAAACCATATCCACGATCAACGCACAGAAACGTAGCAAGGACATCGGTAAAATAGTCCATGTGACATCAGGGGTTCAACCGCATGCGCACACGGTCTACTACTGAGTGTAAACAGCACTGATTACGTTCTGAGATAATCCCCAAAATGGCAGAAGACAGCAACTCGGGGAGAAGAATTGCAGAATAAATTGATATTGTTTAGTTTGCACAAAAAGTATTCAGAATCAGAATGAGCTTTATTGCCAGGTATATTTACACAAAGAGGAATTTGTTTTCGTGACAAAAGCTACCGCAGTGCAACAGAACAGCACACAAATAATAAAAAGGAGATTTAAAAAGAACAAGTAAATAAGGATAAGAATATACAAATTGACAATTGTATGTACAGGTATATAATAGGGATGGGTCACGATTATCGAATATTCGAATATTCTATTTAATTATAGAAAATCGATTAGGTTGTGCGATTATTTTCTAAAGGTGTACCAGGGCTTGACAATAAAGACTGTCCGATGGCGTGAAGGACGCTCGGATTAGTCACTTGCCAGATCGGGCCACTGCAGGTGGTCACTAAATTGTATCATTTGCATGCGATTTTAAGCCTTGTTTGTTTAAAAAAGTAAGCGATTTAAAAAGCATTTGGGCGCGAAAGACAACTCCTTTCAGTACATGCGCGTTGTGTTCTGTTCTGTGTGAAACAGCGCGAGCACAGACTGCCGCGTCACCGCGAGACGCCTGAACGGCGCCAATACATGAAGTATGCTCAAACTACCCCATCCTGCATGAAGTCAACTTTAGCCAATAATTCATCTATATTAAAATATATTTCAATTTTGTGTTCAAGCACATGTTTGTGTGCGTGAACCAAACTGCTGTGTCGGCTGTGCGGGCGCGGCACACATACATAGTGTGTATACACAATACCCACACACACACTATAGTGTGAGCGCTAAACCATGCTAGAGAACGGAACTTCTGATACGTGCAGGCTGATTGCGTGATCAATAGATGTTAAACAAATATTGTGAGAGGGTCGTTTGTTACAGCGTCCCAAACAACTCAAAATAATAAACCACAAAGTTAACAAAACGATGCACTCCACAGAGTGCTTCTCTGCCGCCTTCACGTCCAGTTATACACATTAATGAAGCCGTGACGAGCTCCCTGCATTCAAATTATTCGTTTTTTTGGTGAAATAATAACGTAAATATTCCACTGGTTGATATATTATATTATATGCAAAATATTTGTGTTGTTTTTTCGTGTTTAATGTGAAGAATGACAGGTTGGATGCCACACTTATTATTATTATTTTGGCAGAGTATACAGGTGTAATTTTCACTTTAACTTCAGGCAATGTAACATGATTTTATGATCGTAATTTTGACTTTATTCTTAAAATATTATGACGTTTAATTAATTAGTTATTTATTTGAGAAGGATAAACTGATCAAACGTGCGCTGGCCGCTTGGTATTAAAAAAAACAAAAACTTGAATTTAACAAAAATAAGATGTTCCAATCATATATCTAAATTAAATTAAATAAAGAAGGAAACAAATAATGACCAAATTGCTATTAAAATCAAAACTGAACTATTTAAATGGCTCAGCTAGAGAGATAGAGAGAGAGACGGGCTCAGACTCAGGAGGAGAATTCTGAGAAGCTGCAGGGATCTATATTCGTTTCCTTGTTTCAATTCAAAGTTCACCGAACTAATTGTGAACAACACTCCCATCTTCTTCCCGAGCATGTGAACATGTTCATTTAATATATGTTTATATATGAAATAGGTTATTGTTATGAAGACAGACGTTAAAATTAATGTTCCCATAATAAGTGCCGTCATTCAGGCGGTTCACAATGTTTTAGCGCGAAATATGTTTTAAGAATGATATTCTGTTTAGCGCGCAATATGTTTTACGCTTAATATTCATTGATGCATTAATCAGATTTAAGATTTTCTTTTTAATAATATGAATGTTCATGCTCATTTTTAAAATAGAAATGTCCTAGCCTTATGAGCAGTTGCATAATTGACGGATTGTTCTGTTAATAAATGCGGTTATTAGGTTAAGTTATATTAATGTTTCAGCACTCATACTTTACAACCATTAATTTTCTTGGGTTAAGATAGACTATTCTATAATTAATTAACCAGTTTATCATACAGATTGAAAGCCTGGATGGTCTCTCTCCCTCTCTCTGTGTGTGTGTGTGTGTGTGTGCGCGTGGTGGGTGGGCGTGTGCATGCGTGGGAGGGGAGCGATTTTCGAATAGTAATCGAATAATACCCAGCGATTATCGATATTACTTTTGCTTAAAATGCCCATCCCTAGTATATAACAATGGACAGTTTTGTATGTACAGGTATATTATGTGCAATTGAAGTGTAGGCCAAGTATGTGTGTTAGATAAATGTGTGTATAAATTCTCGTTCATAAAAATATGGTTGAACCCCTGATGTTACATGGATTCCTTTACAGATGTCCTTGCTATGTTTCTGTGCGGATAAATACCTAGGTTTGTGTTTGTTTTCTTCTAAGAGGTAAAAAAGTAATCTGATCTAACAGTTTATAAGGCTTTTCTGTAGGAGAAGGTACTTTCGAGCCATGCAATACGAAATACCTCGTTTTGTTTTTCCAGCTGTGCTCCCTTTTTGCGGGCTGCTCTACGTTATGCGTACGGCTTGCATGTACGACAGTTAGCGGAAGTAAGAGAACAAAGTTTATAACGTCTTACATTTTTATAATGTTTACATTTTCTTTACAAAAATACATGGATTCGTTACAGTAGGCCTTTAATCACCCGCACTTTTCATTGTAGATGGATGTATTTTATTGCATGTCGTTTGGACTGTGGAACGGAAACACTCGCTCACTTTCATTATACATTTACATTTACGCATTTAGCAGACGCTTTTATCCAAAGCGACTTACATTGCATTCAAGTTACAGTTTCTACATTTTATCAGGTCTTGCTTTCCCTGGGAATCGAACCCATGATCTTGGCGTTGCTAGCGCCATGCTCTACCAGTTGAGCTACATTATAAAGCTTGTAAGAGCAAGGACAATTTTTTAGATAACTCCAATTGTATTTGTCTGAAAGAAGAAAGTCATATACACCTAGAATGGCTTGAAGGTGAGTAAATCATGGTCTAATTTTCATTTTTGGGTGAATTTACCCATTAATGAGAAGCACTGATTTATAGGCAAATCAGTCACAAATGTAGGGCAGTAACAGTCATAAGATGCCCTGTTTCTAGTGTAATAATAACAACATACTGCAACTATTCACAGTGAATGAAGAGTGTTACCTTTCCCCCACACACAAGAGTGCCACCCTGCTGCTTTGCTTGCTCTATGGCCGCCAGATACTGCTCAACAGCTTGTTTGGTGTGCAGAGGTCCATAAAGAGTGTTTGCTGTTAACAAATATAGAAGAAGCCACTGATGAGGCTCCCTGACGCACACCTAACAAAAACAATAAAATGCTCCTGTGCATATAAATATAAACTGTCCATGCAATTATTAGTGACTGAACTTACGGTCCCAGGGGTCACCGATGCGGATCTGCTTGTAAGCTTTAGCGATCCTCTCCACAACATCGTCATGTACACTTTCATGCAGCATCTAATCCAGCAAGAAAACACATGAATAACAATCAGACTGAAACCTGTCTGGTTAAACTATAATTTGGTTAAACTTATCTTTAGCACACTGTACTAACCAGTCGTCTGGTAGTAGTGCAGCGCTGGCCAGCCGTTCCCACAGAGGCAAAGACAGCAGACGGCACAACCAGATTAAGATCAGCGTCCTCAAACACTGGGGCAAAAACATTATGCAATGACTCTGTGTACTATATTAAACATGGAAAGACTTGTGGATTAGTTTCATTTCATCATCTAGTTGTTGTAACCCTACAGTTTATTCAGTTAGACTAGCTCAAAAGACTAATATAATTAATTAAAAGAGAACACCCTTTCAATAAATAAAAATGTAACAAACCTATGATGGCATTATTTCCTCCCAACTCCAACAGCTGACGACCTGTATAAAATAAAAATTTATTCTAAAAATAATCATTCTTAAGTTAAATCAGTACAAAAATTGTTCATATCAATTGACAAAGATAATTATCACAATAAGGTCAAATCTGTTTTTCTATCAAGTTTAAAGGCAGTTAATTAATTAAGGAAGGTAGTTAATTGTGGTTTTATCATCAGAAGACAAATAAATTAATGGTGAATGTTGAGGATTTGTGGAATAATAAAGCCTTCTAATTAAATCGCGTCACACTGTGTGTCTCCTGTTCTTCAGCATCAGTGTTGTTGAGAATATCTAAATAAACTAGTTTAAATAATTAAGACAATGGTGGTTTGTGTCAGAGACGTCTGATCTGAACTCGACCACTTCTCACTGGCTCTTACAATGATTTTTAAAATCACAGTGTGATTGAGAAGCCACTGAGTAAACACATTTGCTCTGAACTCACGCTGGTGTCTTTTGAGCACAGTTCAAACAAGTAGCTCTGTTTTGCTCCACTTTTGCCGTTTAATGTTTCTCATATGCAACAGAAATGGCAGCGCTTATCAGTTGTTTTCAGTAAATTTTGGTCTTAGGGTTAGGGTTTTCACACCTGTCTTGTTTGGTTTGATTAAATCAAACTCAAGTTCGTTTACACCCTTGGTACAGCAATCGCACTCGGGTGCGGACCAAACAACCGCACCGAGACCCAGCTGAAGAGGTGGTCTCGCCCAGCTACCAAACAAACTCTGGTACGGTTCTCATTTAAGGTGTGAACATGACCCGACCTTGATATAACCCAATTGCATAAATCACGCTCAGAATCACACAGCTTGCGTATAAAGTGTTGTTGTTTGCATTTCAATTGCATAAATCACTTGTTTTTAAACAAAATATGAGTTTTCATGACCATAACACACAGCAACATGACATGAGCACACTAAATAGGCTAAAGCTTGCTGCAAAGCCCCAGCAAAAATTACAATGAATGTGTCTGGGGGAACTAGTAAGGAGATATTTGAATTATTTATCAATAAACTAGTGTTTTCTGAGTCAGTGTCACAAAGATGAAGTTAATGATCCTGATACGCCATTTCCTCACTGGACGCGCCTTTAGAGAGAAATGCATACTTATGGATTATAATGAAAGAGTTTGTTATGGATATTAATTATTTAGTTTTGTAGTAATTCAAAGCTTTCTATAGATATATTCATCATGTCTGAAAGGAAAATATTTGCTAAGTTTCGGTTCATTTTTGTGAAGCGCTCCTGTTCAAGACAGACGACAGAAAGCGCATCCTATTTGTTTTCTTTATTTCACAAAATTTTCTTGATATTGTGTTTATACAGAAATATAAGTGGACTCTTTACAGTTTTAAACTATGTATTATTCTTACCTTTTATGAGCAACAATTATGGTGTATGTAATTTGTTTCCACTGATGTCTTGAAGCACTTCAGCTTCCACTCTCTGCACAAACGATTGGATATGCGCCTAATAGCCCACATTTATCTAGGTTAAATGTTTAAACTAACATTGTGACATGCTTTACGTATTTCATATCTATAAATTGTATTAACTAACATCGTATGACATTGTCTTATATGATGCTCATAAGTTTCTTCATATTGCGTTTCTCATAACAGCAAATCAGTAAAAGAATAAAAATTGCACTATGAAAAATCTCCATGATTAAGCTGTTTTTGCACTTCCTGTTTTTCACTGCGTGAGATTTTCTGTCCAATGAACGGATGACCTTAGCACTAGGGGTGTAAATCAGATGGTTCGTCATGATTCGATATCGATTCTCATACCCAGCGATACAATTTTGCCGATACCTCGGCAAAAAAAGGTGCCTTTTTATACTAGATATTGATATTTTACGCGTGGCAACTATGCATCGTATCGCCACACATCCCACCTATATCAGACGATCCATCTGAATCATTACACCCCTAATTAGTTAGCACATGTGGTTTTGTTTACAATTTCTGGTTACCTATGTAAAAAGGGTGTGAAAGCAACCCACAACCAAAAAAAATAAATATTTGGTACCAGACATCCAAGAGACAAGTGGAACTAGCCACTTTCCTGGTGTGAATACACCCTATAGACTAACTAGGACTCGTCACAGCACTTAGTCTTTTGTTAGTTTCTTTGCTTCTATCAATAGTAAGTCTCTTTGGATAAAAGCGTCAGATAAATGACTAAATGTAAAAATGAATAATAAAACTCACCGAACCGTTCTTGTACCATCATGGCCACCTGTTTGCCCACCTGCGTGCTGCCTGTGAAGGACAGCAGACCTACTCGCTCATCTTTAGCCATGGCCGTGCTACACACACACACACACACACAGACAACTGAATGCTTTTCTCTGTACAGTAATCGTTTGGCTCTGGTTCTTGATGTTCTAATGGTCTCATGTGATTGAGAAGTGCAAAACGGAGTCTAGCACAAATGTGCTTTATTTCAGTGGTGTATTCGTGTCATACCCAATGTCAGCACCACCGCACGTCATAGAACAGATCGCTCCAGGAAGGTGATTGCGCTCCAGCACCTCAGCTACAATCCTACACACAAACATGAAAAACAGACCTTTAGAAACTCTAATCAATTAAAACTAGAGTACACAATCCATTATTAGTCCAAAATCAGTGTTTTTGAATGCCGGACGTTTGGGAATGCGATGGTGTGAGAGTTCTGGGAGATAATTATACTTAATCATTCTGATGGCAGACTTTGGCTCAGGCGTTTCAGAGTGACAGTGTTTGCGATAGTGAGCAGAGATATTTAAGGAGACAGGAACACTGAACTGAAGGGACTGACAGCCTCAGGGATTATACAACACGGAAATGTTGGGAAGTTTTTTAAGTTTTAATAAAATGAAAAATAAAACTTTCAAATCACATGAGCCAATATTTTATTCACAATAGAACATAAATGTTTAATCTGAGAAATTTTAACATTTTATGCGCAAAATGAGCTCATTTCAAATTTGATGCCTGCTACAGGTCTGAAAATCGTTGGGACGGGGGCCTGTTTACCATGGTGTAGCATCTCATCTTCCTTTCAAAACAGTTTGAAGACGTCTGTGCATCGAGGTTATGAGTTTCTGCAGTCTTGGTGTTGCAATTTGGTCCCATTCTTGCCTGATATAGGGTTCCAGCTGCTGAAGAGTTTGTGGTCGTCTTTGACATATTTTTGGTTTAATGATGTGCCAAATGTTCTCTATAGGTGAAAGATCTGGACTGCAGGCAGGCCAATTCAGCACCGGACTCTTCTACTATGAAGCCATGCTGTTGTAATAGCTGCAGTATGTGGTTTTGCATTGTCTTGCTGAAATAAAGGTCATCTGGAGAGGAGCATATGTTCCTCTAAAACCTTTATATACCTTTCAGCGTTCATAGTGTCTTCCAAAACATGCAAGCTGCCCATGCCTGTATGCACTTATGCACCCCCATACCATCAGAGATGCTGGCTATTGAACTGAACGCTGATAACACGCTAAAAGTTCTTCCTACGCTCTAACCCGGAGGACACGGCGTCTGTGATTTACAACAAGAATGCCAAATTTGGACTCGTCTGACCACTTTGAAACAGTCCATTTTAAATGAGCGGTGGCCCACAGGACATGATGGTGCTTCTGGATCATGTTCACATATGGCTTCCTTTTTGCATGATAGAGCTTTAGTTGGCATCTGCAGATGGCACGGTGGATTGTGTTTACAGACAGTGGTTTCTGGAAGTATTCCTGAGCCCATTTAGTAATGTCAATGACAGAATCATGCCGATGAGTGATGCGGTGTCGTCTGACGCCGGCTTCACACTGCAAGCGTAAGCAGGGCGTAAGCAGCGCGTAAGCAGCGCGTAAGCAGAGCAGGAGCAGCGCGTAGCCATTTTGCATTCACACCGGCAGCGTTTGCAGCGCGCGGCTGAACAGCGTCTTCTGTACAAAATTGGCAAATTCGAATCTAATTTTAAATACAATTGGTCTTGATTTATTATTAGAATAGTTTATATTACTGTATTTGTTTTATTTACACTGTACATGTGCATCTCTGTTTATGTGCAGTACGTATTGTAGATAGAAGAAAGGCAATTGCGCTGTATTTGTTACTGCGGAGATTACGAAGAAGGACACGACGTAGATTTTGGGTGCCCCCAGGCAACGGAACAGCAAAAAACAATAACTGACCATAGCAGAAATGTTATAGATATTTTATACTTGTGTTTATAGAATATGGTCAATATTTTAAAGGTTTGTACTTGTAACCAGAAGTTTCTTTTTGCACATATATACTGTAAGCTGTTGTTCTTTATGTTTGTTTGTATTGATTGTTATTTACAGATTGTAAAAAGTTGTACTGATTGGACAGATTGTACTTTTTGTCTTTCAAAAAACAAAACAAAAAAAATGACGTGCCAAGCAAAATGACTAGTCCTTTGTAAAAAAAAAAAACACATTAATTTAGGAGAATGACATGCCTTTGAAGTTTTGGTCAAAAGATTACATCTACAATGTTGACATATTTTGCATCTTTATTCAACATTTATTAGCAAACCTCTTTCATAATGCCTGCTGACGAACGCTTCTTTAATAATGAAGCAATATCTGATAAACATACTCATAAACAGCAGATTTACAAGCAATCTCCATGCTAACATCTTCAACATGCATCGTAAATGTCTTTATTAACACGTAAAATGTAAACGTTGTAATAGGGATTTTAGCAAAAACACGAAAAACACACTTTCAAACAAGTCACCCACATCATAGACTTATTTGGTGTAGCTGCATGTGTAATATTTATGTGACGTATTTGAATATGTATTTATTCGTTTGTCACTTCGTGTATTATCAAATAATCAATCCACTGCATCCCATGCCTTTTCTTTGGCTTGTAAGTCCTTATACATTACATTTGGTGGGTCATGACTTTTTGTTTTTCCACTTCTATGATGAGACGAGTGTCGTCCATTAGGTCATCTTCCAAGTGTACTCTGAAGACCCCCGTCTGGCTACACCGGGCGCTGTCACGTGCGTTTGTTGATGATGCCTGTTGTCAGCATGACATCTGCTTCTATGCCAACATATAGGCCTATAAACTACACAATATATATTACAACTTGCTACGAAATAGTTGAACTTCATGGTAACTGTTTAAAATACATTACATCCCATTTACAAACTTTAAATATGTTTTTTTTTTTGAGTGTCGATCATAAATAATGTCCTGTCACTTTAATTGAGCGTAAGCAGCGCGGCAAAAATAGACTCGGCGCCGAAACGATCGCGGCACTGCCGCTCCTGCTCTGCTCCTGCTACGCGCTGCCGCGCCGCTCCTGCGTGCTGTGTGAACGCTCTCATCCGTTAACATGGGCGCCGAAAAAAATACGCGCTGCTTACGCCCTGCTTACGCGTGCAGTGTGAAGCCGGCGTGAGGGCCCGAAGACCACAGGCATCCAACAAAGGTCTTCTGCCTTGTCCCTTACGCACAGAGATTTCTCCAGTTTCTCTGAATCTTTTGATGATGTTATGCTCTGTAGATGATGAGATTAGCAAAGACTTTGCAATTTGACGTTGAGGAACGTTGTTTTTAAAGTATTCCACAATATTTTTACTCACTCTTTCACAGATTGTAGAGCCTCTGCCCATCTTTACTTCTGAGAGACTCTGCCTCTCTAAGACATCGCTTTTATAGCTAATCATGTTACAGACCCGATGTCAATTAACTTAAATTTGCTGCTAGATGTTCTCCCAGCTGAATCTTTTCAAAATGTCTTGCTTTTTCTACCCTTTGTTGCCCCCGTGCCAACTATTTTGAGATCTATAGCAGGCATCAAATTTCAAATTAACAAACAAATAAAGCCCCCACATATATTTTTTTTAATCATCCGATAAGCTGTTTCACTCTGAAATATATGTGAAATGACTATTTGGTGGGTAACGGATCCATGTCAGACGACAGAAAACCATACCTGGTGACAGCGACGCTCGTGAGGGGTGTCGTCGGCGCTCCTTTCCTATCAAGCAAAGAAATATAAGTCATTGACTGCACACTGAATGCTGTAACTACACATCCTGAGATAACGGAGGTCTAACCAGAGACAAACGTTGCCGCAGATGAGAGCGATGGCATTGTTCCAGCCGTATACAGCCACAGGAAAGTTAAAGGCAGTGATAATTCCTACCAAACCCACAGGATTCCACTGCTCGATGAGTGCTTCACCGGCCCCAATGCCCCCCACTTACTCCAAACAACCCTGCATCCACACCGTCTGCAAAACTCCCCAACCTCCACCTGTTATCCACATGCATATTAGAAACTTACCTAACCTCACTACTCCTCTACCACAAAATGGGCCGCCCACTCAAAACACGTCCCAGCCGTCCATAACCTCATTTTCGCACCTCCACATACTCCCCCACTTCACCAACAAACCTCCCCACATAGATTCATCCCCATCTTCTCCAGAACCCCCTGCACACACAGCACACCTGTCTCACCCCTCTCCCGCCGCCGACATTCCCAGCCTCTTCAACTCAATAGCAGTCTTACCAATCAGCCGAGAGCTTTCCCCCTTAAGCCTCTCAAACTTAGATAGCCTCTTCACAAGATCTCTAGAGTCATTTCCCCCCTGGAGGGAGTACCTGGACCCTGATGAAAGGAATTTAAGTATTTGTTTCCCGAAGATCCCCCCGAAGGGCCCACCAACCAACAGAATGAATCATCCTCACTTGAGTGCAAATCCTCACCCTAACTTCTGGGCACTCACTAGGTGCATTTCATACACCATCAACCCAATAGGTAAAAGTTCAATCCGAATGAAAATGCTCCATACAAACACCTCAATCAGAATAAAAATGCCCAAACCGAATGAAACTGTAATCGGTTTGAGAGGGGTGGGATAACCCTTTCAATGAACCGGACAAAATTAAAACTCATGTAAACGCGTTAACCGAATACTTTGCGGCATTCTGGAATTTGGGGCACTACAGTAAAGACCGGGAAATAGTGGAGGTAGATGTTAAAATTTACGTTCTATGTGACCGGATTGAACACGGGTCTAAAATTAAGCGCAATTTTCTGTTTGTCAGCTTAGAATCAACACAATAGTGACAGCTCAATGAAAATAAACAACTTGACCAAAATGTGCCTTTGTCATTTGTATTTATTCATTGCAGACTCATAATTTATAAGTGCTCACCCAAGGAAATGTTATGTGTGATATAGTTCTCCGTGTTCATAAAGCAACGATCCTTTGATTCATTGTTCAGCCACTCTTGGTAAGAAATAGTTTATTTTTTCTATTTAAATACAGTAATACTTTGTAGCATCAGAATACGATTCGTTTCAGAGCTGCATTACAGAGAGCCGTACTGCTATTTTATCCCTCAACGCTTTAACATTAAGAAATCATGGCCATATGATAATTGTGTTGAACTGGCTGAGAACAAGCTATATGTGTTCATTATTTTACCTGATAGATATATATATGTGCAACTTAGATACTAGAAAACACAATCGAGAAATCAGTTTGGTTAAATAACAGAATTTTCATTTTTGGGTGTACTGTTCAGTTCATGGCTCTCTCGCCTAACAAACTGATTATCTCAATCAGGTGTGTTAAATAAGGGAGACATGCAAAATGTGCAGAGCAGGGGGTCCCCAGGACTGGAATTGAGAACCACTGCTTTAAGCAGTGTTGCCTCTTTTTTGGTACGTTTACATGCAACCAAATAATCCGTAAGTAATCGGACCGAAGTTGTGCATGTAAACACAGCCATTAAGGCTTTTAACATGCTTAATTTCATGAAGTTGGTCTGCATGATGTCAAACTATTGACAATGCTACAAATGTTATACTTTAAAACTTTCTCCCCAACCAGTTAATCAGAAGTTGCATGGTTACATAAACTGGATTGAGAAAGTTACGAATAAAATATGGGAATCCAGAAATTAAATTACATAATTTGTGTCATTGTAGCAAACTCAGTACTTGATATGAAAGCTTACATCTGCCCACACTTTCCACGCGTCTTGTGCTTTCTGTACAGTTTTCTCATATTCTGCCATGGTTGCCTGTATAAAGACAACATTTATTCAGGGAGAGTCACATCTTTTAATGTGCGTTTATTGTGTTTCATGAACTAAAGCACGGATCGGCTTACCTGGCGCACTCGGGCAATGGGCTCATTGTTGGCTGGACAGTATGAAGTGACCGCCTATGAAACAGAGAATGCATTAAACAGAGCATCCTTCCAGTAAAAACAACTCAGCCAATGCTTTATTATCCTGCGTCATGAATTATTAATAGCAGGTCTAGCTAATCTTTGCCTTTGCAACATCGTTTTTTTCCTGAGGTTACTACATATTCGTCATTTTTAATTTGTCCAATTCTTACATCGTCAATAAATCCAGAAGCTGCATGTGAAGTGGCACTTAAATGCATTTACACACTGTTCAACGAAGCTCAGAGGAAGCATGAATGCATCTGCATTGCAAAATAAATGCATGAATAATGTTCCAAGATTATTAGCATTTAATTCCTTTTTATTTACAAATATCAATATATGTTGTTGAATATTTAAATGTGAAATGTTAAAAACGCAATGGCACTTTTACGTATGAAACCACAAGTAGTCTTACTCTTAATCAGCGAGTCAATCATTCAACCAAATTTGTTCGAACGGCTGATTAATGGTTGATAATGTGTTTATGAGCTGGTCACTGAATCACTTTTATTCGTTCAAAAACACTGAATTGTTCAGTAACTAAACACCACCATGCGTTGCTCGGTGTTGTCTAAAATGTAAGTCCCTTAATAGTCCCTTGTGTTGTGTTGCTTATCATGTCTTTGTGCTGCTGTGCTCTTTTACTCAGACGGGTTGCATGAGCCTCATGAGCATTGTTTCGGTTCATAATCAAAATCAAATCACTTTTATTGTCACATCACCACACACCACAAGTGCCTTGGTGAGTTAAATTCTTACGAGCGTGCTCCAGACAGCGCAAAAAAAATCGAAACAAAAATAAATAAAAAAACAACTATTTACATATGGACAGTACATATTTACAGACTGTACAGAAGACAATGTGCAAAATACACACATATACTAAGTACACAGAGTGTATTATAAAGACATACTTAGTTACCAATACACATTATACACCATATGTACACGTCTGCATTATGTCCACATCTATGCATAGTAATATGTGAAGGTGCAACAGATTATAGTTTACAGTAGATTGGTCTGCAGCAGAGAGAGAGCAGTCTGTGGGACAGGTGGCTGGAGTCTTTGATAATCCTCCAGGCTTTCCTTGTACACCGCCTGGTGTAGATGTCCTGGAGGGAGGGAAGCTCACCTCCAACAATGTGGCAGGCAGTTCGCACGACCCTTTGCAGAGCCCTGCGGTTGCCAGCGGTTGTGTTTCCAAACCAGGGCGGTGATGCAGCCGGTCAGGATGCTCTCCACAGTGCAGGTGTTAGAAGGATCTGAGGATGTGGGGCTCGTTCTAAACTTCCTCAGCCGTCTCAGGAAGAAGAGGCGCTGATGTGCCTTCTTCAGCACTGCATCTGTGTGAGCAGACCATGTGAGATCCTTGGTGATGTGAAGCCCGAAGAACTTAAAGATGTTAACCCGCTCCACAGGTGTCTTGTCGATGGGTGTGTGTTCTCTGCTCTGTCTCCTGTAATCCACCACCAGCTCCTTGGTCTTGTCGATGTTAAGTGAGAGGTGGTTCTCCTGACACCATTTAGTCAGGGTACTCACCTCCTCTCTGTAGGCCATCTCATCGTTGTCGGTGATCAGGCCTATCACCGTTGTGTCATCGGCATATTTGACGATGACGTTGGAGCTGTGTGTTGCTGAGCTCGATGGCTGAGTCTGGAACCATAGCAGACATCCAGGTTTCTGTGAGGCAAATAACACAGCAGTCCCTTGTTTCTCGTTGGTATGAGATGCGCGACCGCAGTTCGCAGAGTTTGTTATCCAGTGACTGAACGTTAGCCAGCAAAATTGTTGGGAGACTAGGTCGGAAAGCACGGCGTCTCAGTCTGACGAGAACGCCAGCTCTCTTCCCTCTTTTCGGCGTCGGCGGCATTTCCTCGATTGCGCGACCCAGACAATTGTACACTGGATTGTTCACAGACACGGCATCAGAGCCCTTTGTCTGGGTCACGCAATCGAGGAAATGCCGCCGACGTTGATCACGTCAAGAACTCAAAGTCCGGTTTGTGTTGCGCGACAGAGGAACCAATGTTTAAAAGTGTGTCACTATCGTAGACAGTTATACTAACAACAGCTAACACGTAAAACAACAAAAAAACATACGAAAAACTGCAAAGTTTTCCCAGAGCTTGCAACACGGCTGCCATTCTCGGCGCCATCTTGGATCAGCCGCCGTTTTCACTCAACAGACTAAAATTACAATGCTTCTCGCCAAAGTTTCAATGCTATTGGTTTTTTTTGGTTACTAGTCAAGTAAAGCACCAGATATATTCTTTCAAAAATAAGATTACATTTTATAGTTGTTAATGTGTCATGTCAATTTCTGCACTGAAAGCCTACTAGCTTGCATGCTACAGTTGAAAGGGTCAGCAGTGTAGGACAGTAGTAGGATAGAGCTACAGCCCAAATGTTAAAAGCACAAACAAGTGATTGAATAAATGTATAAACTTGATAGGTTACACTTTATATTACATCCTTGTTACAGTGTAATTGCACATTTAAATACATGTACTTGCTATATGGTTAGGGTTTGTCAGAGTTACTTGCATGTAATTATGCATAATATATCGTTATTGTAATAGTAACGTTAAGTACAAGTAACGTGTAAAAAGGACACCTTAAAATATAACGTGTTACCACCAGCATTTTTTCACAGACTTTAACGTTAAATGCTGATGTTTAATATCAGTTAACGTTAGAAATAACAGACCGACTAACGTTAAGTCATGAGTGAGAAAGAAGCAGGTTAACAAACTGTTACCAGTACTCTTGACTAGTGCTGTGAACTACTCGGAGCTAAGCTTTCACGAACCACAAGCCTATAAACAACACACAAGTGAAACAAAGGTGTATTTGATCGAGAAATAGCGATATCGTTTGGCTATATTTAGCTCGCGTCGCGTCTGTGATACTCTTACCTGGCCCTGACCGCCCCAGGAGCCGCTATACACGCCGGCGTTGTCCTCGGAAAGTCCTAGCTCTTTCAGCCAGCTGTACTGCGGCTGGTTAACGAGCAGCGTCGACATGTTCACCGCTCCAGCTCCGACACGCAGCGACAGTTTAGTCCTCAAAGCGAAGAGCCGCGCCACTCTCAGCGTCAGCACGCGCTGCATCCTGAACTGACCCACGCAGCCGAGCGCCACGCGCATGACGTGCGTGGTCACGTGTGTACGGTGCTTCTGATTGGTCAGCTAGCAACTCACCCCCTTCAAAGATTATAGAGGCACATATGTAACACTGGTCTACGACGGCGTTTTAGTGCCACATAAAAAAAAAAAAAAATCTAAGATTACGAGATTAAAGTCGTAATATTTCGAGAATAAAGTCGAAACTACGAGAATAAAGTCGAAACTACGAGAAAAAAAGTCGAAATGTTACGAGATTAAAGTCGAAACACTTCGAGAATAAAGTCGAAATGTTACGAGATTAAAGTCGAAATGTTACGAGAATAAAGTCGTAATATTTCGAGAATAAAGTCGTAATATTACGAGAATAAAGTCGAAACACTTCGAGAATAAAGTCGAAATGTTACGAGAATAAAGTCGAAACACTACGAGAATAAAGTCGTAACATTTCGAGAATAAAGTCGTAATATTTCGAGAATAAACTCGTAGTAATACGAGATTAAACTCCTAATATTTTGAGAAAATCACAGAATTGCTAGAAACAATGGCTGTGGAGGATTTGGTTAAATCCTACTTTAGATTAGGATTTAGCAATAAGGAAATTCTTTGTCTTTTGGCGCATCAGCACGGAGTTATAATTAGTAAAAGGACACTGCAGCGGTTATGTAGGAAACTTAATTTATTCAGAAGAAAAAATCAGACAGACATTGAGGAAATTGCCTCTTTTGTGCAGTCTGAGATGGCGACCAGTGGTCGACTCCAAGGATATCGATGGTTACATCTGCGTACTATTCGAAGAGGATATGTTGTTTCTCAAGAGACTATGAGGATGGTGATCAAAGAAATCGACCCTGAAGGAGTTGAACTTCGGCGCGCTCGACGTCTCCGAATATGCCATAATGCCACAACGCGTTGGGACCCCGGCTGAAGTACTGGCGACGTCGTTATTTTTCTTCTGAATAAATTAAGTTTCCTACATAACCGCTGCAGTGTCCTTTTACTAATTATAACTCCGTGCTGATGCGCCAAAAGACAAAGAATTTCCTTATTGCTAAATCCTAATCTAAAGTAGGATTTACCAAATCCTCCACATCATTGTTTCTAGCAATGCTGTGATTTTCTCAAAATATTAGGAGTTTAATCTCGTATTACTACGAGTTTATTCTCGAAATATTACGACTTTATTCTCGAAATATTACGACTTTATTCTCGTAGTGTTTCGACTTTATTCTCGTAACATTTCGACTTTATTCTCGAAGTGTTTCGACTTTATTCTCGAAATATTACGACTTTAATCTCGTAACATTTCGACTTTATTCTCGAAGTGTTTCGACTTTATTCTCGTAACATTTCGACTTTTTTTCTCGTAGTTTCGACTTTATTCTCGAAATATTATGACTTTAATCTCGTAATCTTAGATTTTTTTTATTTTTTTATGTTGCACTAAAACGCCGTCGTACTGGTCACAAAACCAGCCATAGATGTAAAAAAAAAATTAAACGAGCTGATTAAGCTGATTAAATAATCTTTCCATTAATGTATGGTTTGTTACGATAGGACAATCTTTGAAAATCTGGAATCTGAGCGTGCAAAAAATTCTACATATTGAGAAATTTTTGGCATTAAAGACAAATTTATAATTTTGATCCATACAATGTATTTTTGGCTACCGCTACAAATATACATGTCCTGCTTATGACTGCTTTAGTGCTGTAGGGACACAATGTATCTGTTTCAGACAGAGCAGCTGAATGTCTATTGCATTTTATCAATATGCCGGTGCACAAACACATCTCATTTAGTAGAAGTCATAAATATCAAATATAAATCATGTGTTCTGAGGAAAAGTTCATAAAGCGGGTACGTGTACCCATTAAGCCCACCAAAACGTTTGAGGTTAGGTGTTTTTCATAGATATTGAAAAATAATAGAAAAATAATTTGTTAAAATGCAAGATTTATCTCTCATTTGAAAATGTATTATTAGTCCATGTACTTTAGAATACGAAATGTAAATATTTTATGAATAAAGTCAAAAGTCTGGCATTGGTACTTCAGCACATTTAAGCCGGCATGTGTTCATAATAAGCCCACATTATGATTGATTCACCAAATATATTAACATTTATTGATTTTAAAGAAGTAAAACAACATGGTATTTATTCAGTGAGAGCGAAGTATTTAAAAAATAATTTTACTAATGTTTACTAAATGCATTTATTTGTAAATTACTATAAAATTAATTAAAAACACAGTGTTTTAAAATGAATAAAACACATAGTGTTTGTAGTTCACATACTTGATTCATTGGCAGTATATATTTTAGTAAGGCTAATGGTTTAGCTTTGTCTGCAAGCAAAACTCATCTTTACATTTAAAGGAAAATTATAGAAATTATAAAGTACTATTTGTTCATACACACACACACAAACAACATGTATCTCTTATTTGACGTAATATTAGTGTATTTACCAAAGAGCTGGCTGAACAGAAATGTGTGTATTTCTGAAGGGTCCTGAAGTGTGTGGACACCTAACCAATAAATAACAATAACAAATAAACATATGCAACACATCCAAGTGCATTTACCTAAGTAATAATCTATTTAATTCATATGAACTGTGATATTTAAAAGTGTAAAACTGAGTGATGCATGTTTATTGTCATATTGCAACAGATACAATTTGGTTATATTAGATGCATACCTTATCTTATTTAACCACAATCCTGATATTTGCATCAAAACTGCACACTTGTACACAACTGTATCATATCGTTCACAAGTGCAGTGCGGAGTACCTCAAGGCTCGGTTCTAGGGCCGTTCACGCTTTACATGTTGCCCTTGAGAGATATCATCAGGAAAAACGGGGTGAGCTTTCACTGTTATGCTGATGATATAGTGTGCCTTAGCGAGGGTGAACGCACAGGAACAGAAGTCATCGCTGGGAAAATATTATACATTCGTAGCAAACACCCCTGCAGCAGCACGTGACCGGACAGTGTATCCAGACAGAGATTGTTACAGATATAGAGCTTGCACTGAGTGCAGAGGACTGTAGAACAAGTCAGAAACAGAACTGGGAAAAGTGTATTGGAATAATTAGGGATGGGTACCGAAACTCGGTATTTAATCGGTCTCGGGGCTAAATTATAAAAGACCGGAGTATCGATAAGCTCTGACGTTAACGGTTCTGTTATCGGTACTGGAGAAATTAAGAAAACACACATACGTTTATTATTGCTATATATATATATATACACATTATCTTGCAAATTCTATCCCGCCAGAGTCACCAGCTGTTTTTATATGCAATAATATTCAAACTCTTGAATGATGCATTTTTGCTATTCCAAAATCATAAGCGAGATCGCTCACGTGGATGAGTTCAGCACGCGCAACATGAAAGCCCTGTTTATGATAGAAGATAACTAACCATTAAACATGCACTTTAGGCCTGTGGCTGTTATATTAAACTGAGTTTATTTAATGTTTTGTTTAGCTTCTAATGATTATAGCCATGTTTCTTCTAGCACAACTTCCTTCTCTTCACAGCGGCGTGCATTCGTTCCTCCCTGACCAAAACTTAAGGTCAGAATCAGATCAATCATCTGTCGATTGTTGTAAAATGCCGTCTTTACAGTTACTAAATTGCTGGACATGTTTGATAATAAAACGTTGAAAGTACAATCCACACGAGAGACGCTGTTCCCCAGGCTGAAGTGTGTGTGCCTGCGCGTGTGTGTGTGTGTTTTCGCGCGCGTGTGTGTGTGCGTGTGCGCGTGCGCGGCGTGCTCCAAAACAGACAAGCAAAGTACACTTTGAGCTTCGGGCGCGTCCAAACGATCAAATACACACACAATATGTAAAAACGGCCGGCTTGGAGAGTATTCACTTAAACACAGTTTATATAAAGTGAACGAGAACAGTTGGGAGAAAATTGTGTGTCAATATTTTGTCAGTGACAGATTGGAGCTTCTTTAATGTTATAAGAACAAAATACAAAGAGAAAATCACTCACAGCTCATAATCTGAATAAAGTAATAGCTTTAATAAGCATTAATCTATCAGTATATACAGTGAAAACTATGCAGCGTTCATTTACATTTGATCACTTTTAGATTGATTTTGTAGCTATTATTTACCTGAACATTAATGTTAGTAGACCATCATAGATAAATGAAAGCACTGTTTTTTTTTTACATTTGTTTTATGGTATGACAAATGGTATATTTGTCAGTTTGTTTAACTTTTTGTTTCTTTATTCCTGTTATTACTCATCTTATCTTATGTATAAAACACTAAAAATGCCTGCACACTGGTGCATTTACAAAGTGATGTTTCATATTATTTAATGAAATTATGTATTTAAGAATTTAATATTATTTTCTAGAATAAAAGCCATGTTAATTAACTGCTAATCTATCATAAAATATATATAATCATACATATATGGTATGTATGTGGGTGGCCGCGCCCGAGTGCCGACAGTGCAGTTTGTGTTCAAGCACGGAACAGAAGATGCTCTAAAATAAAACAAACAAATATCCTGTTGATCTGTGCATCTGAACTCCAGTAAATAAATTCAATATAGATTAATTATTGCTAAAGTTACTTGCCAAGAGAAGTAGTTTGACATACTTAATGTATTTGCCCGTTCAGGCGGCTCTCGCACGGTTCACACAGAACAGAACACAACGTACATATACTGAAAGGATTTGTCTTTCGCGCATAAAAACTTTTTAATCGCTTACATTTTTAAACAAACAAGGCTTAAAAACGCATGCAAATGACACAATTTAGTGACCACCTGCAGTGGCCCGATCTGGCAAGTGACAAATCCGAGCGTCCTTCACGCCATCGGACAGTCTTTATTGTCAAGCCCTGGTACACCTTTAGAAAATAATCGCACAACCTAATCGATATTCTATAATTAAACCGAATATTTGAAAATCGTGACCCATCCCTAGTATGTATGTATGTATGTATATATATATATATATAAATAACAAAAAGTACCGATAAGAATACCGTTAAAGTACCGGATCGATAAGCAGTATCGATAAGAGTAGTAATACCGTTAAAACCTTAACGATACCCATCCCTAGGAATAATACCAGGAGGAAAATAATGATGTCAGTCAAATTATGTTTGAATGAATGTTCCAAAAATATTCCAAATATAGACAACACACAGTCCATTCAAAACACAAAGGGCTTCATGTCATGGCAGGAGAAAGGGGAAATAAAACACGTTATATTGAGGACTGGACATTAAAACCCAAATAACCCTAAAACATCCTACATGATGCATTTACACAAGAATGGCAAGAGATGAAGACCCAGCAAGGAGAATGGGTAGAGTAGAGTATCAAGTAAGTAAAAAATATGGTATGATGTGTGAATAATGACTAAGGAAGAAATATTTAATTAATCTCATAAGGGGGGGCTGAGACTGGAAGGATGCATTTAATTAAGAAGGGGTAAATTAAAATTAGACAGCAGATGGCAACAATCCGAAACAGGCAAACAGACTAAAACAGTTTAAATAGGTAAAGTAAATATCAGTTATGGTAGGGATATGTGCTTACAATACTCGGCCGAGAGGAAGAGAAAGTCCATGGTTTAAAGCTGTGTAATCAGTGCATACAGCCATAGACATAATAAGTATTTATATGTCTATGCATACAGCTGTGTGTGTGTGTGTGTCATCAGTGCAATGGATGATGGGAAATGTAGTCCGAGGTGAGGCGCAACAGTGGTGTAGTGCAAGAGTCCATGTGACCAGCGAGTGACATCACAATAGTGACCGTTGGGATAACGGTCAATTACACTGAAATGTTGCAATGACAAAATATTGCACTAAATTAAAATGTTAGAAATATTTTTGTACAATATTGATATTGTAATACTTGTAGCACTAATATAAAAATGTGATGTTATTTTTTGACAAAAATGTAAAAATGTTGAAATGTGTTGATGGTTGAATGTTTTTTTTTTATCTCAGTGTTTATCAATGTTGCATGAATGTTTTTTATGCATAGTAATAATAACCCTAGAATGTGATCAAACAGTTAAAAAATTGGGCTAAGATATAAAATATTTTTTATGACAGCAGAAATATGTTAATTCAGTACACACATTATCCCACTGGTCTCAATATTTTACCCACACTTTTCCAAAAAAAAACACTCGTTTCAAAGGGTTACTATAGTAATGACACATAATTTGGATATTTTCATGTCTGGGAAAGTGTGATTAAACGGGTTCAGACTGAACACGCCGTGGGTTGATGAGGAGATGCATCAGCTCCCAGCAGGTCGCGGGAAAGCGCAGAGAAGAAGAAGCAGAAGAAGAGAAAGCGCCCAATGAGAGCGGACGTAAATATCTGTGCGTCACTTCCGGCTGTGAGAAATGGCGGGTGACGGAGACGGAATGGCGGAGCTGGAGGATGGAGAGCTCTCAGAGCTCAAGTCTGATCAGGAGGAGCGAGTGCAGGTGACTGTGTGTGTTTGTGTCTGTGCGGCTCTCATCAACCTTGTTAGCCGCTCTCAGCTACCTTGTTAGCCGCTCTCAGCTGTGAAAAATCATGTGTTAGGTTTATTAAAGCACATTGTTGGCTGCTAGCATGCGTGCTGTGAGTATCGCTTCAAACGACTACGGAGTGCTGCTGAGCCCTTATTAACACGTTCCTGGTGTTTAAGGGAAATATTTGTCTTCGTGAACAAACTTGCTTTGTCTCTGTCGGCTTGTAAAGGCCTCGTATTTAGCTGCCAGCTATCAGAGACCGCACAGAGTAACTAGCGGATAAAGTCAGTAAGTTACAACACTAGTTTGTTCAGCAGCTAAAACTGCTAACAAGATAGTTGTTTCTATCTTTTGCTGTACGTTAGTGTCATTTAGATCAGTTTACTACTCCAAACATTCATTCTGCCATTAAATGTAATAATCCAGTGATATTTTTGAGATCTGATCATCATCATCACTAGTCTGTCTGGAAGGACATGAAGAAACAGAACAAGCTAAAGGTTCAAGGTTTCTTTATTTGTCACATAGTAAATTATACAGGGTATAATCAAAAGTGAAATGTAGGTCAAATCAGGTCCGCTCAGTGGACAGTGCAGAGAATACAAAATTATATAAAAGTAACACCACACAAGAGCATATATATAGGTAAAAAAAGAAATAAAAAGTAAAATGTGCAGTAGAATAAAGAAAAGTGCAAAACAGTAAGATGTGCAAACACGTAGGATGTGCAAAAACAGTATATGGGACTTAATAAATAGTACTATAAACAGGAGGGATGAGAGGGATGTGCAAACGGCTTTTTTTTGTGTTTATGAAACAGAGTTTGTGTTAAGGAGCCTGATGGCCTGAGGGAAGAAGCTCCTCCTCAGTCTCTCAGTCTTTGCCATCATGCTCCTGAAGCGCTTGCCAGATGGCAGTAAACGGAAATGATGGTTACCGGGGTGATTTGAGTCTTTAGTGATTTTAGCAGCTCTGCTTTTGCAGCGTTTGAGGTAGATGTCCTGCAGAGAGGGGAGAGTAGACCCTGAGATGCGCTCAGCTAAGCGCACGACTCTCTGTAGAGCTTTACAGTCCTGGTTTGAGGAATTTCCATACCACACTGAGATGCACTGAGTCAGTACACTTTCTATGGCCCCTGAATAGAAAGTTTTCAGGATAGCTGGTGAGACCCTGAATTTCCTCAGCTGTCGCAGATGGTACAGCCTTTGCCTGGCTTTCTTAACCTGAGTTTGAATGTGTGTAGTCCATGTCAGGTCCTCGGAGATGTTTACACCGAGGTACTTGAAGCTGCTCACCCTCTCCACAGGGGTCCCGCTGATCATAAGAGGAGTGTAGGGCCGCTGCTGTCTCTGCCTGAAGTCCACGATCAGCTCTTTGGTTTTGCTCACGTTCAGAGAGAGACAGTTGTCCTGGCACCATGATGTAAGTCTCTCCACCTCATCCAAGTATGCGGTCTCATCATTGTTGTTAATGAGGCCCAGGACCACAGTATCATCAGCGAATTTGACAATAGAAGTGGAGCTGTGAGAGGACACGCAGTCGTGTGTGTAGAGAGAGTATAGCAGGGGGCTCAGGACACAGCCCTGTGGGGCTCCTATGTTCAGGGTGATGGAGTTGGAGGTGAACTGGCCGACTTTCACCACTTGTGGTCTGGCGGTGAGGAAATCTTGAATCCAGTCACAAAGTGAAGTGTTTAGGCCGAGGTCTGAGAGTTTGACGGCTAGCTTGGTGGGGACTATAGTATTGAAAGCGGAGCTATAGTCAATAAATAGCAGCCTTACATAGTTGCCATTTTTGCTGTCAATGTGAGTGAGGGAGGAGTGCAGTACCTGGGAGATGGCATCTTCAGTAGACCTATTTGGCCGATAGGCAAACTGAAGAGGGTCCAAAGTAGCAGGGATGGAGGAGCAAATGTGTTTCTTTAATTCTTTCTCGGTTCTTTAAACCGAGAAGAGGCTCTGATGATTTTGGCAAACTCTGTTCATTCAATCAGTTCTTAATGGAGAAAATCAGCAGTTTTTGATGTTCTCCATTGCAGGTATCATGTGTTCAGAGCACGTCCGTCTCAGGATACCGTAGCCGCAAGAACACAGACTCCAGCGACAGCTCTGCATCTGAAGACGAGGCCGTGCCCTGGAGACACAAGCGGCTCCGCAGCTCCAGCGCTCCCTCCGGACGCAGGGTCAACAACATCTGGGGCTCCGTGGTGCAGGAGCAGAGCCAGGAGTCTGTGGCCGCCGAGCTGGGCATCATGGGAATGGAGGGGAGCGTCAGCATGAGCAGTCGCCAGAGCGAGACCTATAACTACGTCCTGGCCCGTAAGATGATGGAGAAGGAGCGCGAGGAGGGGGAGGAGGGCTTGAGGAGCGCGTTGGACGTGGAGCTGGAGGGATACATGCAGGAGCAGAGCTGTCTGAAGAGAAAGCGGCCGGCCAAGAAGAGGCTGGGCCCACGGGCCGAGATGGACCTGCAGGGCCGGTACCAGCTCAGAGAGGACGACCCTGAAGAGAGAGTGGTGGATGAGATCGCTCACAGGTCAGGAAAACACGTGCAAAAACTGGGTTTACCTTTATAAATCGCTTGCTGAGTGTATACCGGTATAAAAGATGAAATGCTGCATACACTACTGGTCAAAAAATTGTGGTCAGTTCTTTTTCTTTTTTTAAGATAAATTAATACTTTTACTAAGCAAGGAGGTGCTAAATTGACACCAAGTGATAGTGAAGACTTATATATTTTATTTCTTTAATGCTGTTCTTTTTAACTTTATATTAATCAAACAAATCCTGACAGAAGTATCACCGGTTCCAAAACAATATGAAGCAGCACAACTGTTTCTAACATTGATAATAAATCAGCATATTATTATGATTTCTGAAGATCACGTGACACTGAAAACTGGAGTGAGGATGCTGATCATATAGCGCTGCATCACAGAAATGCATTAGTTTAACAGATATTTAGAAAAACTGATCAAATCAGCCTTGATGAGTATAAGAGACTTCTTTAAAAACATTACAAATGAGTTCCAGAACTTTTGAACATCTGTGTGTGAATATATATATATATATATATATATATGAATGGTTTTTTATCAATTCTACAGTAACTTAACCCTTAAGGCGCCAGGTTTTTTTGGAAAAAATGCTGGATTTTGACAGATTTCAAATGCTTGTGGCTTGAAAGGGGTTAAAGACAGAGATCTACTGTACATTAGAAAAATGTTGGGCATGACCAAACGTTTATGTGGAGTGTAAATATACTCATCTAATTTGCATATTATGACGTCATCATGGGGTGGCCCTCTTGAATTTCATAATATTCAGGAAATAGATTTGTGAACTTATTGCATGTGTTTTTTTTTTTTTTATCCTCATTACAAATGATCAGGAAAAGAGGAGAAAGTAGTAAATTATTACTATATTACTGTGCCATAGTAAAATACATTTAATGTATTTTATACATACTAAAATAAATTTTGATCAGTTGACCAGCTATCTGCCCAATCAGGTGTCTAGGTGACCGTTTATAGTTCTTGAGGGTATGGTACGTCTTATTGCATGGCACAGCACACAGACCTAACGTTACCCAACACTGACTGCACCTGTACTGTCTGCTGGCGGCACTTTGAGCGCGCACGATCAGAAAGAAAGGTGCAATCTGGGGCGATCGTCAGCAACTCAGAGCCTCTCCTATGGAAACTAAGACCACGTCCACCCCTGCACCCCCATCCCCGTTGGGTAAAGGGCCTAAATGATCACTTGTTTGTGCTTTGTGAACACTCTCGCCATGCCCGGCGGCACCATTGCTCAGCAGATGTACCGATCATTAGACGGCCGATCATTTCCAAACCGCAAATATTCCCCTTCAGAGTCAGAATCTGCAAATAACATTTGCAACACATCCTCACAGTACAAATTTTTATTAGTCATTTGGCGATTTTTCTCACAATTTACTAACACGCTATGAACTGAACTGCTTCCGCCTTAATGACACTATAGCTCACTTGCTCTGCCATTTCCTCAAACCCTTTTGGTCTAGAATCAAAGTACTACATGTCTGCCATCTAGTGGTAGGGAATACAAATGCGATATTACATATTAGGCACTAGTCTATTTCATGAAGTCTGACATCTCATTGCGACTTTGGCACTTCGAGGGTTAAGATAGTTGTGAGATGATCCTGGAGTCACTGCACAGCTGTTATATAATGCTGCATCTGTTTGCTCGGTTACAGACTGATGGAGCCGAAGAAGGATCTGATCGAGCGAGTGGTGAGAGTGATCGGAAAGAAGAAAGCCATCGAGCTGCTGTCAGAGACGGCCACCATTGAGCAGACTGGAGGTCTCTACACCGTGGTACGTCCACAAATACCTCACAAAATACTCCCAGAGTTCAGTGCACATCAACTGAGAATGGGTTATTCACAACTGGTTCTGTTTGTCACAAATAATAAATAAATAAACGCAGTACCGATGTAACGATTCACTCAACTCACGATTCGAGTCGCGGCTTTGAGTTCGCGCTCTTCGAGTCGCGGCTTTCGAGTTCGCGCTCTTCGAGTCGCGGCCTTCGAGTTCGCGCTCTTCTTCGAGTCGCGGCCTTCGAGTTCGCGCTCTTCGAGTCGCGGCTTTGAGTTCGCGCTCTTCGAGTCGCGGCTTTGAGTTCGCGCTCTTCGAGTCGCGGCTTTGAGTTCGCGCTCTTCGAGTCGCGGCTTTGAGTTCGCGCTCTTCGAGTCGCGGCTTTGAGTTCGCGCTTTTCGAGTCGCGGCTTTGAGTTCGCGCTCTTCGAGTCGCGGCTTTGAGTTCGCGCTCTTCGAGTCGTGGCTTTATTTTATTTTTTACAAAGATTTAAGACCAATTATACATTTTATGTGTCCTTTTATTATTGCTTGGACAAAATGCAGCACGTTTCTTTGTGAAACTGAAATATAACACTATAATAATATACTAATATAGCACTTGAATATTATTGCTCTTTTGTTGTCTTTTGTAATCATTTTGGATAAAAGCCTTTGCTAAATAACAACTACATTGAAATAGTAAAACAAGCTCCAAATAAATAACACCAATAAATAAATCTCTTCATATTAACAAACTAATGCTTTGTCTGTGCTCTTTCCATTTAATATTAGAGGCAACCACTGCGTTTTAATCATCATCCAAACAAAGATGCAGCACACATGCAACATGAGCAGTTTTTAATCTATATTAGATTATCATTTCTAAATTTGAAGCAAACACAGAATAATCCGACTTCAGTTTTGTGAAACTACTGGATACATAAAAAGGTTGTGGGTTCGATTCCCAGGGAACACACATACTGATAAAAACATGTAAAGCCTGAATGCACTGTAAGTCGCTAAGGATAAAAGTGTCTGCTAAATGCATAAATGTAAGCGGACGTGTGGTTGACGCAGGTTACTGTGATGATAAAAATAGCGAAATGGCCTCAAACAATTAGTAAATAAACTGCAGAATGGTATGTTTTCTAATACACGCACGGATCACATGCATTCAAACAGTGCTGCACGAGCTCCAAGGTTTAAAGTACACCGCAAATCTGCACTGAAACGGTTCCTCTTCAGCTGCTCGGTAGCATTTGATTTGTTTTAAAGACATGCGGCAAACATCAAAAATTCATAATGAGAATTATTTAAATATCTGCATTCTGTTGTCAGAAAAGCAACATCTCCATCAACATGTTATTGTAATATTACTGTTCTGTAATATACAAATGATAATAATTACCCTATAACAGCTCTATACATTTATTATAACTTGCATACAGTGTTCAAATTGGGATCTGTAATATATTCTAATGTTTTACATTAAGGGTGAATCCCAATTCTCTGTCTTACCCCTTCCCCTTAGTTTTGCGCATTCATGTGAGAGTAAGGGCTGTCCTAATTCTGGTTTTGATCGAGGGGTAGGGCTAAGGGGTAGATACCCCTTAAAACCAAGAATTTTCACGAGCTTGCTTGAAACCAAGGGGTACTCAGAACACACTGCGGCCAGATCATCCAGAGAGTCCCATAAAGTATTTGTGGCTTAATTCCACAGTCCTGTACATATATATTTGCAACCATGTTCTTAATTGAACCGTTTAAAAAAAAAATTAGGGTGCTATTTTCCACGCTAACGTTACATTGCTGATTTGCACAACAGTCCCGCATTTCTCTGACTAGATAAAACATCACTAAACCCATGCAATCGACATACACACTAGAGCCCTGCAAGCCTGTCGGAACCCGACGGGGCCCGACACGTTGAGTCCTTTCAGGCCGGATTTGGGCCGTTTTTTGTTTCAAAGGTGAGCGCGCGTTGTGAGAGGGGAGGGGTTGTGAAGGAACGGGAAGAACGTTTGGAGTGGATGTGACGGAGGATGCAATAAAGTATGCTAACTGAGTAAACGTAGTGTTTTATTCTATTTAACACAGACCACACATGTACTGTATAAAATATTGTTATAATAATTATATTATAAATATACATCGCCTATGCAATAGGCAAGTACGCAACGCATATACTCACGCATTAGCATACACAGGGCTCTAGACTAACTTTTTTTCTTAGGTGCACCAGCACAAAAGTTAGGTGCACCCAAATTTTCATATAGGCAATGTTGACTAGTAAACGATTAACTAACAATGTGGTCAACATAACGTTCTTTATTTGAAGCACAATTCTACAAGAAAGGTAACTTCTTTTAAAAAGTGTTGGTGCTTAAAGTTAAAACATCTCAGGATAAATGAAATAAAAATAAAATCTAAATAAAGTGTTTTAAGGGTGTCAAACTGAACATCTCATGGTTCAATGTATTATGGACTATCCTCCATTGCAGTCACATGCCCCTCGGATGGCCAACTCCTGTAGTTTAGCCTTCTTGATCTTTGGCCTCGGCTAAACCAGCTGGACACACTCTCTAGCATCAACATCTTCCAGACTTGACCCCTCTACACTGATTCATATCAGATCTTCCACTGTGTCTGAATGAAGGGATGCTCTAGTGCAGTGCTTCTCACCCCCCCCCCCCCCCAACCCTTTAAGAATCCAGCGTACCGCCGGCGGGACGGCGGGACGCCTAGTGGTGTGACAGGGTAAAGTCGTCAAAAAAATAAATAAAATTATAATAATAATTTCATGTCATATATCCACGGAAAGCTGAGATTCTTGTGATTTCAACTATATACATTATAAGATACTATAAACACAGCATGTACAATCTGTGTCTTTATCAGACCACTTTTTGTTGACATAATAAAGAAATGCATGATAGTACAGACATGCATAGGAATAACACAGTAGGGATGCAATATAACACCAATATAAGAAAAAAAAACCACAGATTAAATAATGTACTATGTACAGAAATAGAAATATAGGAAGAAAAAAAATTTAGATTATAAATAAATATATGTAATTTTAAAAGTATACATATTGTATATATTGGATTCTATAAATAAATGTCACTATAATGTGTTTATGCTTCAGTTACTATGTGTCAGCAATTATTGACAGTGAATCTGGATGAGAAACTGAATAGCTCTAAGTGTAACCTTTCATTAGAGCCCAAAATGATGACTGTACATTACAGCATTGTATGTGTCGTTGGTTACAAAGGGTCGCTTGGAGTCTCCCAAGTGTAATTATTTTGGAAGCGTCTAGACATAAAATTAGATAAACATGTGTAAAACACTAATTTTCTTATATATTGTTTATCAAATGGTAAATTTGGCTTGGTAAGGCTTCATTCTGTGATCCCAATGTATTTCCCAGTTCATACCTCCCAGCTATAGTCATCTGCAGGCTTCTATTTACAAAAAAAATGCAGGCGGAATAATTTTGTTTCTTTTTTTAGTGTATTCAAAGTGCTATTACTCAATATCAGTAAGACTTACAGTGATTCTGATATCATCCAAATGGCTCAAGAACAGCATGCAATTTACTTTGGGTATGCCTTTTTTAGGCGTTTTAGTCAAATTTTACAGGAATCGTAAAGGGTTAAACCTATAAAAAAAATCCGGTGCCCCCATCCCACCTCAGACTACCAAATAATTTCACTAAACATTATGAAAAAAAAAAGTATTTAACGAGGGAAAAAACATCTGGTCTATATTCTATATTTATATGATAGATTAGCAGCTTAATTAACATTGCTTTATATTCTGAAATGCTAAATAAATATTGAATTAAATAAATATAAAACATCAATTTGTAAATGCACCAGTGTGCAGGCATTTTTATTGTTTTATATACATAAGATACAGTAAGAACATGAACAAAGAAACAAAGTTAAACAAACTGACAAATATACCATTTGTCATATCATAAAACAAATGTACAAAAAACAGTGATTTAATTTTTCCATGAAGGTCTACTAACATTAATGTTCAGGTAAGTAATAGCTACAAAATAAATCTTAAAGTGATCAAATGTAAATGAACACTGCATAGTTTTCACTATATGTATTGATAGATTAATGCTTAAAGCTATTACTTTATTCAGATTAAGAGCTGTGAGTGATTTTTGTCTTTGTATTTTGTTCTTTGATTAACATTAATGAAGCACCAGTCTGTCACTAAAACAAAATATTGACACAATTTTCTCCCAACTGTTCTCGTTCACTTTAAGACATGAACTGTGCTTAAGTGAAGACACCAAGCCGGACGTTTTTACATATTGTGTGTATTTGATCATTTGGACGCGCCCGAAGCTCAAAGTGTACTTTGCTTGTCAGTTTTAGAGCGCGCCGCGCACACACACACACACACTTCAGCCTGGGGAACAGCGTCTCTCGTGCGGATTGTACTTTCAACATTTTATCAAAAATGTCCAGCAATTTATTAACTGTAAAGACGACATTTTACAACAATCGGCAGACGATTGATCTGATTCTGACGTAAATTTTTGGTCAGGGAGGAACGAATGCGCGCCGCTGTGAAAGGAAGGAAGCTATGCTAGAAGAAACGCGGCTATAATCCTTAGAAGCCAAAATAAAATTTTGAAATTATTCATTTTGTTCGGCTTCGGTCAAGAATGTTAATTTCGGTGCATCCCTAGATTAAAGTTTGCTCTCTGTATAACGGCAACTTAATAAATTAATACTTGGGGCTCCTGACAATGTCTTATGAGGTCTTTATGAAGTCAAACAATCACACTGTGAGAAACTAAATATATTATGCATAATATTATCTGTAATTCATTGCCATTCTTTCTTGTCTCTTAAAAGAAATTATAATAATAATATCTGGCAACCAAAATCATCCCAATGGAATGTGCCATAAAATATGACGATCACTGCATCTGTAGGAGCTATTGACGCTGATCCTGATAGGATGTGCAGGCTGCATAATAACACATTTCATCTTTATTATCAAGCCACTATGAGTACAGGGTAACAGTCACAAACAGATGTTATTTTGACTGGAACATGTATGCATCTATCAGCCTAACCCTGCTCCGATCATAGTGTAAACTATACGAGTATAAGAGCAGTGTGCAGTGTAGACGACTTCAGCTCATGATGTGCTTCAGTGGTTATGAAGGAGAGAAGTTTTGGCTTTCTGTAAATTATTGAATCCCAATTTGAATAATAATGTGATGTTCGCTGGCTTGATTTACTGTTGCATAACCAAACACTACATGATTTTGCGAAAGAACGGCTAACGGTGTGCGAGGCCTTGCGTATTAAAACAATCGTTGCACATCATTAAAAAATGTTCTGCTGTTATCAGTGTTGTACACAAAACGAATCCAATGTTCTAGCGTGTTTGTTTGGCTTTCCTGCAGGATGGCAGCAGGAGACGGACGCCGGGTGGAGTGTATCTGAACTTACTGAAGAACACGCCCAGCATCTCTGACGGACAGGTGAAGGTAAGTCAACACCGATGGGTTTTCATCAACACGTCTTTCTGTTCCGTTCTCAACATGTCCTCAAGAACACTTAAACAATCTGCATCCAACTGCAGAGCCACCAGCAGCCTCACAATGACAATTAGGACGGAGCTTATTGACTTGAGATCAGTGGTGGGTTGGGTTAAACATTTGTTGGGCAGAGCTTATCGGATTAATGAGATAAGTGGTGGGTGTGGTTAAACATTTGTTGGGTGGAGCTTATTGGCTTAATGAGATAAGTGGTGGGTGGAGTTAAATGCATTTGTTGGCGGAGCTTATTGGCTTTATGAGGTCAGTGGTGGGTGGGGTTAAGCATTTGTTGGGCGGAGCTAATAGGCTTTATGAGATCAGTGGTGGGTGGGGTTAAATACATTTGTTGGGTGGCGCTTATAGGTTTTGAGATCAGTGATGGGTGGGGTTAAGCATTTGTTGGGCAGAGCTTATCAACTTAATGAGATCAGTGGTGGGTGGGGTCAAACATTTGTTGGGCAGAGCTTATCAACTTAATGCGATCAGTGGTGGGTGGGGTTAAACATTTGTTGGGAGGAGCTTATAGGTTTAATGAGATCAGTGGTGGGTGGGGTTAAGCACTTGTTGGGCGGAGCTTATCGGCTCACTGTGGTTTAGCGGCTCTGCCTAAACTCCCGGTCTGACGCGGTCTCGAAAGGCCTGCTGTCTGAAGCTGACACTGGCGTTTATTTGCACGTTTACCTCCTCCTCATTACTTACAGATTTCTGAAATATTTATTTACATGCTCTCTTCATACAGGAGATCTTTCATGAGGAGAACCAGAAAGAATACAACCACAAAAAGGCAGCTAAGAAGCGACGGAAGCGAGTGGTAGAAAATAAGGTGAAGCAGGCCATCAGCACGCTCGACCTCCAGGAGCATGACGACGTCTCACAAGAAACCTTTGCCAGTGACACTGAAGAGGCTCTGGGCTCACTGGAGGAGGCCCCCGAGGGCCCGCCGGAGCCTGCGCTGGGCACAGAGGACACCCCTGTCGTGTACAGCTCAACAGACCTCGAGGTTTTCTAACGGGCGAGTCTCGTGCTGCATGGTCCCTTCTAGTTGTAGCCTAAAACAGCTGGGGTTGACCAAACTAAAGATGAAAGACAACAGTGGGGTTGTCCTGACGGATGGCACTTTAAGCTCTCTGCTGGCTGTTGAAAGACTAAGCAGCAGATCTTCTACAGGAATTCTTGCCTGGTTGAAATGTTGTTCATAAATTGTAATCTTCCTGTTTGCATATTTTGCAAGCTTTTGATACATCACCGCATTCATGGAAAATTAATTGCAGCATACGTTCACTTATTTCAGAAGTATACAGCTTGTGTTTTAGTCATCGGAGATGCTCTAAACATTTGTTAATTGTACAATAAAGCATTAATGCTTGGTGTATAAAAGTCAAGCTCAGCTTTTGGTCCGTGTCATTTGTCGTATTGCTCTCAAATATGTCTGGTTTGTTTTTGCTTTCACTGTATGTTGCAGTTGAGCTGAATTGAACTGATGAGTTTCAGTACATGCTCAAATAAAAAATGCAATTTCTTAAGTTTTGCGATTTAACGGTAGCTTCTCTTATCACGTTCACTCTTGCACATGGTTGAATGTACTACAGATGTAGTCTGCTACGTTTCCATACAAGTGCTTCATCTGAAAAATCTGCAAGAAATACAACATCCATAAGCAACTTCTATTACATTACTTTTTAATTTACTAGAAAATATCTGAGTTACTATTCAAATAAGTAATGCAAGTGACTTAGTTTTCCCATTAATTTGACTGACGTGTGCGGAGTGTGAACACAAACCTGCGATAATTAAATTAAATAAATATCCTGTATTTTATTATTGCTGAACTTCTGTGTCCTATTCCTTGAACAGTCTAGAATGGCAGCAAAGCTTAAAGGTTTGTTTGTGTGTTAATTTACATGTCCTTCAGCTTGAGAATGAAAGGCTTTACAAGTCATGGGGGCGTTTTACTCTGTGTCCACCTGATTAAATATTTTCAGCTGGGGCATTTCTTATATTAAGCACTTCCCAGTGTGTCGCTTTAAGATTTAAGTATACATCTGACCTTCTTTAACACATGGAATGCATGCTAACAGTTAAAAACTGTTCAAATGCACAGACTGGCACCTGAAAAACATACATTTGAATCTCTACAAATCCCAGACTAAAAAAATCATGACAATTCTGATCATGAGATGAAACCTAAAAGCTGGGTGAAATCCAACAACTGCTTTCTGTCATAAGCCTTGATGATCTCACAATGAAACTGAAACATACGGCCAAGTGTCCTTCATATTGCCAGGGTGGGACAGTTCACACTGGTCACTGTAAGAAGTCAACCCGCACACGCGGTTTATTGATTGTGTGTGTTTACGGCACGTGCTTTTTCGGTGCAGTTTGAATTTTGTCTCCACCGGTCCGTTGACCATCTGATGACGTAGCGGCTGATTGGCTGTCCGCGGTCACGTGTGAGTGTGGTTTTGACAAACGGCCATATTCAGTTCATTCTTTCACGCGGCTGCAGGGTAACACACACTCTTTATAGTTCAGTTCACTGTTGATGTAGGACGCTTTGGTTACTCTCTGTTCGCTCAGTGCGTCGTTTATATACGTAATACGTCACTTCATCAGTGGGAAGGTAAGTTTCTCCTGTTCCTAATCGAGTCGATCAGATGTTGGATTATGAGTCGATGTGGTTAACCGTGTCTCTCGCGGCAGATGGCGAGCGCGGCGCGGACCCCGGCCGGACAGCAGTCGCTGCCCCGCGGCAGCAGCTCTCCTCTGAGCCCCGCGCGGATCTCTCGCATGCAGGAGAAGCAGGAGCTGCAGCAGCTCAACGACCGGCTAGCTGCCTACATCGACGCGGTGCGCCGCCTGGAGTCGGAGAACAGCGTGCTGCAGCTACAGGTCAGCGAGCGCGAGGAGACGCGCAGCCGCGACGTTACCGGCCTCAAAGCGCTCTACGAGACCGAGCTGGCGGACGCGCGCACGGCGCTGGACGAGACGGCGCGGGAGCGCGCACGCCTGCAGCTCGAGCTGGGCAAGATAAAGAGCGAGCACGAGCAGCTGCAGCACACGTGAGACTCTTTATCACCCACTCTCTGTCTCATGCCTAAAGAGTTTGTTAACAAACTAAAGTACTAAAAGGGGGTCATGAAGAGCTAATTTTTCCTCTGTCTAAAACAGGCGTGTCCTTTAAGGCGTGTCAGTAATTATCCGCTAATATGATTGGCTAACGTCACTACATAGGAAAAAATAGTATCAACAGCTCTCGCTATGACATGTGTTCTGACAACATGATCAAAATAAACCAGTCATTTCCAGACAAAGAATTATGAAACCATGTGCTACAGCTGCAGTCAGATCTAGCACCGCTTCATTGTTCAACAAATGATTATTTGTGATTCTCTATGAAGCTGATTGTAATCACTGTGATAGTATCTATTTGTTTTGACGCAACGAGATAAAGTTAGCGACTGAACGCCAGTGGGCGGGGCTTACTCTAAGAGGAAGCCTATTCGTCGATAGCCTGCTCTGGAGGCGTGTTTATGCAAATGTATGTGCCATGTGATGTCATATTGCCCCTCAGATCTAAACGAGCCATTTCTGGAGTCTGATTAAATAAATTATTTGTTTATAATGAGGAGAGCGTTTTAAGATATGAAACTTGTTTTAAAGCCACAAAGACCTCTTATACGCCAAAAGATCAAGGCAAGTTAAATTTATTTTGCCATGACCCCTTAAACTAAATTTGTTTAAGGTTCTAAGCAGAGAGGTTATGTCCACTGACTCCAGACCAGGGAGTGTTTCTCAATCAGAAGCCCAAGTTGACCGTAGCTCCTTTGGTGGCAATGGGCCTACGATGTCTTGGAGAGGTTGAGATGTGTCTCAGGGAATTGATTCTGTTGTAATTGATTAAATCTAATTAGTTGTGTTGTCATTCTGATGGAGGATCAGTAGATGTTACTGAAGTTCTGGACCGGTTTTAAATGTCTGCTATTCCCTATTTTTTTTACAACTGGATGATTATGCATGCTGTGTGGGTTTTCTGATTCAGGAGGACTCTTGGGTTTTTTATTATTAATGGAGACCAAACCTAACCTGTCAGCGCTCTCGCTGTAGTGTGGAGGTGTGTGTGTGTGTTGACTACAGGGAAGGTGGTGTTTGTGGAGCCGGTCATGTGCTCATCTGATGGAGTGCAGTACTATCTGTATAATGTAGTTCAGGCCGGCGTCCCTCGCTCGTGTCGTGTGTCATGCTGGGTTGATTGATGGGAGCAGTGGTGGTTTGTTTCATCGGCGTGGAGCTCCTCAGCTGCTGTAGAGTCTCCGTCTTAAGCAGCTCTTTGTTTCAGATGATCAGATGCGTCTAACACGTGTTTGTAGCATTAGCGGAGTTCGATCAGACTCTGAGCCGTCCTCCAGAGAAAGAGCGCAGTCGTGAGTCCTCTAGAGCAGTTTTAATGCTCTGAACACACAAGTCCTGACACGCTTCGTTTCCTGGGAGGATTCAGTCTTTTACTTGCCTTCATAAACCCACCGCTTATTCTTGGCGTTTAAAGTATAGCGTGCATTCACAATATAAAATAATAATAATAACCTAAATGTAAGGAAAAAACAATCCTACTGTTCGCAGTTCTTAACATTTCATCTTGGAAACAAGGTTTGATCTGCACTTATGTGACCGTGGACTACAAAACCAGTCATAAGTAGGGGTGTGCAATATATAGCGTCTGCGATTTTTAATATCATAATTGTTGTTTTAACGATTTGCAATTTAAACGATTTGGTTCACTCGCAATGATTCGGTTCAGTCTGAATATTCAGACAATATCTGAAACTGCAGTTGTCCACGGTAGTCCGATATCAGCACAATAACACACTCAGCACAATATTGTCTTATCGTTATTGAGAAAATACAAAAATATGCTGAAGGATTGATTGACACTTGTGTCTGTGTCTCTGTCTCTGTCTCTGCGTGTGTGTGTGTGTGTGTGTGTCACAGGTGTGAGAAGAAGGACTCGGAGCTGGTGAGCGCTCAGGCCCGGCTCAGAGAAGCTGAAGCCCTGCTGAACTCTAGAGAAGCGGCTCTGAACACGGCCGTGTCTGAGAGGAAGGCTTTAGAGATCAGCGTCACGGACCTGCAGCTCCAGCTCCAGGAGGTACACGTTCACACGCACCCAAATAACCACCATCAGTCAGATTCATGCAGACACCTCAGTCAAGTCCAATTGAGCTCGATTTTGTGTAGGCACAAAAGTTTTAAGATGTATAAAACCTGTGCAAATATCCAAGTCAGGGGAAGATTGTGTGTACGTGCATCTCCCCGACTCCTCCCAGAAATCACCATATATGGAGCTTACCACGCCTAGATTTACAATGCATAACCTCATCTGCATATCATTTATCTAACACTAACCTGGTTTTGGGACGTGACCTAAAGATAAGGAGGAGTTAATAATATTGAGAAGCGGTTCTTCTGCTACAGGTAACAACTCTTGTGTATAAGCAGGCAAATATCACCTCCTAATGGATAAGTGAATGTCACCACTGCATGGGTCATCTGGTTTTATTAGACTGAGCAGTCCGTGATTTGATGACTTGAAGCACACGTTTCTGCTAGAAATGAGCTGTATGAGCGAGTCTGATGGCCTGTGTTTGTGCTTCAGCTGGAGGGAGGACTGAGCTCGGTGAAGAAGCAGCTGTCAGACGAGACTCTGCTGCGCGTGGATCTGGAGAACCGCTGCCAGAGCCTTACGGAGGAGCTGGACTTCAGGAAGACCATGTTTGAGGAGGTCAGTCCTGCACCAAACTAACTGTGTGCCTGAAACATTCAGACTGCTGAGAAATGCTGCTCCGCCATATCAGGATTACACGCATTCTGTCCAGATGAGTAAACATTAACGAGTCCGGATTTAATATCTAAATCCCCATGTATACTCATTTCAAAGGAACTTTTTTAATTGGAAAAAAAGTGTCTGACTTTCATTAGACTGCATTATTTGATCACAGTAAAACTATCTCCTATCTATCTTACTGAGCGTGTGTCTGCGTGTGGTTCGTTATTAATGAGCGTGTGGTTCGTTATTAATGAGCGTGTGGTTCGTTATTAATGAGCGCGTGTCTGCGTGTGGTTGGTTAATAATGAGCGCGTGGTTGTTATTAATGAGCGCGTGTCTGCGTGTGGTTGGTTATTAATGAGCGCGTGTCTGCGTGTGGTTGGTTATTAATGAGCGCGTGTCTGCGTTTGGTTGGTTATTAATGCTCGCGTGTCTGCTTGTGGTTGGTTATTAATGAGCATGTGGTTGGTTATTAATGAGCGCGTGTCTGCGTGTGGTTGGTTATTAATGAGCGCGTGTCTGCGTGTGGTTGGTTATTAATGAGCGCGTGATTGGTTTATTAATGAGCGTGTGTCTGCGTGTGTCTGCATGTGGTTGGTTATTAATGAGCGCGTGGTTGGTTATTAATGAGCGCGTGGTTGGTTATTAATGAGCGTGTGTCTGCGTGTGATTGGTTATTAATGAGTGCGTGTCTGCATTTGGTTATTAATGAGCGTGTGGTTGGTTATTAATGAGCGCGTGTCTGCGTGTGGTTGGTTATTAATGAGCGCGTGTCTGCGTGTGATTTGGTTATTAATGAGCGTGTGGTTGGTTATTAATGAGCGTGTGTCTGCGTGTGGTTGGTTATTAATGAGCGTGTGGTTGGTTATTAATGAGCGTGTGTCTGCGTGTGATTGGTTATTAATGAGCGCGTGTCTGCATTTGGTTATTAATGAGCGTGTGGTTGGTTATTAATGAGCGCGTGTCTGCGTGTGGTTGGTTATTAATGAGCGTGTGGTTGGTTATTAATGAGCGTGTGTCTGCGTGTGGTTGGTTATTAATGAGCCTGTGGTTGATTATTAATGAGCGCATGGTAGAGCTGGGCGGTATACCGGTTCATACCGAATACCGGTGTTTATTTTTCTTACGATATGAATTTTTAAAATACCGCAATACCGGTGTCATTTAAATAACGTTCGGAACGCGACACTGTTAGAGAGGGGTCTCTTTTCACTATTGCATTTTGGCGAGGATACAGCTGTATGTGTTACTAAGCGTGAACGTTCAGAAACTGAAGCACTAGTAGAATGTGATGAGAGAGAAGTTATCCACAATATCCACATCGACCGCCACAAATATCCACCGTCCGCTGCATCAGCTCCCGCGTCTCTCTCTCACACACTCTCTCACACACACACACACACACACACACACACACACCGTCCGCTGCATCAGCTCCCGCGTCTCTCACAAACTAAAGTTCTCCGTCGATACGACGGATTCCCGTCAATTGCAGGGTTCCCGCCTTCTTAAATTCACTTTTCATAACTTTAAGACCGTAAATACGCTTACATTTCTCAAATAGTGTTATAAATGTCTTGATTTTAGCTTGAATAGGTCTTAAATGAAGGAAAGACGAGGTGCATTCAGTCTGCTGAGGGGGATGTGATCAAAGCCTGGAGTGGATTAAAGCTCATTAACCTGAAGTGTTAAAGCTCATTTGTTAAAGCTCATTAAAGCTCATTTAATCCTGGAGTGGATTAAAGATTATTAACTCGTGTTAATGATTTTGTTCATTAACATTTCACTACCTATTATACCCTGTATGATTATGTATGTGACAAATAATAAAGAACCTTGAACCTTGAACCTTGAAGCACGTTCCTCTCTCCGCTCTAAGCGTTCTGTAATCACTCCGCTCCGGATCCACTCCGGGTTTTACATTCCCGCTCACGGAGAAACTGCTCTGTGTTCACCATTTAAACGTTATCAGGGATTACTGAGGGGAAAGAAACATGTAGGAATCATGTAGCACACTGTTGTTGTTCTGCGGAACACCAAAAATCATCCCCGCCTCGGCAAACAACATAGTAACACTCGTGAACCCGATTCACAGTCGGGTTCTTAGCAGAGAACACGAGCAGAACTTGAATTTCGGCGCGGGATTGCGGCTATTAATATTAATTATACTCATTCCCGCAGGTTCCGACAGAATGCATCACATTTGCACGTGCTTTTGATTCTTGAGCTCACTCATGCGCTCTCAATGTCTGCGCCCACAGATCGCGATCAGGAGACAGCTTTTAATAATTATAAGGGGAGTTTGCAAATGTGATATATTGATTTAATACAAAAGATCAATAAACAAGTACTGCATGATTTTGTTCTATTTCATCAACGAAAATAGTTCAAAATAAAGTAACAGCTGAGCCGTTGTGCATCACTAAAAGCTCATTTATATGTAAAACATTAATGTCCACATGAATCTATGAATGTAATTGCACTCATGCCACCCCTGAGCCTCATTAAACGTCTGAAAATGTACGTTCAAGCCACTTTTGTGTTCTTCTGTGCCAAATTATACAAATTATTTTTGTATATATAATATAATTATATATAATTATAATATAATTTTGTCGTATTGTACTTATTATATATTTTTTAAATTTTAAAAAGCTTATAAACATACATTTTTGAATTTGAAGTAGATGTAAATGATGCTATTGCAAAGGTAAAAATAAAATACCCCTGTAAGTCACTTTAAGGAGTCAAACGTCACCTCGTATTCGGAAGGCTAATTTTTTTATCAGAATTTTTTATTATTGATCAGAAGGTACTCCTAAATATTTTAAATTAGGAGGACAAGCGCTCCTAATTACAAGTAGAAAAGCACGTCTCTTAAACTGTGTGTGTGACTGTAGCCGTATGGCTGTGGAATGGGGTTTGGCCGAGGAAATATTTTCAGTCAAAATATATTTTTTTGCTTTAACCCCTGTATTTAGTGTGGACTTTTTCTACAATATTCACTCATCATGACACTAAAATATGGCATTCTAAGTCAATCTACTGCAGTTTTTCCTCAGTCAGTAGAAAATGTGGTTAACACCCGGTCATGCATGAAAAAATAAATACCGTCAGATACCGTGAAACCGGTATAATTTAGAAAAATACCGTGATATAAATTTTTGGTCATACCGCCCAGCTCTAGCGCATGGTTGGTTATTAATGAGCGTGTGTCTGCGTGTGATTGGTTATCAATGAGTGTGTGTCTGCGTATGGTTGGTTATTAATTAGGGCTGTGCAATATGGACCAAAACAAATATCACGATTTTTTGAATTCGATTTTAATCACGATTTTGACACAAACAGACATGCTTTACAGTTATAAATGCATTCTGTTTGAATTTGATACATATTTCCAAAGGAAGCCAATTAGACCTTTCCCAAAAAGTTGTAACATGTCTCTAGAACAGACATATGGCAAAATACACATATATATATATATATATATATACATACATATATATATATATATATATATAATACATACACACATATACAGTATGTATATATATATATATATATATATATATATATACATACATATGAAGAGCTCTTTTCCAAAACGCTATAAATCCATTTTAATAGTTTTAGAGAAAAGGACATTTTTTTACCTAGACCCATACATTTTGTTAATATTAAATTGATCCTGTAAAAATGGTCTGTTGGCTCAGTCTGAACATGTTAAACAATGATTGTTAAATTAAACAACAATATTGTCGATTATAAATTCCAAGTTTTTTTTTTTTTTTTTTTCAAACCGCTACAAATCCATCCTTTTTTTTTATGTTGGTTTGTCAAAAAAAAAAAAAAGAGAACATGCAACATATGACATAAGGGACTCATACTATAAGCCGGTCGCACCAGCCTTGTGTTGATTTAACTCCCCCGGGTCCGCACCATCACACCGAGCGAGTCTCGAACCCGGGTTTCCAGTGCGGGAGGCGGGCGCTCTAACAAGGAACGCCAGAGGCTGTCAGTCGCTAGAGCGCCTCTCTTTGAGGTCAGGGGAGTGAGGTTTACACACAGCCCTTACTGGCATACACATCTGTTACATTGACATCCCACAGTGGGTATTAACGCGCCACCTGAGTGACGAACCTTCTTTTTTTGTTGTTTTTTTGTGATTTTCTTTGTCCAGTCATATGAGGATATATCGCATTTAGGCTAAAAACAGGTTCGGCGCTTATAGCGGTTTGGAAAAGAACTGCATCTTGCAGTACATTTTAAAACAAGGAAATATAGCGATTTGGCATGAAACATTGATGGAGCAGTGAGTAGGTTCAGTACACAGCAAAATGGCATGACGAACTCTTTTTTTTTTTTGGCGTTTATCGCGTTTTGGAAAAGAGCTCTTCATATACAGTATATATATACATGTATATCAAATCCAACAAAACAAGATGCAACCAGAGCATGTGAGCGAAGTGGAGCGGTTCAATATTCCGCTCTGTGTGTGTGCGCACCGCTCAGTCGTTCACGGCCAAAGCAAACGCTCCGCTAATGTTCGCTCACCGCTAAACCAAATCCCGCTCAGATCACGCGCTCACATTAAATGTCTCCAGTAACGTTAGGCCTATTTATTTTTTCCTGTTTATAGTGAAATTATTGAATAAATGTCTCAATTAAAGCAGTAGTCCGATAAGAAATGGTTATGTTTCAGAGTGAAATTGTTAATTTAAATTAGGGATGTTCATTAACCGTTAACCGACCGATAATAATTTTGACCCATTAATACAATCAGTTAAACGGTTTAAAGTAACTTATTTATTTATTTTTAGTAATTTATCAAAATATTTTAAAAGGTTTGCTGCATGGTTAAAATAAGCTATACACGTATAAAAAAACAAGTTTTTTAGAGAGCGAGAGAGAAAAAACCAAGTCGCCTATAAGTAGCATTTTATTATTTCATTCAGAAATAGGGCGACGCGAATTACAAACATTATAATAAACACTGTAAACACAGCTAGGCAATTTTAGTTCCCCTCACTCTACAACAAAACCTTTCAATTAACAGTAGTCTAGAAAATAACAAGAATTAAAAATAAGAAGCTATAATGACAAACCAAAACTAATTTAGGCTAAAACAAAACTGAAACCAATGTTGGGTCTCTCCTTCAACACAAAATCAAATGTTCCCGTATTCGCGGTATTTAAATGCCAAAATATTATTTACCTTTTATTTACGCCCTCCCTTACAATATCCACATAAAACAAAATGTTTTGCATAACTTCATGGTGGTACGGTGATAATGCTAAACAGCACAGATTTTACTACATATTTAAACAGAGCAGTGTGTTTTTTTCCATATGTTTGACCGGTTGTTTTATATAATGATAATGAACAGGCTGCATTGTGAAGGTAGAGTGCTTAAATGTGAGCACATGGAGCTCTGGAGCAATCACTGAATTTATTCCCCTTCTAACAGTGGAAGAAACTCCTCTTGCTCATGAAGATAATCGGAATTGTAAAAGGTCTGCTTTTATTTGTGTACATTCACAATAAAAAAGAATCTTTGCTTTTTTGTAAAATCAGACAAAAAAATAGAATGCAGCTTTCTGTCTTCTGCTTTAATTTCACGCAGCACAATAATGAACAAACTCTGCATACTCTAAAAAACACTGGGTTCAAAATAGGGCTGTGCGATATGGACAAAAAATATATATCACGATTTTTTGATTTTTTTTTCGATTTCGATTTTAATCACGATTTTGACAAACAGACATGCTTTATCTCACATCTTACTTGTTTTTGCACATCTTACTTGTCTTGCACATCTTGTTTTGCACTTTTCTTTATTCTATTACACATTTTACTCTATTTCTTTTTTTTACCTATATATATATATATATATATGCTCTTGTGTGGTGTTACTTTTATATAATTTTTATTCTTTGCACTGTCCACTGAGCGGACCTGATTTGATCTACATTTCACTTTTGATTATACCCTGTATAATTTATCATGTGACAAATAAAGAAACCTTGACCTTTACAGTTATAAATGCATTCTGTGTGAATTTGAAACATATTTCCAAAGGAAACCAATTAGACCTTTCCCAAAAAGTTGTAACATGTCTCTAGAACAGACATATGGCAAAATACATATATATATATATATATATATATGTGAGTAATCAAATCCAACAAAACAAGATGCAACCAGAGCATGTGAGCGAAGCGGTTCAATATTCTGCTTTGTGTGTGTGCGCTCCGCTCAGTCGTTCACGGCCAAAGCAAACGCTCCGCTAATGTTCTGCTCACGTTCACCGGTAAACCGAATCCCGCTCAAATCACGCGCTCACATTAAATGTCTCCAGTAACGTTAGGCCTATTTATTTTTTCCTGTTTATAGTGACATTATTGAATAAATGTCTCAATTAAAGCAGTAGTCCGATAAGAAATGGTTATGTTTCAGAGTGAAATTGTTCATTTAAATTAGGGATGTTAATTAACCTTTAACCAACCGATAATAATTTTGACCCATTAATACAATCAGTTAAACGGTTTAAATTCACTTATTTATTTATTTTTAGTAATTTATCAAAATATTTTAAAAGGTTTGCTGCATGGTTAAAATAAGCTACACGTATAAAAAACAAGTTTTTTAGAGAGAGCGAGAGAGAGAAAAAACAAAGTAGCCTATAAGTCGCATTTTATTATTTCATTCAGAAATAGGCTGACGCGAATTACAAACATTATAATAAACACTGTAAACATAGCTAGGCTATTTTAGTTCCCCTCACTCCACAACAAAACCTTTCAATTAACAGTAGGCTAGAAAATAACAAGAATTAAAAATAAGAAGCTATAACGACAAACCAAAACGAATTATTTTAGGCTAAAACAAAACTGAAACCAATGTTGGGTCTCTCCTTCAACACAAAATCAAATGTTCCCGTATTCACGGTATTTAAATGCCAAAATATTATTTACCTTTTATTTATTTACCCTTACAATATCCACATAAAACAAAATGTTTTGCATAACTTCACGGCGGTAAACAGCACAGATTTGACTACATATTTAAACAGAGCAGTGTGTTTTTCCATATGTTTGACCGGTTGTTTTATATAATGATAATGAACAGGCTGCATTGTGAAGGTAGAATGCTTAAATGTGTGCGCATGCGGCGCTGGAGCAATCACTGGATTTATTCCCCTTCCAACAGTGGAAGCAACTCCTCTTGGTCATGAAGATAATCGGAATTGTAAAAGGTCTGCTTTTATTTGTGTACATTCAATAAAAAAAATTATCTTTGCTTTTTTGTAAAATAAGAAAAAAAATAGAATGCTGCATTCTGCCGTCTGCTTTAATTTCGCGCAGCACAATAATGAACAAACTCTGCATACTCTAAAAACACTGGGTTCAAAACAAACCAATTTGGGCTGGATAAAAGAGTACATTTGGGGTTAATTTTACCCAGTAAATTTGATTGTTTATTTAACCCATCATTAATGGATGATTTAACTCAGCTAATGGCTTTATTCGTTTCTATTATAATATTCGCTTTTTTTTTTTTTTTTTTTTTACTTTATGCATGAAATAATATTTACAGATTAACTTAAATCCTCTAAACTTCTGTAAAATACTCCAGACGTGATAACTTCCTTTATTTCTCATTTGCTTGTTTTTATAAGCTATAGCCTACACATTGCCTATTTAATCTCGTTTAACAAACATTAGAAGTAAAGATTAAACATTAAACCGACGTAATTCACGAGTAAATGGACCACTCTGTAATTGTGCTTCCACCGTAACAGCGCTGTCTCTCGCGCCGAGCTGGAGTCGTGTTCGGCGGGAACTGATCACGGATCAGACCGCCGCCCTGCGCTTCACTCATGGACAAAATGAACTGCGATTGCCTTCATAACCTGCTCAACAACAAACAGTCAACAGCTCTGAGGACATGTTTTAACATCCAAAGTATTTGTGTTCTGTATCTTTATAAATATAATAGTTTATTTTATGCAAAGCATCAGACTCTTCATCAAGCAATAAGACCGACACGACGTTCGTTTAGTGATTCACACCGCGAATGTTGCTCTGCATAGATTTAAACAATATACTGACAGAAACAATTTTATAAATAAAATAAAATGTACACAAACTACCCAAACACTGAACAAATAACCCCCAAAAAATGACCCAAAAGGCTGAACCCAGCATTTAGGTGAATTAAGTTTTTCTCTGCTTGCAGAAGTGCTGCAGGTGTGTGATGTAATATGATATGATCAGGTGAATCCTCGTTCTGTTGTTTGCTGCTTTTTGCGCATGTGAAATTAATCCCCGAAAAACAGATGCTAGTATTTTTAACGGGTCACAGACACTTATTCTTTTTAATTTAATTCAGTTCTATAATATTTGTCGGTTAACGGTTAGGAAAAATAACCGAAATGAACATCCCTAATTTAAATGTATAACATTTAAAATCTTAATTTAAAAACGTGTCTTGTTTTGAAGCCACTTGGAACATTTGCGTAAAAAATTAAATAACTGAAAAAGTATACGTTTCCATTAAAACAACGCTTCATATTCAAAACACGCACACAAGATGAAATGCAGATATAGAATTTCACAAAATACTTATCAGGCCCATGAAAGCACACACAAGATGAAATGCACTTGACAAATAATTATTTCGTGGCGTAAATAAAAGAAACACTTTCTAAAATTAAAAAGACCAAAACTGCAGGGAAATGCGGTCCATTAAAACGTGTCAATCTTCACAGGATTTTAGAATTTGCTTTTAGAAACATTAGCTTAGACAAACTATTGCTTAGCCTATTCCACAGATTCTGGAATTAACAAATTACCAAAGGGGCATTTTGTGCTGAGCGAGCGGCGCTGAGCGTATGAGCGAGCGGAGCGGGATCTTCAGAAAGACGCTCTCTGCTCTGAAGGAAATATGATCGCTACTCCCTGCTGTGTGCTCTGCATGCAACATGCATTTTTTTTGTCCACCAAGTCCTTATCCTGTTCTGAACTCATCTTCCCTGTTTCTTTAGCATACTATCTGTCTGTATGCCCGGTCTGTTCTGTTCTGCTGCATTCTGATTGGTTCGGATAGCATACTGCGGGAGGTTGGGGCAGGGGCGCAGAAAAAAATCGAGCTATAAAGCGATTTAGAAATCGCGCAATCTCAAATCGCGATTTTATTTCGATTTCGATTAATCGCACAGCCCTAGTTCAAAACAAACCAATTTGGGCTGGGTAAAAGAGTACATTTGGGGTTAATTTTACCTAGTAAATTTGATTGTTTATTTAACCCATCATTAATGGATGATTTAACTCAGATAATGGCTTTATTCGTTTCTATTATAATATTCGCTTTTTTCTTTTTTTTACTTTATGCATGAAATAATATTTACAGATTAACTTAAATCCTCTAAACTTCTGTAAAATACTCCAGACTTGATAACTTCCTTTATTTCTCATTTGCTTGTTTTATAAGCTATAAGCCTAAACATTGCCTATTTAATCTCGTTTAACAAACATTAGAAGTAAAGATTAAACATTAAAACGATGTAATTCACGAGTAAATCGACCACTCTGTAATTGTGTTTCCACCGTAACAGCGCTGGCTCTCACGCCGAGTTGGAGTCGTGTTCGGCGGGAACTGATCACGGATAAGACCGCCACTCTGCGTTTCACTTATGGACGAAATAAACTGCGATTGCCTTCATAACCTGACCAAAAACAAACAGTAAACAGCTCCGAGGACATGTTTTAACATCCAAAGTATTTGTTTTGTATCTTTATAAATATAATCGTTTATTTTATGCAAAGCATCAGACTCTTCATCATGCTATAGGACAGACTCGAGCGACGTTCGTTTAGTGATTCACACCGCGCGCCTGTATGTTGCTCTGCATAAATTTGAACGATATACTGCACAGAAACCATTTTATCAATAAAATAAAATGTACACAAACTACCCAAACACTGAACAAATAACCCAAAAAAAAAGACCCAAAAGGCTCAACCCAGCATCTAGGTGAATTAAGTTGTTCTCTGCTTGCAGAAGTGCTGCAGGTGTGTTATGTAATATGATATGATCATGTGAATCCTCGTGTTCTGTTGTTTGCTGCTTTTTGCGCATGTGAAATTAATCCCCGAAAAACAGATGTTAGTATTTTTTACAGATCACGGACACTTATTCTTTATAATTTAATTCAGCTCTAATTTAAAATATTTGTCGGTTAACGGTTAGGAAAAATAACCAAAATGAACATCCCTAATTTAAATGTATAAAATTTAAAATCTTAATTTAAAAACGTGTCTTGTTTTGAAGCCACTTGGAACATTTTCGTAAAAAATTCAATAACTGAAAAAGTATACTTTTCCATTAAAACATCGCTTCATATTTAAAACATGCACACAAGATGAAAAGCAGATATAGAATTTCACAAAATACTTATCAGGCCCATGAAAGCACACACAAGATGAAATGCACTTGACAAATAATTATTTTGTGGCGTAAATAAAAGAAACACTTTATAAAATTAAAATAGACCAAAACTGCGGGGAAATGTGGTCTATTAAAACGTCTGTCAATCTTCACAGGATTTTAGAATTTGCTTTTAGAAACATTAGCTTAGACAAACTATTGCTTAGCCTATTCCACAGATTCTGGAATTAACAAATTACCAAAGGAGCGTTTTGGGCTGAGCAAGCAAGCGCTGAGTGTATAGAGCGAGCGGAGCGCCATCTTCAAAAAGACGCTCTCCTCTCTGAAGGAAATATGATCGCTCCGCTCCACGTGCTCTGCATGCAACATGCATTTTTTTTTGGGCCACCAAGTCCTTATCCTGTTCTGAACTCATCTTCCCTGTTTCTTTAGCATACTATCTGTCTGTATGCCCGGTCTGTTCTGCTGCATTCTGATTGGTTCGGATAGCATACTGCGGGAGGTTGGGGCCAGGGCGCAGAAAAAATCGTGCTATAAAGCGATTTAAAAATCGCGCAAGCTCAAATCGCGATTTTATTTTGCATGTGTCTGCGTGTGGTTGGTTATTAATGAGCGTGTGTCTGCGTGTGGTTGGTTATTAATGAGCGTGTGTCTGCGTGTGGTTGGTTATTAATGAGCGTGTGTCTGCGTGTGGTTGGTTATTAATGAGCGCGTGTCTGCGTGTGGTTGGTTATTAATGAGCGCGTGTCTGCGTGTGGTTGGCAGGAGGTCAGGGACACGCGGCGCCGGCTGGAGACGCGTCTGGTGGAGGTGGACTCGGGCCGTCAGATGGAGTTTGAGTTCAAGTTGGCCGAGGCGTTGGCTGATATTAGACAGCAGCACGACGAGCAGGTCCGGCTCTACAAGGACGAAATGGAGCAGACATACACGGCCAAGGTAAGCGCAGCCGCAGATTCACTCGTCTCTGCTGTATGTGTGAAGAGTTTCCTTCCTCTCAGAGCTGCTTCAGTTCCTCTTTGTGTTCCTCTAAGACGTCTGCGTGTGTTTCAGCTGGAGAACGTGCGTCTGTCCTCGGAGATGAACAGCTCTTCAGCGAGTCTGGCCCGTGAGGAGCTGCGTGAGTCCTCGCTGAGAGTCGAGAGTCTGGCCGCTCAGCTCGCCGGCCTGCAGAAAGAGGTGCGTCTCTACACCACCGACCCGCTTTCACACACACTGGCCAGTTCCTCCTCTGTGTTGTCTTGAGCAGATCTAAACTCGATTTCTGTTAGTGTATGGCTTTGCATGTTAGCTGTGAAACTGAACTGGGTTTAATTGATTAAATTCATTATAACACATCCAGAGGTTGTCCATGAGCTGTGTGGTAATGTGAAGCCTCTAGGTTTGAACAGTCAGCGATCTGAGCGTCACTCTCAGACTCGAGCCTGGCTTGTACAAGACTAGATGGAGAAATATACTTTACCACAGGACGTCTGTAATACCACTGCGCACTTCAGTAAAACTACCCAACAGAGAGGTAATGCACCGCCATCACCTCCCTGTTGTCTAGTGTGTGTGTATGCGCCAAATTGAATGCTTTATTAAATTCTGATTGGATTCTGTTGCTAATAGCACTTCCCTAAAACTAGCAGGTCTTGGGCCTCTAACAAGTGACCTTTTTAATCAGGGCCCGTATTAATCAAGCGTCTTAGAATGACTCAAGAACACTGCCTTGAGTGTAAAACAATTATTTGCTCGTTTTGAATAACTGAAGATATGTAACCGTTTGATTAACTGCTCGTCGTCAAACATTTCAAGCACATTCTTCCTCTCCTGAAAGATTTGTGCACGTCTCCGTCTCCTCAGCGCCATCACAAGCCCTTGCTGGCAACTCCTAACCACTTGAGAGACCTCTCCAGCCATCTTAACTAACCGGGAGAGTAAGAGCGATTCCTAGCGTTAAAACCAGTGTTGGGGGAAGCTACTTTTAAAAGTAATGCATTACAATATTGCGTTACTCCCTAAAATTTTTACTAATTACGTTAATTACTTTTTATGTAAAGTAATGCGTTACATTACCTTTTGCGTTACTTTTTAAATATGAGCAGGGCTTTAATGTTTGTTTTTAATACAATAAGTTATATTTATAGCAAATGTAAAAGCCTTTCACACCAAAAAGTGTACTGAATAAACTTCAGGCTGAAGGACGAGTAAATCACGTCTGTACAGAAGAACACAGGAGAAGATTCAACACTCTTCAGCAATAAAAAAAACCAACAACAACAAAGCACAATTGTTCGTTTATCTTAAGTAATTTTTGCTTATTAGTATTGTTGAACTGGATCATCAAAGGTCAGCAGCAAACACATCGGTTAATAAAATGAGTTTAGATATATTTGTGTTGTTTAACATATTAAATTATTGCAGGTTTGCGTCTTATTCTGAGTTTTAATTCATTTTGATGAATACTGAATCTGTTTTTTGCAAGTGGGATGAATTAATACACATTCATATTTAGTCTAGATTATAACTACAGTAACATGTTCACACAGCGCACTGTCATCAATAAATGGAAAAAAGTAACTCAGATATTTTCTAGTAAATTAAAAAGTAATGCGTTACTTGAAAAAAGTAATATTATTACGTAACTCGCGTTACTTGTAATGCGTTACCCCAACACTGGTTAAGGCATTTGGTAACTTGCTTTTATACGTAAGTGCTGAGAATTAAATTGTCTGGAACACGGCAGCATGCTGCTTCAAGCGCCTCCATACCTGAAAAACCACAGAAAACTGCTTTTAAACGGAAAATGTGTATGTGCATTTAGAGCTACCTGGCATTGACTGTGATGATTACTAATATCACTGAGAAGCTGTAGTAATGATAAATAACCCCCGCTCTCCATGCGAAACCAATCCTGTCCGGATAGAGCTTTAAAATTGCTTGAACGAACAGCCTTCGTTTAGTAAACAAGCTTATTTTTACTTTTTTGTAAAGTTTTAGTACATTTATGTTTAGCCATTTATTTATTATTTAGGCTACCTACATTTCACTACTGATTATACCCTGTATGATTGTGTATGTGACAAATAATAAAGAACCTTGAACCTTATTATGTTCATAGTTTTTTTAATTAGCTTAATTTTATTTTAGTAAAATAAACAAGCTTTTTTAATTTTCAGTTAAAACTTGATTAAGTTGGTTCATTAATTTTCATTAGGTGTCAAAATACTTTTGTGTAAAGTTATATTGATTAACCTTTTTCCTGTGTCTCTCACTTTTGTGCTGAAATAGTGACTGGATGTTGATAAACATGAATATTTACACGTAATGTGCAAAAGCTGATCACTTTTGTCATCTGAAAATTAAAGTTTAAGTAAAATGTAAATTTGTATTGTTAGAAATAATTATGCAGGTTTCATACATTTAGACTGATTGCTCAAATCAGTCGTGTGTGTAATTAAACTAATCAAAATTGAAGTTTTGAAAACGGGGTAAATGCATTAATAATATTTCTCAACTAATACCATATTGTATCCGATCAGCAGCTTCCCATTAATGAGTGAAAGTTTTAAATATTAATGACTGATTCAGCATGTGACAATAGTGCATTGATTTTAAAGGCGTTATGAGGGTCGAACTCATTTTCTGTTGGAGCTCATCTTTGTTTGCTCCTTCCTAAAACATGTCTTCGCAGGGAAGGCAGTCGTTTTTAGGGCAGTCGTTGGCCTAGTGGATAGAGCGTTGGACTCATTATACTCTGTATAATTGTGTATGTGACAAATAAAGCTAATCCGAGCTTAGTTTGTATTGTTGTAATTTGTTTGTAAGATCTCTCATATTGAGTCAGAATATGATTGCAATAGTTCCCCCTAAATTAAATCTGTCACTTTTCCTCACGTCGCTCCAAACCTGTGACTGAATTTCTTCTGCTGAACATAAAAGTCAAGTCACCTTTATTTATATAGTGCTTTTAACAATACAAATTGTAACAAAGCACTGCACAATATAAAAAATAGACAAATTGTGTCAATAATGTAAAATGACAGGATTTAATACTCAATTATCAGCTGAATGCATTTCATTATTGAATTTAGTAATGGCATTGTCCAGCTTAGTTCAGTTTAAATAATATCTGTGCAATCAAGTTGATTGTGCTGGAAATGAAGTGTCCCCAACTAAGCAAGCCAGAGGCGACAGCGGCAAGGAACGAAAACTCCATCGGTGACAGAATGGAGAAAAAACCTTGGGAGAAATCAGGCTCAGTCGGGGGGGCAGTTCCCCTCCGGCCAGACGAATCAGTAGTTTGTTCCAACTGCATCAAAGTCAGAGTGTAAGTGGTCCACTGGTTCTAGGGGTCTTTCCCCGATGGATGTCTAGGTGACGAGGTCCTCACTGGAGATCTGTCTCTGGGGCTCATCTATGTGTTCTAGACGGTCAGGGCTGTAGAGGTTGTCTCCAGGTGCTGATCCTCCATTTATGGCAGACTTTGGTTAAGTCAGTATAATCGCTGATGGTTGGCTTCCTCTGAGGGGTTGTCATCGTCTCTTCTCAGGTGTTCGGTCATCTCAGATCGTTTAAGGGTTGGATCCAGACTGAAGCTTGTCCGTGGCAGAAACATAGAAACAGTAAGACAATTAGCGTAGCAGTTGTTCCATCCAGGAATAACCCTGGATGAAATTATCAATATAACCCAAGCTAAAGCATAATAATGTGCATTTGTTCAGATAGACTAGCAGTACAAGATTGTGAGATGCATTATATGAATGCTTGGCTAAAGAGATGTCTTTAATCTAGATTTAAACAGAGAGAGTGTGTCTGAACCCCGAACGTTATCAGGAAGGCTATTCCAGAGTTTAGGAGCCAGATATGAAAAAGTTCTACCTCCTTTAGTGGACTTTGCTATCCTAGGTACTAGGGATGGGTCACGATTTTCGAATATTCTATTTAATTATAGAATATCGATTTAGGTTGTGCGATTATTTTCTAAAGGTGTACCAGGGCTTGACAATAAAGACTGTCTGATGGCGTGAAGGACGCTCGGATTTGTCACTTACCAGATCGGGCCACTGCAGGTGGTCACTAAATTGTATAATTTGCATGCGTTTTTAAGCCTTGTTTGTTTAAAAATGTATTTTTAAACAAATGAATGAAAATGTAGCTTTCATTTGTGTGGACTTTCCCTTGAAGTAGTTAAGTCCAGTAATAGTGTAGTTGTGTTTGTTCCTCAGGCGCGTGCGTGGCAGGGTCGGATCGGTGAGCTGGAAGCGGCTCTGAGCCGTGAGAAGGATCTGAGACGCAGGTTACTGGCGGAGAAGGAGCGAGAGATTGCAGAGATCCGAGCTAAGATGCAGCAGCAGCTGGACGTGTACGAGCAGCTGCTGGACGTTAAGCTAGCGCTGGACATGGAGATCAACGCCTACCGCAAGCTGCTGGAGGGAGAGGAGGAGAGGTGAGGCTGGCTCTGTGTGTGGTGTGCGGTGTGTTTGGGGACCGGTGGTGTAACGCTGTTCCTGTCTCAGGCTGAAGCTGTCTCCCAGCCCCTCGGCTCGTGTGACGGTGTCCCGGGCCTCCTCCAGCCGCAGCGTCCGCACCGCGCGAGGGAAGAGGAAGCGTGTGGATGTGGAGGAGTCCGAGGCCAGCAGCAGCGTCCGCATCGCTCACTCCGCCTCTGCCACTGGAAACGTCTGCATCGACGAGCTGGACATGGATGGGAAGTTCCTCCGCTTGCACAACAGCTCTGAGCAGGTTCGTCCGCAAACACAAACTCATTCACAGCACTCCGAGCGTGTGCGTTTATCAACAGCGTGTAGAGACGTTTATATTTTGCCCTACAAATGACATTTTTAATATGTGCACGTACAAAAAAAAAAATCAGTTTATCAAACGTGCGAATGTGCACGAGTCCGTATTCTAGTGTTCGTACAAGGTGCTTAAAGTGAGAATGGGCTTTATTGGACAGGTATGTTTACACATACGAGGAATTTGTTATAGTGACAAGCTCTACAATGCAACAGGACAAGACCCAGATCATAAAAGTATAATATACAAATAGGCAATGTGCAAAAACACAATATATAATGTAGACCATTATGTGTGTACAGGTCTGGTATGTGCAAATTTGAAATACAAAAAATAAGTTGGTGCTTGAAATACTTGAATTCGACTTTGAAATGTAAGTCATGGAAATACATATTTTTGAGAAGGTACTTTAATTTCATATATACTGCCCTATACAAATTTGTAAAACAATCCTTTTACGTTAAATTAATGATGCTGCGCATCTGATGTAAATACAGAGCCGTTTTGCCTGGCTTATAGCAGCACGAGATTGATATTAAATATACTTCAATTGGTTAAGTTAATATTTTGTTTAGGCATATTACATTACGTAGGTGTATTAGTGTTATAAAAATAAAACCATGTAATTACTTGGTTTTGAAACTTTCTTTGAACCAATTATTATTGCTTCATCGTTAGTTTATATATAAAATCGTCATACTAAAGCCTGTTTTTAATTTGTATTACTAAAATATATAATATATCATTAGTTACAGTAAAATATTTAAAAATACAACTTGTTTTGATTAGTTTTTTTGTTAGACAAATGATGTTATAAAAAAAAAACATAAAAATTGTATTAAAATACGGTCTTATTCTAGTGAACAGTATCTGTATATCTCGTGTGTATCGTCACACAACCTAATATCGATAAACGGTGATATAGCTAATATTTCCCAAGTGTATGATACAGCTTTCATTCATCAGGTCAATCATATATTCATGAAAGAAAACGGTTTGAATAAGGAAAGCGATATCTTTGCCATAATATCCTTTCATATGTTAAAGTTGCCAGTCATCGCATGCTTTTGTGCTGCAAATTATTTGTATCATTTTGTTTGATTGGAATTTTAAAGATAATAATATTGTTTGATAAGTGAGATCTCTAATTTTAGTCCTTGAAAACCAAAACATTAGTGCTTAAAGTCCTGGAATTGAATTTAGCAGTTTCCTTACGAACCCTGGTAATCATTTTTGATAAATCCCACATGTTCTTAAGCACCATGCTGTGCAAAAGGCTACAGCGTGACCTCAAAAGCTTTGCGAGGGGAAGTTAATAGATGCTAAGATGTAAAGGACCTAAAACTGAACCTTGGGGGACATCAGTATGAACAGTGCCCACCTCAAACCTGTAACCACCCATGGAAATAACCTAGCTAAACCAATGTCAAGCTGTCCCAGAACCACCAAAGAACATTGTTAGATGGGGGAAGAAAAACAATGATCAAGAGATCATCAACTGGTGATAATCAAGGCTGCTTTTGACTTAATGTTCAAGAATGAGTGCTTTAGCTGATTTAATAAAGTGCAGCAAAACTTGTTGTGCACTTAAATATCAGTCACTGTTTTGGGTTCAGATGCTGTAAACTGCAACCAATCACTGCTCTTTGACACGGCTAATGTTGATTGACAAAGCTGCCTTTTTCCCCCCCGTTTTCATTCTGTTGTTGTAGCAATAAATTAAAGGAAACTCCATGTTTCAGGATCAACCCATGGCAGGATTTCAGCTGACCAGAACTATCGGGAATGTTTCTGCTACGTATAAATTCACTGCCAAATACATCTTGAAGGCTGGGCAGAAAGTCACGGTACATCCTGACACTTCCTTATAGACTTGTGCTGTTGATTATGAATAGAACTCTGTGGCACCTGTAGCTTGTGTTGATTGAACGCTGGTGATTTCTGTCAGATCTGGGCGTCTAATGCGGGCGTGAGCTCCAATCCTCCGACGGACCTGATCTGGAAGACCCAGAGCTCCTGGGGGAGCGGCGAGGACATTAAAGTGCTCCTGCTGAGCCCAGAAGGAGAGGTGAGGCGTGTTTATCATCCCTCTTGTTATTATGGAGACGCTGCTCTTCTCGTGGCCAGTAGAGAGCAGCATTGGCTCTGCTCTGACGTGTCTCGGTCCCTACAGGAAGTAGCTGTGAGGAGCACAGTGTTCAAGACTGCAGTGGATGAGGAAGAGGAAGAAGAACAGGAAGCTGAAGTCATGGAGGAGCGTTTCTTTCACCAGCAGGTCTGATGTCAAAGCACATATCTGCTCTGTGTGTCTCTCTATGTGTGTGTGTGTGTGTGTGTGAGTGAGAGAGAGAGTGTGTGTGTGAGTGTTTCAGAGTGTTTGTGTGTGAGTGAAAGTGTATGTGTGTGTGTGTGTGTGAGAGAGATCTATCTGTGTGTGTGAGGTGTCTCTCTTTCTGTCTGTGTATCTCTCTCTGTGTGCTTGTGAGGTGTGTGTGTGTGTGTGTGTGTGAGTGAGAGAGAGAGTGAGTGTTTCAGTGTTTGTGTGTGTGTGAAAGTGTATGTGTGTGTGTGTGTGTGAGAGAGATCTATCTGTGTGTGTGTGTGAGTGAGAAAGTGAGTGTGTGTGAGTGTTTCAGAGTGTTTGTGTGTGTGTGAAAGTGTATGTGTGTGTGTGAGAGAGATCTATCTGTGTGAGGTGTCTCTCTTTCTGTCTGTGTATCTCTCTATCTCTGTGTGCTTGTGAGGTGTGTGTGTGTGTCTCTATCTGCGCGTGTCTCTCTGTCTCTCTCTGTCTGTGCATGTGTGTCTCTATCTGCGCATGTGTGTGCGGCTGGCTCAGTGCTCTACTCTGTGTTCACAGGGAGAACCTCGTACTGCTAAGAGGGGTTGTGCGATCATGTGATCAGCACTACAGCCAATCAGAGCTGCCAGCTGGACCACCTCCCGTGGTCTATTTTCTGAGTGAATCTTTTCTTTTGAATTATGCTTTTTAAAGGTTTTTTTTTGTGAAATGTTTATCAGCTTAAATTGATTGAACCAAATGTTTTTCCTTTTAGTAAGTTGTAACTGTGAGGACTTGTCCACGTCAGATTCTGACTAAACTTTTTGTTTTTTTAATCATGTTTATATTAATTTTATAAAATGGCATTTTAGGTCTCTTTTATAGAGTTTTTATACTAACTCCTAGTTTTTAGTGAGGTTGTTAGAGACCCTAGTTTGACTATTGAAGCGTGTGGTTGTATTTAAAGCAGCTGTTCAGAAGTGATTCACTACATGATGATGGTCCAGACACATCTCTTCTGCAGACATCCTCAGAGCTCAGGAACATGTAGCACACCGAGCTGGACGAGGACTGTTTCTGTCTCTCTTCCTGCTGAAGACATGCAGCATTGGGTCCGACACGCTAACGCCGAGGAAGCCATAAAACCTCAAGACATTCAGTACTGTTTTTTACAGATCAGATTGTCAGAGCGGAAATGTGATTTTGTACCGCAGCTAACAAACACTAGCCTTACACTTTGATTTTAACCTTATTTTAATTGCCACATGCATGCTTTATTTCGCTGCTGCCTTTATCCTTCAAATGATCAAATAAAGTGTTGACAATGTATTTTAATGTGCATGTGATTAGTGAACATTAGGAGAGGTTTTAGAAAAGCCCTCATGAGGATAGTGTTGAGCTTGATTCAGTAATGTTTGCTGAAGATGCGGTCGTATAGTTTGCTGCTTCAGCTGACATGTGGCTATTTAGTTATCTTTGACCAGCTTGTGCTTTCTGGAGCAGAAGAGCGGTGTAAAAAACAATATTAAATTAAAAGCACTGGATGTGAGCTGGGACGTTCATGTGAGAGCAGTGATTCTGCAACAGTCAGAGGTTAAGCTCTTCATATTTAAAGGGGCATGAAAACCTAAAACACATGTTTTGAGATGTTAACATGTACAGGTTGCTCATCAGTGAGAACAATAATGGCACTCGTGTCTATTATGAAGAGAAGTGGTTATTTTTTGGAGCCATTTCATACTTTTGGTTGAACCAACGTCACAAAAAGTGACATGCATTGATTAATATATGCGTAAATGCATTAAAACATCACATCAGTTGTGGCAGACTACATTAACACCATATAGTAAAACTATTTCAATTTATAGACCTTTGCCACCTGCTTATTGATGTGGAGAATGCACTGCAGTCAAAGTTAATTATAGAAAAAATATTATATTAATTCAATACATGTAAACCACTGACGGTTGTCGTTACATCACGCAGTTAAACGTGATTTACAACAAAACATCTGACTTCACCTCAAATTTATTTGATCTTGCGTCGCATGATATGGTCGATTGTTTTCTGTGAACAGAAGGATTGTGGGAAGTGAGTGCAAAGGATTGTGGGTGATAGGATGCCTCAGAAGGAGATGGAGGCAGAGAAGCTTCTCCAGACGTTACTGAGCTTCCTCCAGACACTTCTCCAGGAGCGCTGCGTTCACACGGTGCTGCATCAGAAACTGTCCGTTCAGGTGAAACACGGGGATGTGGTGACGATATCTATCCAACCACACGCTGTTCTCCGGCCGAGTGATGTCCACCTCCTGCAGCTCAAACTGACACACACACACACAGCTGATCAGTGGTGGCTTCATCACACACACACAGCTGATCAGTGGTGGCTTCATTACACACATACAGAGCTGGTCAGTGGTGGCTTCATCACTCACACACACACACACACACAGCTGATCAGTGGTGGCTTCATCACACACACACACACACACACACACACAGCTGATCAGTGGTGGCTTCATCACACACACACACACACACACACACACAGCTGATCAGTGGTGGCTTCATCACACACACACAGCTGATCAGTGGTGGCTTCATCACACACACACAGAGCTGGTCAGTGGTGGCTTCATCACACACACACACAGAGCTGATCAGTGGTGGCTTCATCACACACACAGCTGATCAGTGGTGGCTTCATCACACACACACAGCTGATCAGTGGTGGCTTCATCACACACACACAGCTGATCAGTGGTGGCTTCATCACACACACACAGAGCTGGTCAGTGGTGGCTTCATCACTCACTCACACACAGCTTATCTGTGGTGGCTTCATCTCACACACACACACACACACAGCTGATCTGTGGTGGCTTCATCTCACACACACACACACACCGAGCTGGTCAGTGGAGCTGGAGGAGTGTGAGCGGCTCTTACTCGGTGTCTGTAGGGCTCCAGCGCTGCCTTGGCTTCATCACACAGAGGACACGGCTCCTGGAACACAGACACTACATCATCATTACATGTATATACCCGGTACAACCCGTTTGCACATCCCTGTTCATTTTACTATTTATTAAGTCCCAGTATACTGTTTTTGCACATCTTATTTGTTTTGCACTTTTTAATTCTATTGCACATTTTACTCTTTATTTATCTTTTTTTATTACTTATTTATATATATGCTATTGTGTTGTTACTTTTATTTAACTTTTATTTTTTTTGCACTGTCCACTGAGCGGACCTGACTTGATTAACATTTCACTTCTGATTATACCCTGTATAATTTAGTATGTGACGAATAAACAAATCTTGACCTCATCATTCCATGCATTACTTCACAGCAAGCTAACAGCTACAGCTAACATCTATCAGTCGTTTCCTCAGTGCAGCTCGAGGAAGAGCTCTAATTAATTACCTTGGTGAAAAGCGTGAGGACAGGAGTCCTGCGGCAGTGCTGTCTGAGCGCTCGAGCCACGCCGGACAGCAGCATGACTGACTGACACACACACACACACACAGGAACATTAACACACACACATCATCGCTACACTCTCGAACACTAGTTAGCGGACTACCTAGACACCATCGTGTTAGCGCTTAGGGTGGCTAATATGACTAATTTATTAGATTTTCTGCGAGATTACTTATTATTTGAGTTATTTAATAATAATAATTGAGAAGACAAACTAAACTCTTAACGTTACCTATGATAATTATCACGCGTCGGAAGCTGCTCACCGGAAGTAGGCGTATCCTTTTTTTCTTTCGGTGCGTCCCAAACGGGATATATCGCCCTCCGAATGGCGCCTGAATTGACCAGAAGTCACAGATTCAATCAAAATGAAGAGAAATTACTGAAGATGATAGTTTGCAGTTTCATCAGCAGAAATAAGCTTCAAGACTCGCAATCGAGTTCGTAGGCTGCTCTGCTTACATTTCACTCTTGCCATAACTTGATTAATAGTCAAGAAATAATGTAATAATATAATAATTATTATTTTACAAACTTTTTTTTGTTTTTGTTTTTTATTACAACCACAGAAACTCTGCGTATCCACTCAATTTTTTGTGTGTGTTCCCAATTCAAGTGTGACAAAAGTCATAAAGTCTCATACCATAATGATCAATGCTTGTTTAAAAAATAAACTAAGATAATGTTCAGGTTGGAATGATCCTAAAAAGATTAGGATATGTATGTATACATGTTTAAACAAGCCAGCAGTTGTTTTTAAAACTAACTGTGGATGCACATTTCCTTTTCATGTTGAGGAAAACACTTTCCTCAACAGTGTAAAGGGAATTCCAGTGGCATCTATGCTGATGGTAAGAATGTTTCATTTGTGAAAGCTGTTAAATAATACAATCAAAGTCTTAGTGTTATTTGTATTTCACAGTATGCTCTCAGCACATGTACATCATGACCAGTAACGTTCACAGAGGTAAGCTAGATGTTCACAAAAATATACCAAAATACTTCAATGTGGCTTTTTTAATTTTTTTTTGTGCATTTTGCACTCTTTTAGGAGGAGGTGCCATTGATTTGCCAGTGGTGGTGCATTCAGTTGATGGAGAGGTTTTGCCTTGAAGGGTATGACAGACTCTATAGATACAATTTCAGTATCTTGGCTGTATTAAGTCACTGTTGGCGAAGTGATACTAGAAAGGTGTTATACAAATAGAGTGCATATACATTTACATATTTGACAAAGGCACGGACAGAGATTTGCACACTGGACAGAAGAAGCATCCCAACTCCTTCAGGGAACCCTTGAGCCTGTCTTTAGGGTGTCAAAATCCACCACCACCAAACAGTCACCCAGCAGAAGAGTTGTGGTTGAAGAGGACACTGATAAGGTAAATTATTCTAGTGGTCATATATCAAGGAGTCGCATGCAAGCTGGATAAATCGTTGAATTTGTTTGTGCCATTATATATTTGTATATTCAGGTACAACAGCCTACCATTGTGAGAGACCTTCATACAGCTTGGAACTGGGCACACAATCACAGAGACTTATTCCACGGAGAGGTGACAGAGCCTGCTTTTCTGCAGATGAACAGTGAAGATTAAAATAATGCACTCAGGAAGGCCCTGAGGAGGGAATTCCCTGAAGCAAAGGATGACTTTTTGTTTAGATTTCAGTCTCAAGATGACATGGAAACATTTTTGTCATACTGTGTTGATAAACAAAGCATGAAGATCAATGCCATGTTCCTCAGTCAGCAATTGTAGTGAAGGGAGGGAATGAATGAATGAATACATTAATGAATAAATTATTTGAAAAAAAATAAATATTTTTGTGTTTCTTAGATGCAGACATTTGTTAAAGTATGCTGAAATAAGTAAAACATATCTTTAGAAAATTAAATGTAAATGTAAAACACTTATATACACATCTGTATTACACAAATAAAGTGTAGCAAATGTACACTTTTTTTTCTTTTAATTTTACTCAATTGATTTAATTTGTGCACATTTAATCGATTACTCAATTTAATTAAAGTTACATTTAAATTTAACACAGGTGTTTCTGTGTCTCAGTGGTTAGAGCATTGCGTTAGCAGCGCAAAGGTTGTGGGTTCGATTCCCAGGGAACACACATACTGACAATAAAATGTATAACCTAAATGCACTGTAAGTCGCTTTGGATAAAAGCGTCTGCTAAATGCATAAATGTAAATAAAAAAACGTACAAATTAAAAGAAAAGTGTTATAATATTATAACACGAAATTGGCGTAAAATGTTTTTTCTTTCATTTTAATTTTATTATGCCATACATCAGAACAATACAACGAGAAACATTCAAATGTAAAAGAAAAATAGAAAAAGATGAACAACATTAATATAATAAAACAGTGCCAGAGGACAGTAACAAAATATAATAGACAAAAAATAAAATAAATAACAATACAGCTTGAAATCATTTATAAAATGAGAAAAGTTTGGTTCGGAGCCTTCATTTTATGAGTATGAAACTTCCCCATTAAAATTAACAGTTGTATGAAATATGCTTTATCTTTGTCAAATCCATGATTACTGAATTATATTATTACATCAAATCCACTCAACTGCGAAGAAATGTCCAATATTTTCTTAATGAAATTGCCGTAAATTGTTTCGTCATACAGACAGGAAGTGGAAGCAATTTCGCGCATGTGCAGTACAAATGTTTCTGGTACGGATCGAGTAGACACTGCGTTCGAACCCGCATACTCAATGAGTAGGTACTTAACGAGCGCTAAACGAGGAAAGTACTCAATCCGCCATGTTTACGTTATCATGTGACATATGACGTCTTAACAAGCGCAACAACTTAAAAGATACGAGCGACAGGTTTAATTTAGCTTTAAATCTGTAAATATTTTGATGTTTCTTGTTGTTTCATCCATCAGGCTTATAAATAACAAAAACAACAACAAGAACGCGATTTTTGATGCATTATGATAAATATTATGATTATTCAAAGGATTTAACCTTGTCATTGTGCTTATAATCTCATACTTTGATGTGTTTTCCTTTATTTGTCATTATGATTGTTTATTGTTAATGATACAACCATCTTTCCCTGATCTTGTATGCAATTATAAGTTGTGCAATAAATAATAAATAAAAGCGACAGGTGCACGTACCCTACCTAGTACTGTTTTCCTCAGCCTTTGCACTGCTGCATACAGGAGATGTATTGCAGCTGCTTTGGAGAAGACTGTTTATTTTATACTGGAAACATTTAAGTATTACTACTTTAAAAAGATGATTATCTCAGAATGCATAAGTAGCTATTACCAACACTACACTAATAATGATAAATGCAGAACTATATATATATATATATATGTGTGTGTTTTTTTTTTACTGGAAATCATGTTTTAGTAAAACAAGCTAAATGTATTTTTTGTCATATGCCGTAGATATGCAAGTGCAGCCAAAGTGAATACATCTCAATTTTCATTCAAGCAATTAACTTAATGCAGTTAATGAAATCACAATAAACACATACATATACAAGTCAACAACACGTAAAACAAAGCTTTATTCAAACGTGTTGTTCTGACAATCATGTATTTACACGCGTTCCTGCCATCTCAACACAGCTGTGCCAGTTCTGCAGCTGACCGGCCCATCTGTCTCTGCCGTCCATCACGACCCTCACTGCTGCTGTGAGACTGAATCTCATCATGGATGGGAAAGAGACATTGTGTCCATCCTTGAGTGAGTGCACAGACAAGATGAGGAAGATCAAGATGACACCCCCCTGAACCACATAACCTTGAAGCAAGAGCGGGAGAACATGTGCGGGATAATCTGGCTATCGCTGTGTCTGCTCCAAACATTCGTGTGTCTGCTCTCCATTTACTCTAAGCATTGTGCTTCATAATGAAGTGCAGCAGTCTGTGTTTAAGATGCTGCAGAGCACCTTCCCCAGGTTACTGTTCACACAGATGCCTCGGTAGTTGTTGGGGTGTAGTTTGTCTCCGTTCTTGTGAATGGGGCTGATGAGGCCCTTGTTCCAGATCTCTGGGAAGAACCCGACACACAGAACATCACTGAACAGTTTTAGCATGGCCAGTTTGAAGCGTTGTTCTGTGTGTTTCAGCATCTCGTTCAGGATGCTGTCGACACCGCAGGCTTTCTTAGGCTCAAGGACCCCGTAGTTTGTCTTCCAATTCTTTCAGTGTTTTGGGGAAATCTAAGGGGTTTTGATTCGCTTGAATCGATCTTTTCTAATTGTACAGTTTATTAATTCTTTCATTTTGATTAGAGTTTTGAACTTCTGTTGAGCTATATCATTCTTGGAAATGATTTCTCCATATCGCTCCATCTTAGAAAGCCAGATCTTCTTGATTTGATTTGTGTAGTAATTGAAATTTTTCCCAGAATTTGTTTGAATTAATTGATTTTTCGATCTCTTCAAACTGGTCCTGCAGAAATTGGGCTGTTTTCCGGTGGAGTGTGGTTTTGTATTGCCTTGGTGCCTCGCAGTAAAGAAGACGGAGGTCCTTGTTTTCTGGTTGACGGTGTTTTTGGTCTGATATATTTTTGGTTTTTTTTCTCAGAGCCTTAAAGTCTGAATCAAACCATCGTCATATCACTTCTTTGTGCTGTCTTGTAGAATATGTCATTTATATCTTTCACTGCTTGATTGATGCCAAATGATTTTTAGGGTATTCCTGTATTTGAAAAGAATGTAAGAGGGAGTGTATTTCTGAAGAGACAATAGCATTTATGTAATTATTCGTACTGTTTTCTGTCCATTTGAATGATATAATTTTGATCATTTGATATGGTGTCCTTATTGGTGTGGGTGATGTTTCAGATTGCTTTATATGGAGTGTGATTTGGCTGTGGTCTGAGAAAGGTTTCAGGGGTTTGACTGTGAATGCTCTCCAAGAGGAAAGGTCCAGATCTGTGATGGTATAATCTACAGTGCTGTTACCAAGAGCTGAGCTGTAGGTGTATCGGCCGAGAGAGCCTCCTCGCAGTCTCCCATTGACGATGTACAGAGCCAGGTTCTGACAGAGCTGCAGCAGCTGCCATCCATGAGAGTTCACCTGCGGATGACAGTTCTGTCTGAGGGGGGGGGGGGGGGAGGAAACAATCTGTTATTGCCGGTAATGAATCTGGTTCCTATGCTATGAAATCTAATGTCACCGGTTCTAGAATTGAAGTCACCCATAAGCAGCACATTTTCCTGGGCCTGGAAATAGCTGGTTTCTTGCCCTATGTTTGGAAAAGTTTCTTTTTGGAAATAGGGAGACTCCAGGGGTGGTATGTATATGGCACACAGAAAGACGGGCTGAGATGTTGATATAATGCCTTTTTTTATTTTCAGCCACATGTGGTACTGTTCACTTTTGACTAATTCTATGGACAGTTCAGATTTAGTCCAGATTGTTATTTCCTCCTGAATCTCTCCCCTGTGACTGAAGACTTCAGGAGATGCTAATTGATTTCATCACAAAAGAAAGATAATCTAGAGCAAGGATCCTCAAATCAGGGGGGTATTGCACAAAAGCAAGATAAGGGATTAAGCTGGGATTTTCCAGTTATCCTGTCTGAATTTAGCCCTGACTCAGTTGCATGAAGGGAGGCTAAATTCATCTACATTAAGTTACTATGGAGATTTACACTTTGCAGCTAGCCTGCTCCGGAGCAGGCTATCAACCAGGCTAAGATTAATCCTAGTGATTTATCGGCTAGTTCCTCCCTAAATCCTACTAGATATTAATGTGTTTTAGTCACTTCATGGTCCTGCATTAAAATACTAGATATACTGTCATTCATCTAAGTATGCGTACTGTTATTTTAGTTATTATTGAAAACTGCTGTTCATTTCACTGTCAGAGGTTTGATGAATATATATATTATTCGAGATTTAAAGCATTTATTGTCATACACCGAGTGAGGAAAGCAGATTTTCCTGAGCAATTATTACTTTGCTGTCCACAATGAATGCCAACACAGTGCAAAATAACTATACTATACAATATGAGAAATAGAATATAGACTATGTATATCTATATATGCAAGTATAGAGTAGAAATGTACTGTTGAATGAGAAAAAATATCAATATATTATATTTTATTGCAGTTGATGAGATAAGAAATGGCTCATGAAGTTGCAAATGTGGTTTCAATTAAGTCCGTAACGAGGTCAATATGTAGTATATATAGACTAAAGATTTGTGTGTTTCCTATTCACAGTGGCTTGCCCTTTGTTGGATGATGTAGTTGATGAGGAAGTTTTAATACTCAGACGAGCAGTCAGGCATGAAAGAGTCTTCCGAGATAGGGCAGACCCATTGGCCTTTTCAGACGAATATCTGACTGAGAGGTACAGATTCTCAGGTGATGGCATCAGATATTTGTGCAGGCTGCTGGGTCCAAACATACAGCACAGGACAGCACGGAGCCATGCTCTCACTGTCCCACAGATGGTCTGCGTAGCACTGCGATTCTTTGCATGTGGCATGTTTCTGTATTCTGTCGGTGATACAGAAAACCTCAATAAAGCCACTATTTGCCGCACAATAAGAAATGTAAGTCTGGCATTGAAATCTCTTGTGCACATATTTATCACCTTCCCTGGTCACAGAAGATTCATCCACATCAAGGAGGAGTTCTACAAGATTGCAGGTAACACGAATAATAACAGATTACTACAAAATGTTACATTAGCACAGTCACAGTATGACACTCATTATTTTGTGTTACAGCTTTTTCTAATGTAATTGGTAAAGTGGATTGCACCCATATTCGTATACAACGCCCCTCAGGGGCACATGAGGGAGATTATGTTAACAGGAAATCCTTCCACAGTGTCAATGTTCAGGTAAGAATGAGTTATGGTTACTGTCAGCTACATAATTATTCTGTGCATTAAATGACCTTAATAGGCTATATATTTTTACAGATGATCTGTGATGCTGACTGCCTTATCACAAATTTAGAGGCAAAGTGGCCTGGCTCAGTCCATGACTCCAGAATCTTTTGGGCCAGTAGAATTCACCAGAGACTCTCTCTAGGTAAGCCACCCCATTTTTTTAAGCACCTTGAACATCAAGAGTACAGTACTTGTAAGAATTATGTTTTGTATTCACAGGTGAGTTCTCTGGTGTGCTGCTGGGGGACAAAGGCTATGCCTGTGAGACATTTCTGATGACTCCCCTTACAGACCCCCAAACCCCAGCACAGCAACCATGCCCATGCCAAAACCAGGGCTCGAATTGAAATGACCTTCGGCCTCCTGAAATCATGATTTCAGTGCCTGCACCACCTGAGGGTCTCCCCAGACAGAGCATGTGACGTGACTGTTGCCTGCACAATATTTCCAGCCTAAGAAAAGAAAGGGCTCCCAGAGTTTCTTTGGATGTTGATTCGGACAATGCTGCCATATTCCCAGATAACAGAAATGGTAGACTTGTTAGAGAACAATACATTGCAAATTATTTCAGTTAATTTAGCCCATCCCTTAATAAAGGATAATGTAGGCTATATAACTTTTTCATGTGTACATGCATTTTATTTGGCATCGGTAGCGCACACTGTGGTTATCTTCCCAAATTCTAGTTCCACTTCACTGGATCAATAACTATAAAGTGTACTTGACATTCATAAAAAAAGTTACAAGACCACAATGGTTTTGGAATATTTTTCTTTTATTATTTTGCTGTTATCACTTGTCAGCTTGGAGCTTTGGAGAGAAAAAATGATGATGATTAATACATTGTGTTACAGTCATGGTTACAGTATGAACTGAAGTCACTCACTTCTCTTTCTAGTTTCTGGATTTCCAGTTCTAGTTTCCTCAGTGTCTTGCGTTTAATTTGCATCTCAAGGTCCATGTCCTGCAGCTTTGTTTTGTTCACATCAATCTTGACTTCTGTCAGCTCGATCTGTCTCTTAAGATGTGTTGTGTAGAGATATCTGACAGTTTGTGAATTCTGTGAACACCTTTTAGTTAGCATAGCAGAATTTTTGCATAATGTAAATTTAGGCAATACTCACTATGTTACCAGGCTGCTGATCAGGCTGCCCAATGTCAGGATCCTGTAACAAATGATATTTTCTATTAGTACCACTTCCCTGACTTCTTATCTATTATGAACTTTAAAAAATGTGTTTATTTCCATAAAATTGACATGATACCTCGAGCCTTCTGGAGTCCAGCGACACAGTCTCATCTTTGGCAGAAGTGCACTCCACTGCTGTAGATGCGGCTTCCCTCTGCCATATTCAATACTTGTATTGATATTTTTGACAGGACATGCAAAGCCTATGATTTAATAAAGAGTACTCACCGGCGAATCATAGTCTGGTGGCTCCAAAAGTGTAAGGGTGTTGCCAGCCACTGCAAGGTAAGGCAAAGTCACACAGTCCACATAACAAAATATATATGGATTTCAATATTTTCCATGTGCAGTAGTATGGCAATAATGTACCTTGTATGAAGAGGCCAGTATCCCTTGCTGGGCCAGAGTCAGTGGCTGTCCCTCCCTGGATCCCTTCAATCACTGGCTTCCCTTTATTTAAGTCCAGGGCCAGCTCCTCTGCTGTGGTGAAGTCTTGGGTTGGAGGGCCACCCCCCGTACCAGATATATGACTTTTTTTATTGCTTAAATCAGCACAGACAATAAAATGTCAGCAAACATGTCACCTGTTCTCCGCAAACAAGTCACTTACCAGCCTGCAAAATATTCTTGTATTTAGTCTTGACTTGCTGCCAAGTCCTTTTTTGGCCAGACATGTTTGTTCTTTAAAAGTAATAGATAGATACAAATGATAAAATTGATTAGATGGATAAAAATACAGCAAATTATCTGATTATAGATTACATCAAATCAATTAGAAACAAAACCTACATACAAATAGATAAGAGTAAAAAGATTAAACAGATTATAGACATTAAATAGATCAAATAGATGCACATAGTGTGTAGGTGTTTGCAATTATTCTTCATGTTAAATGCATGTCCACTGGTCACATTTAAGGCAAAGTATACAATTATTTTTGAAAATGACAAGTAACTCCTTGAATTGTAATTATGAGGGTTTCAGTGGAGCACTGGTTATTTGGACTACTTACGCATTCAATCGGTCCGCTATTGTTTGCCAGGCATTCTCTCTTTGCTTTATTACAGCAGCTGTATTGCCTTTTTTACATATTATATGTTTCACTTCTTCATACGTTTCCATAAGAAGCTGCTGCTCACTAGGCGAAAAGTATGCCGCATGGGTTTTGTCCATTTTTGCATCGGTGATTCTGTGATCGATTTCGTGATCTTTTTAAGAATGCCGTGAAGGTTTGAGAAAAAGAGAAAGACATAAAAAGAGCAAAAACATAACAGATTGTATGCAACAGTAAAATACAGATTATGTGAGTAATGTGGAACATCAAATAATTGTATATATATATATATATATATATATATATATATATATGTATATGTAGGTTTTATATTTTTTAAGTGTTTTCTTTAGGTTTTAGGTTTTTTATGTTCTTATCCCTGTCCACTGTGTTGTTAGTAGGTGAGAGCAGATGATACTTAGCAAGTGTTGGATGTTGTGAACCTCAGCGCTGGCCGGGTTTACTCCTCCACTGACGGCCTGGGTCGTCTCTGTCTCTCTGGCTCGGGTGGGGTCAGAGGTGCAGGAGCTGTGGGGCTCTCTCTCTCTCTCTCTCTCTTTCTCTCTCTTTCTCTCTCTCACACACACACACACACACAGCTTGTCATACATGCTCAGCGTAAGTACTGTAATCCTACTGCATGGGTACAGTATGTATATTAAGCACTGCTGTTCAGTTGGATCGTTTGGAGCAAAATTAATTTGTATTTTGGATAAATTTGTACTTTTTAAATACATAAATCTTTTAATTTTATGTCTTTCATTAGATTTACCAGACGTTATAACTTCTATTTGTGCTGGTCAATTATGAACAATAGGTCAAATTGAATTGCTAGCAAAAACTTGGGTGTTGCAAATTGCCCCTTCCCTTTGACTTGCTCCTCCCCTTGATTGACCCCACCCCTTTCCGTGGCTCCTCCCCTAATCTAACTCCAAACTTTCGCTTTAACTTGAGAGCCCTGTTAAATATATATATATATATATATGACTACTCTAAAATATTTTGACATGTTTTTAAGGATGAAGTCTCTCTATGTTGATTCTTCATATACTCAAAGCAGAGGATGAAATATATGTTTAAACAGCTCAACACTGCACATATTGCAAAGAATTCAGCATCTTTCTGCAATTTCATTTATTTTAAAAATGACCTTCTTCCATCGTTCAGTTGTTTATGTGTGTATTCAGAGGAAGTAGATGTATAATCTTTTTCTTTTTTTATTGCAGAACATTTTTAACAATCGAATAATAACAATACAGATTATAAACAAATAAAACAAAAGTACATAAAAAGCATAGCTCACATTCAATTTGAAGAAATAAGGATATTACAAAACACCAGGGGGATTGAAGAGTGCATCATAATATTCTAAACATTTCACAGACTTTTTGTTTTTTAACAGTCTTAATGAAGAAATGTAAAAGTCAAAGTCAGAGCAAAACAAATTTAACAAAGGAGATGAATTAAGAAATGTTTGTTTATGTATGTAACATTTTGCTAATAAAATAAAAAGGTTAACAATAAATTCTAGATCCTTGTTGCTTTTATTTTCATAGTACAAGATAACATCCTTTAAAGCAGCGGTTCTCAATTCCAGTCCTCGCGCCCCACCGCTCTGCACATTTCGTATGTTACTCTTATCACTTCAGACGTTTGTTCTATTCGAACGCAAGTGCCCTGCGAAGTGGACATCACACGACATTCCTCCATGATTCCAGTTCGAAGCGAACGTATTCCATTCATAGTGCATTGAAGTGTGCGAGACGTGAATTTAAATTGTATATATTTACAGACGTATATGATGTCACACTCGTCCGTGCGTAAAGATGTTGCGCAACGCAAATCCATGAATGAATGTTCTGAAGTGAAGTAAACTTCAGCGGCTTTCCCCTGCTCAGGGAGTAGGGAGCAATGGACACTGTGTAGGGAGCATGTCAATCGGAACACAGTTCATTCATGGAGCGCACTTCTAACGAGCTGATTATCTGAATCAGGTGTGTTAACTAAGAGAGACATGAAAAATATGTAGAGCGGTGGGGCGCGAGGACTGGAATTGAGAACCGCTGCTTTAAAGTAAAGCAATAATTAATATTCATTAAATTAAATATAAAATCTGCCAAATCACTCCAAAACTTGTTTACGACAGTCAAAAAATAAGTGAGTAAGTATCTCTTTCTCGTTATTACAAAAACAGCATATATCATCAATATCAGAGAATCTTGATATTAAAGATTTAGAAGGGTAAATAGTATGTAGAATTTTGAAGTGTATTTATTTTATTTTATTATTAATACAATATTTAAAAGGAATTAACCAAGCTCTTCTCCAGTCAATATTCTCAATTTTAGAGTTCCAAAAAAAAAAATCCTCTAGGAGATATTTTATTTTGTTTTTGGAAAATATAAAAAATATGTTTGTTATTGCATTTTTTTCTCAGTTAGCTCAACACCTTCTAAAATTAAATTTGGGTTTGTCACAGATAAGGAATTATAACAAATATGACTTTTGACAAGTTGACAAAGTGTTACAGGAATAGCTTTAATAACTGAATTAAATTCCCTAAATTGTACCGGAAAACTGTAAGTTGACAAGAATTTTTCGTAAGTTAAAAGATTCCCAGAATTGTCAAACATTTTTATAAGATGATTAAGGTCTCTATTGAACCAATTTGTTAGAAATAAAGATTTATTTGAAACAGTAATATTTCCATTATTCCAAATGAAAGAGGTGTGAGGAGAGAAATTGTGACAGTAGCAAATTTTCCAAGCGAGAAGAGCTTGCTGATTAAATTTTGATAATTTGAGGGGGATTTTAGAAATATTATAATCACATGTTAACAGAAATTTCAAGCCACCAATTTGATTAAAGAGACTATGAGGAATATGGTTCCAAAGAGAATTAGGGGTGATCAAACATCTCTTAAGCCAATTAATCTTAAAGGTCTTATTTACATCCTCAAAATAAAGTATCTCCAGACCAGATGTATAATCTTTGGTTTTCCTCTGAACTCGAGATGGCGCCACTTCCTCTCATCAAGAACAAGAGGTTTCTGGTCGCTTCACACATCACAAGTAGATTTGCACATCCACTCATACAAACACATACACAACATGTAGCCATGACCCAGAACACATATGAAACAGACATGTTTTAGCTGACTAAGGAAAGGGCGCGGAGATGAAGGGGTGATGATGAGTTCCACACTCGGCTCATGTCAAGCTGATCTCTGATCAGTTTCCAGAGTTAAACACTCGAGATGCTCCACACAGAGCAGCTGCCGCTATTGGCTGCTTCCCTCTGACGTCACGGCACCATCGCGTTTCTGTCGCGTCGCGTCTCAGTGGCTTCTGTGCGCGCTTCTGAGAGAGACGCTCCTCGAGCAGGACCCCACGCGTTTGGACCGAACGCAGACTGTTGTTCAGAAGTGGTAAGTCACTTTGCTTTATTTAAACTGCGTTAGCATGACCGTTTTGAAACAATATAACTATTCTATGCATTCTGTTGCACGGACTAAAGCGACACCTAGTTTAATTTAGGTGCTAATTTAAGAAGGTCAATGCATTTGATTAAATAGATTTTTTTTTTAATGTTGAGAAATTTTCCGGATAAAACAGTTATTTATGTGTGTTTTACCATTTCCCCTGAATGTCCTTATTATTCTGATGCGTTCATCTAAGACTTACACACACTTTATACATCAGTCCGTGATGCTGCTGGAGAGAGAAAGTGTGTGTGTGTGTGTGCGTGCGCGCGCGCGCGCGTGTGTGTGTGTGTGCTTGTTTTCACGACTTGTGATGACCAAATGTCCTCACTTTCACTATCAGTCAAAAGTTTTTGAACAGTAAGATTTTTAATGTTTTTTAAAGAAGTCTCTTCTGCTCACCAACCCTGCATTTCACATATTTTTACTATAGGGCGATAGAAAATACAGTTTGTAGAGTAGAAAAAACTCTGGTTAGCTGATGGAAAATCAGTTGAGGTCTATGCAGTGTCCTCACTACACTCTTAAAAATAAAGCTGCTTCACGATGCCATAGAATAACCTTTTTGTCTAAACGGTTCTTTAAAGAACCTTTGGCAGAATGGTTCTTTGTGGAACCAAAAATGATTATTCTATGGCATCTATGGCTGTGAAAAACCTTTTAATCACCTTTATTTGTAAGAATGTAAGATAGACAAACAAACATGTGTGTGTGTGTGTCTGTGTGTGTGAGTGTGAGTGTGTCTCTGTGTGTGATTTGGGTATGATTATCGTATTATGCTTATGTTTGTTAAGGCGAGTGGTCTGATGCTCCATCTGCTTGCTATAAAAACAGCATTATCCCCATCATAATTACAGGGTTTGTCACAGACCAGTGTTTCTGAGATACAAAAATAAGTAGCTGAGAAAGTCTGACATGCTTCGGCGGGGCAGCAGACCTCGTCTTCCTCTCAGCTGATGAGCTGATGATCTCCAGAAACACTGAGGCAGTGCCGATCCTAGACTTATGGAGGCCCTACGCAGAGCGGGGGGTGGGGGGGAGGGTTGTGTGTGGCTGGGACGACTCGGGTGTGTCTCACTCGTCCTTAAAAGTGTCCTTAAAAAATCGTTTTTGTTATAAGTTTGATTTTAGCTAGTAATTTGATGCTATAAATACGTGGCGTGTTGTTATGGCTGATTGGGTCTGCGGGAAATTGATTCCGCAGCTCCACCTCACGACACTACTGCGCAGACTCGGGCTACAAACGAATCACTTCTGCGCTGACTCTGGCTCCAAACAAATCACTTCTGCGCTGACTCTGGCTCCAAATGAATCTCTACTGCGCAGACTCTGGCTCCAAACGAATCTCTACTGCGCAGACTCTGGCTCCAAACGAATCTCTACTGTGCAGACTCTGGCTCCAAATTAATCTCTACTGCGCAGACTCTGGCTCCAAACGAATCTCTACTGCGCAGTCTCTGGCTCCAAATGAATCTCTACTGCAGACTCGGGCTCCAAACGAATCTCTACTGCACAGACTCTGGCTCCAAACGTATCTCTACTGCGCAGACTCTGGCTCCAAACTAATCTCTACTGCGCAGACTCTGGCTCCAAATGAATCTCTACTGCGCAGACTCTGGCTCCAAACGAACAGACTCTGGCTCCAAACGAATCTATACTGCGCATACTCTGGCTCCAAACAAATCTCTACTGTGCAGACTCAGGCTCCAAACGAATCTCTATTGCTCAGACTCTGGCTCCAAACGAATCTCTACTGCGCAGACTCTGGCTCCAAACGAATCTCTACTGTGCAGACTCTGGCTCCAAATGAATCTCTACTGCGTAGATTCTGGCTCCAAACGAATCTCTACTGTGCAGACTCTGGCTCCAAACTAATCTCTACTGCGCAGACTCTGGCTCCAAAAGAAAACTCTACTGCGCAGACTCTGGCTCCAAACAAACAGACTCTGGCTCCAAACGAATCTCTACTGCGCAGACTCTGGCTCCAAACGAATCTCTACTGCGCAGACTCTGGCTCCAAACGAATCTCTACTGCTCAGACTCGGGCTCCAAACGAATCTCTACTGTGTAGACTCTGGCTCCAAACTAATATCTACTGTGCAGACTCGGGCTCCAAACTAATCTCTACTGCTCAGACTCTGGCTCCAAACGAATCTCTACTGCACAGACTCGGGCTCCAAATGACATAATTTACTCAAGATGGCAGCTTGTGTATTTTGCATATAGGGAGGATCGGCTCTGCACTGAGGCATTAAGTTACTTCTGAGCTGTTAACCTGCCTATAGCTGGTGTAAAATCTTGCTAGGGTTTGGTCGATGACTCTAAAAACTCCATGTATTACTTCAGAAGTCTGCTTCATCATGCTAATTTTTGAACAGACTGTTGTTTTTTGGGAACTGGTGTGAAAGCAGCTTTACAGATATAATGCATCGACATGTGATGCTGAATGACTGATGCATCACCGTCCTATTATTCAAAATATTCTGATCTAGATTGTGTTTTAAAGACATCTCCAATAATCATGCTAGTTGGCTGTACAGTAGGGCTGCATGATATATGGCATGTAATATTTAATGCGCATCTTGTCAGTAAAGCCCGTCCTGTAATCAGCGGTAATTTCCATTATGTGCGTGATTTTACATGGAACAGCATTCAGAGCCGTTGTTCATTGACAAGCTGAGCAAAACCACGTTCATTATCAACCTGGATTTGCACAGCTTGTTAGTGAACATCGGCTCTGTGTGGTAAATGCTGCTCTATGTGAAATCACGTACGTGATGGAAATTACTGCTGATTACAGGACCGGCTTTACTGACAAGATACGCATTAAATATTGCATGAGATATATCGTGCAGCCCTACTGTACAGTTTGGAGGGGCGATGGGCGGCTCCCAGGTCCAGTGCCAGGACGCACGACTTGGAGGGGGGTTTATATTTGTTGAGGGGGGGTTATGGTTGGTACACTGCTCAAATTGCATTAATTGGGTAATAATTCACTAACACTTAAATTAAATAGAAAAGCAAGCAGGTGCATGATTTTTTTTTATACAAATAATCAATTCAAGATTAATCACTTTATGTACTCCCCAATTGTAAGTCGCTTTGGATAAAAGCGTCTGCTAAATGACTAAATGTAATTAATAACTGTTTCCTTACCTAATCCTGTGTTTGGACCGGGCTCGGTTTCAGAATCACATGTGCTTCTGAAATTATTATCTTGATCCATATAGTGTTGTAGTTAGCTATCTCTGTGTCATACGTGGTCGCTTATCAAGCATGAAAAACAAGTTTTATTGAAATAAATTCTGAATATATTATTGTATACCGCATGCAAAGAGCGTTTTTAAATGTATTAAAAGCGTCACTCATTCATTACGATCTTACAAAGTTCCGTTTTATCCAATGAATGTGACCACACAATGTTTTTTACAATGAAGTTACGAGCCTTACGCCCCATTAACATGTTAACGCTTCTCATTTACATTGAATGGAGTGACGTCAAGCGATGCTGAACTGAATTGTGGGTCCGTTGCTCACGGCAGAAGTTGAAAACTTTTCAAGATTTTAAGTGCCAATGCAGGCGTCAGCCATTCAGATCGCCTTATGCAAATACTAGGTTTGTGATGATAAGGAAATTTTCCCACTGGTTAATCTATGTGTGACAACACTGGTAACACCATTATCACCGTGGGGGGACGGACGTTTGCGTTTTCCCTCTTTTCCTTGCTTTCCTTCGGTTTTAAATAGCCTTGTAAGCATCGTGTGCGTTTTACTTTCAATATCAAATTAGCAGCAATTCGGCATCAAGCAGTTGTTTGCTTTTAGTTTGTTTGAGTTTTCCCTCATTCCCTCACTTTCCTTCACTTTTAAATAGCCTAGTTTGAAAAAGCATCCGTGCATTTTACTTTCACTTTTAAATTAGCAGCAATTCGTTATCAGTTGCTTGAATTCAATTCAAGCAACAACAAAATACAAAGTAGAACTTATAACTTGTATTAACAAAACTAATAAAAAATCACCATGTTAAATGCCTAATATACAATAACAAATAACTTACACAAAGTTTAAATAGGTACACAAAACTAAATATCAGTAAAGAATGAGGAACAAATAATTATGATACATAGAACGTTTTTTAGCAAAATGAATAAGAAAGTTTGGAGGCATGGACTGCATACACCTTGATTTAAAATAATGGGAAAAAAACACAGTTTGAATAAAATAAAATCAGCAAATATTGTAAAATCAAATAAATGTTAAACGAATGTTTAAAAAAACTTCCATTATCACATAGATTAATGGCAGAAGTCAACAGGCTTTTTAAAATCCAAAATATTTTTTAAAACAGGTGCTTTTATATTTAGTTTTGAAACTCTTCCGCCATCGTCTTCTTTGTCTCGCCTCACTCTTCTTGTCTGTCTCGCCTCACTCTTCTTGTCAGTTTCACCTCACTCTTATTGTCAGTTTCACCTCACTCTTCGTGTCCGCCTCACCTCACGCTTATTGTCCATCTCACCTCACTCTTCTTGTCCGTCTCACCTCACTCTTCTTGTCCGTCTCACCTCACTCTTCTTGTCAGTCTCACCTAACTCTTCTTGTCAGTTTCACCTCACTCTTCTTGTCAGTTTCACCTAACTCTTCTTGTCAGTTTCATCTCACTCTTCTTGTCAGTTTCACCTCACTCTTCTTGTCAGTTTCACCTCACTCTTCTTGTCTGTCTCACCTCACTCTTCTTGTCTGTCTCACCTCACTCTTCGTGTCTGTCTCGCCTCACTCTTCTTGCCTATCTCACCTCACTCTTATTGTCTGTCTCACCCAACTCATCTTGTCAGTTTCACCTCACTCTTCTTGTCAGTTTCACCTCACTATTCTTGTCTGTCTCACCTCACTCTTCTTGTCTGTCTCGCCTCACTCTTCTTGCCTATCTCACCTCACTCTTATTGTCCGTCTCACCCAACTCATCTTGTCAGTCTCACCTCACTCTTCTTTTCTGTCTCGCCTCACTCTTAATATCTGTCTCACCTCACTCTTCTTGTCTGTCTCGCCTCACACTTCTTGTCAGTTTCACCTCACTCTTCTTGCCTGTCTCGCCTCACTCTTTTTGTCTGTCCTGTCTCACTCTTCTTGTCAGTCTCAACTCACTCTTCTTGCCAGTCTCACCTCACTCTTGTCCATCTCACCTCACTCTTCTTGTCAGTTTCACCTCACTCTTCTTGTCTGTCTCTGTCTTAAGCTGTCTCACTCTTCTTGTCTGTCTCTTGTGTGAAGCTGAAAGGGAGTCTTGCCTTACTCTTCTTGTCTGTCTCACCTCACTATTCTTGTCAGTCATCTCTCTTCACATGATAAAATAAATCTGATCTGTGATGCACGATGGTCCTTCGTTCGGTGCTTAACACTGGTTTCACCGCCAACACTTGAGGGATGTCCGTTGGGGGGCAAAGCAACATGAGAAGAACAGTCATTTTAGTGACCTACAGAATGTTTGATTAACGTGAATAAAACGTATTATTAAATGTAGTTTGAAGGGTTATTATTTTGTACATTATTGCCACTTCTAAAGACACCAGTGTGTATTTTTTTTCTTTACAAACTATTAATGCTTTAACTAGTATGTGTATGGATTTGAGTATCTGAAACCTGAAATAAGCATTATGCTGTGAAAACACCCGTGGGCCTCGAGGTCTTCTCCAGAATCTGTCCTAAAAGATCCAGACAGGTTTTGTCTGCTGTTGTGTTTGTTCAGGAGCATGGCATTAGTCTTGTGAATGTAGAAGCTGAAAAGGAGTGCAGCAGAGACGTGTGTTGATTGACAGCAGCACATGTGTGTGTTTATTGGCCCCGTTTGAGAGAAAGCTGCGAGCTACAAAGATGAGTCCTCCACTGCTATGACCTCCGACAGCTTCGTGATGCTTCATGAACAGTAGTGATTAAAAGGCGTGGATGCAGTGGTTTTATGCTGGAGTTTTCCATTCAGATGCAACATTCAGATGCTTTGCGATGTGTAAAGAAACGTTTGCTTGCTCCAGTGTGATCAGCCCTGTAACTCTCACACAAACACACAGTCGTGCACAGTAGTGCCGCACCATATGCACACTACATAGGGCACTAACTAGCTTCTCATCTGTCCAGGGGCCAACGGCTAGTTCTTTGCCTTCACATGAATTAAACTGTGTAATGCACAGCTAGCCGTGGATTATGCCTTATATGATACATATTGTTTACTGCATGATCAATCAGGATTAACTTTGAAACCAGCTACATTCATAAATGACTAGTTTCACAAAGAATCGACAAGTGAACACTCGTAAATAAGTTATATATTTAAAATACATTTATTCCATACTAAGTAGAGCTCAGATCTGTTAACATATTTGCTGACATATCGCTCAAAATGTACTGTTATAAAAATTATAATTAAACTTTATTTGGAGTACTACATTTGCACAATGCACATTTTTCTATATTAATCCTAAAATGTGTTTTAATATCACTACTGATGAGGATTGTATGATCTCTGAATAATATTGCTCTTTAAATGCAAGATATTTAAAGTGTACTTAAATTAAACTTGCAATAGTTCCACTTTAGCTCAATCAAATACACTTCAGTGTATATTTAGCTGGACTTCTGCACAATTAAAGTGCATTAAGCACAAAATGAGTTGTTCCAGTTTAACAGACTTTAAGTATACCAGTTTCGTACACTAACTGCAGGATATTTTTATTAAGTACATGAATATGTAGATTCTTTGAAGTGTACTTAGCATGAAATGAGTGTATTTCAAATACATTTGATTTTAGTGCATTTATTTTTCACTAGGGACACATTGAATTAAACAAAAAATGTTAAAGTTGATAGACTGAAATAGTATTTTCTTGTAAGAATAATTTTTCATCATTGGCGTACATATTCTTAGTCTTCATCCAGAGCATAAACGTGTCTGTACATTAACATTTCCAATAAACCTTTCAGATAGTCACCCTATTACAGTTCAGAGAAGAATATAGCAACCGCTCATGTGCTGTACAGTCACAGTGATCTGTGTGCGTTTCGTCGCTCCTGTCTCAGATTAAGAGTGTAATGTTATATTTCTCCCCCGAGTGCTGGAGGGCTCTTTAAGTGGCACTAGACGTGTATCTGGTAGACACAACAGTGTTTCCCCACACGTCTGATGGACAGAACATGTGTTTGCAGCATCAGAGCGCTGGCACCTGTGCTCACTTTCACTCAAACACTTCTCAGATCAACACCTGTTCCCATCAACTGTGCTGCTTTACAAGAGCCTCTCTGACCTCTCTGACCGCTCGCTCTCAGCCGAGGCTCTGGTTACTGTGGTGCGGTTCCAGACTCCAGAAACTACCATAGTTCAGCGAGTTTTGTGTAATTATTTTCTAGCAGTGTCATCGCTGTAAGAGCAGCAGACTCCAGCATTAGCAATGCAAACACACAGCTGTTGTTATTTTGCTAAAAAATAACTCAAGTAACTATTAAAGCTTTAGAAATTACTTTTTAGTAGAGCTAAAGACATGTAAGAAATTATACATTAGTTATGATTAAAATGACAAGATGTTAATTTGAAAGTGTATTTAACTAATTAAGTGTATCGAGGCTCTTGAAAAGGCATCATTTAGTATCAAATATTGAATAATGAAGACCAGACTGGGAATTGAATTATGGACTATAGTGACAGTTCTGGAGCTGCCAGTTACTGTACAGCCACAGTGCATTTCACTTCACGCAGAGTTCGACTGTTTGACTGGTTTGGATGTTTGGGAAATGTCATGCAGAGGATGAAAGTAATGTTTTAAATGCTAGATGATGCTAAAATCTGGTGTGGATGACCTGACATGTCTCAGATAACACGCTATATACTACACGCACGTACACTGTGTGCTCTACCAGCTGCTCTATAATTTTATAAGGTTATTCTGTCACTCAACATCAACATAATCTGATCGCTACATACAACCCGAATTCCGGATATGTTGGTAGGTGTTTTACATTTGAATAAAATTTAAACTAAAATAATTTCAAATCAAATGAGCCTATATCTTATTCACAATAGAACATGGATAACATATCAAATGTTTAAGCTGAGACATTTTTAAATGTTATGCACAAAATGAGCTAATTTCAAATTTGATGCCTGCGAATAATGGTGATTTTTAAAGTCTTTTAGTTGTCATTTTATTCAAATGTAAAAAAAAACATCCCAACATTTATTTCCGGAATACGGGTTGTAATTAAAGCTGCTACATGAAGTGTCCAACCCTCCAAAAAGTTGTTTTGGTTACTGTGATGCACCTAATGAAATACATCATCAATAAAAAGGGGAAGCATTAGAAACATGACTTCAGATCTGTGTTGTACATTAGCGCTTGCTGGCTGAGAGCGTGCTTGTCTTGAGTTCTTATGTGTCGGAGCGGAGGATGAGTTTATCAGGAGTTCAGAGGCATGTTTGTGGAGAGCTGTGTGAGTGCAGCTGTGTCACTTTAGCTCTCAGTGGTTAGATGAACACCAGAGAAGCTTCTGTGAGCATTCTTCTGCGCTGCTGCTCTCTGAGACACTGATGATGGTCTGGATCTCACACATCAGCGTGGGTTTAATGGCTCTGAACTCTCGGGAGAGTTTAAGCTCTCTACAGAAGCAGAAATGCTCCTCTAGCTGCTGTTATTTGACTCAGACACAGCATTTCTGTCAGGTGTTCAGGTGTAATTAACAGTTTTTTACTGTTTCTGTAAAAATAAATATTCTGCACACAAGATTTAAAATGCAGAAAAAACAGTAATAGTGTGTAATATTATTACAAATATAATTATTTAAAATGCAATTTATTCCTGTGATGTAATATTTTTGTGAAACAAAATATTTGATGCATTTGAAGCATGCATTAGAAATAGAAATCTTTTGTAACATTGCAAATTTACTTTACTGTCACTTTATCAATTTAATGTGTCATTGATTAATAAAAGTCTTGCCCCAAAATGTTGAATGGAAGTATATTATAGACATTAACATCGTCCGGTAGTGAATATAAGGCAATTTCCGCATGTCTCCAGATGTGATACAGCTGTGTAAATTTTCTGCAATTCATCTGTTGTGGAGAAAAGTCTTCTCTGTCTTGGAAAATAATACTCAGGAGGCAGAGGTCCAGAAGTCAAAATCAGACTTTATTGCAAGATGACAACAAAGCCGTGATGCCTGCAGAACACCTGCATCTTTCTTTGTCCACAATTTCGTTATCGGTTGCTGTCCAATAAGCATACAGACTATTCTTTGAAGCGTCATTCCCAGTACATTTTTGCACTTGTTTATTAGTTTTCACAATGCTTGCTTTCATTGTAGAAAACCACCTGCTTCACTCCACTTCCCGGAGACCTGAGGTTGCATTTTAGGATTTGAATGAGTTGTACACATTATCTATCTCACATGGCATCTCCCATCTTCAGTATTCCTTCTTTGTTCTCTATATAAGCACAGTCACGTATGCCACGAGGCCTTCAAATGCACACAGCTCCTGTATGAGGCAAACTTCTTCAATTGACCTATCGGTAAGCCCCTCCCCTCGAACGCAGACTAGCCAATGGCAGTCGAGTATCAGTTGCACGGGGAGCAGACCTCGGACATCTTTAGGTTTCAGCACCATAAAGAAACATTGGAGGATCCGAAGCTTGCATCAGTTTTATTGGGTTTATGCTTCAAAAATTGAAAAACGATGTGCCTGGGGTGCTTGTAACACTGATTACAGCTATCCTGAGAGGATGGGCTATATAATTAATTTTATTACATTTGTTGAATCGAAACAAAACAGAGCAAAATTTCCCTAAATATTCATCCCTAATACAAATGAACACAAAAATTGAAATTTTCTGGTTGGCATACACTCATTAAGTTACACTTTTCATCTGTTCAAGCACATTAATGTTATCTTGTGCTTTAGCAAGGTATCTCTGAATAAAACTAGCTAACGTTAAAGTTAGTGAGTTCATGCTAATGTACAGCGGTTTGTTTTTGCGTCTTGTACAGTGTAGGGTAAAAACACATAAACGAAGGTCTACATTTCACTCTCTCTCCATGTAAACTGGTTAAATCTACATTAATTTAATCGTACTCTGCGATACATGAACAGTGTTGATCCTGCATGTTGTCATCCGCGACCGTAATATGAGACTCCTCCCGTTTGCATTGTGTTCTGTAAACCCTCACTTCGAGTTACCCACCGCATTTATTTTTCAATATTCTAAAAATCCCTCCATGGAATATTTAATACCCATTTGATGGACTTCTGGGTCCAAAATTGTGCAAAAACATAGTGGGACAAGGTTTTCACACTGCAGCTGCCATTGTAAGACATTGGGAGCAACAGTAACTAAGGGGGGCGGGGCTTACGATAGGTCAATTGTTTTCTATTGGGCAAATCAAATATTCCATTACGTCACAGATTCTGTAAGGACCCCTCAAGTTATCAGCGCCAAATTCTTGTCATCAGGTCAAACTCTGAGTGAGGTTGTAATGAACATGCCGCTAGGCACCACAAACACAAGAGTCCCTCATCTCCCTCATCTCAAACACACAGAACGAGCTCCTGCAGTAGAGAGTCTGCTCTGTGTGAGTCCACATCATCCGTATCAATCCCAGTACAGCATGATCTGAAGCCTCACAGAGCGCCTCGTCTGTGCCGGATCTCTCACAAACCCTGAGTCTGCTGAGAAATGCAGAGAATGCTCATCTGGACTAGTGCTGCTGATGAGAAGATCACACATTTCAAGGGATTTTCAAGGGTCTCCACGACTGATGTGAGACCCTTGAGCAAGGCACCAAACCCCAACTGCTCCCCGGGCGGCGCAGCATCGGCTGCCCACTGCTCCAGGTGTGTGTGCACTTGGATGGGTTAAATGCAGAGCACAAATTGCACTGCTGGTTATACTCTGTATAATTGTGTATTTGACAAATAAACAATTATTCTCCTTCTTCTTCTTCACATCGTCTTGGACGTGGGGTGGGATGCCATTAGTGTTTGATCCAGCTACCCAAAGCACTTTTAAAGCTGAGCAAGTCTTGATTAACTATTATTTCTCATGTTTGTGATGCAGGTCATGAATGATTGCAGCATGTGTCTGCACTGACTGCTGAGTGTGTGTGTGTGTGTGTGTGTGTGTGTGTGTGCTCGTGTGTGTGTGTGTGTGTGTGAAGGTGTTTCCTGTAATGATGTCACCCTGGAGTGCTCTGCTATTGGCTGTCTTGTGCTGTTTGATCGCTCTGACATCATCACTCAACCTGGACGACCCGAATGTCTGCAGTCACTGGGAGAGGTGAGTGTGTCTGCATGATGAAGTTACTCAAACATTTGGTGTTGCATGCTTAATTAATAAAAAAAACAATCTCAGCCCATTATTTACTTCACTGTACTCATGCTTTTCTGTAAAACATTCCCATAGCAGAGTTCAAACTATCGCGTCTAACAGGAAGTGACCCAACAACTCAAATTACGGAAAT
>CM049796.1:21810571-21908071 GCA_027422405.1 Ptychobarbus kaznakovi | reverse complement strand
ATCTAAATACGGGTTGGACCTGGTGACTTCAGTGATAATCTGATCTGAACACGGACTAGATCTGGTGACTGCAGTGATCATCTGATCTGAACACAGACTGGATCTGGTGACTGCAGTGATCATCGCATCTGAATACGGACTGGATCTAGTGACTGCAGTGACCATCTGATCTGAATACGGACTGGATCTGGTGACTGCAGTGATCATATGATCTGAATACGGACTGGATCTGGTGACTGCAGTGATCATCTGATCTGAATACGTACTGGATCTGGTGACTGCAGTGATCATCTGATCTGAATACGTACTGGATCTGGTGACTGCAGGGATCATCTGATCTGAATACGTACTGGATCTGGTGACTGCAGTGATCATCTGATCTGAATACGCACTGGATCTGGTGACTGCAGTGATCATCTGATCTGGATACGGACTGGATCTAGTGACTGCAGTGATCAATCTGATCTGAATACGGACTGGATCTAGTGACTGCAGTGATCATCTGATCTGAATACGGACTGGATCTGGTGACTGCAGTGACCATCTGATCTGAATACGGACTGGATCTAGTGACTGCAGTGACCATCTGATCTGGATACGGACTGGATCTGGTGACTGCAGTGATCATCTGATCTGGATACGGACTGGATCTGGTGACTGCAGTGACCATCTGATCTGAATACGGACTGGATCTAGTGACTGCAGTGACCATCTGATCTGGATACGGACTGGATCTGGTGACTGCAGTGATCATTTGATCTGGATACGGACTGGATCTAGTGACTGCAGTGATCATCTGATCTAAATACGGGTTGGATCTGGTGACTGCAGTGATAATCTGATCTGAACACGGACTAGATCTGGTGACTGCAGTGATCAATCTGATCTGAATACGGACTGGATTTGGTGACTGCAGTGACCATCTGATCTGAATACGGACTGGATCTAGTGACTGCAGTGACCATCTGATCTGGATACGGACTGGATCTGGTGACTGCAGTGATCATCTGATCTGGATACGGACTGGATCTGGTGACTGCAGTGACCATCTGATCTGAATACGGACTGGATCTAGTGACTGCAGTGATAATCTGATCTGAACACGGACTAGATCTGGTGACTGCAGTGATCAATCTGATCTGAATACGGACTGGATTTGGTGACTGCAGTGATCATCGCATCTGAATACGGACTGGATCTAGTGACTGCAGTGATCATCTGATCTGAACACAGACTGGATCTGGTGACTGCAGTGATCATCTGATCTGAACACGGACTGGATCTGGTGACTGCAGTGATAATCTGATCTGAACACGGACTGGATCTGGTGACTGCAGTGACCATCTGGGCTGGATAAGGACTGGATCTGTTGACTGCAGTGATTATCTGATCTGGATACGGACTGGATCTGGTGACTGCAGTGATAATCTGATCTGAACACGGACTGGATCTGGTGACTGCAGTGACCATCTGGGCTGGATAAGGACTGGATCTGTTGACTGCAGTGATCATCTGATCTGGATACGGACTGGATCTGGTGACTGCAGTGATCATCTGATCTGGATACGGACTGGATCTGGTGACTGCAGTGATCATCTGATCTGAATACGGACTGGATCTGGTGACTGCAGTGATCATCTGATCTGGATACGGACTGGATCTGGTGAATGCAGTGATCATCTGATCTGAATACGGACTGGATCTGGTGACTAAAAGGATCATCTGATCTGAATACGTACTGGATTTGGTGACTGCAGTGATCACCTGCTCTGGATACGGATTGGATCTGGTGACTGCAGTGATCAATCTGATCTGAATACGGACTGGATCTGGTGACTGCAGTGATCATCTGATCTGAATACGTACTGGATCTGGTGACTGCAGTGATCATCTGATCTGAATACGTACTGGATCTGGTGACTGCAGTGATCATATGATCTGAATACGTACTGGATCTGGTGACTGCAGTGATCATCTGATCTGGATACGGACTGGATCTAGTGACTGCAGTGATCAATCTGATCTGAATACGGACTGGATCTGGTGACTGCAGTGATCATCTGATCTGAACATGGACTGGATCTGGTGACTGCAGCGATCATCGCATCTGAATACGGACTGGGTCTAGTGACTGCAGTGATTATCTGATCTGAACACAGACTGGATCTGGTGACTGCAGTGATCATCTGATCTGAACACGGACTGGATCTGGTGACTGCAGTGATAATCTGATCTGAACACGGACTGGATCTGGTGACTGCAGTGACCATCTGGGCTGGATAAGGACTGGATCTGTTGACTGCAGTGATTATCTGATCTGGATACGGACTGGATCTGGTGACTGCAGTGATAATCTGATCTGAACACGGACTGGATCTGGTGACTGCAGTGACCATCTGGGCTGGATAAGGACTGGATCTGTTGACTGCAGTGATCATCTGATCTGGATACGGACTGGATCTGGTGACTGCAGTGATCATCTGATCTGGATACGGACTGGATCTGGTGCATGATCTGGATCCATCTGATCCATCTGATCCAGATCCAGATCTGATCCAGATCCAGATCCATCTGATCTGGATACGGACTGGATCTGGTGTCTGCAGTGATCATCTGATCTGGATACGGACTGGATCTGGTGACTGCAGTGACCATCTGATCTGGATACGGACTGGATCTGGTGACTGCAGTGGATCATCTGATCTGAATACGGACTGGATCTGGTGACTGCAGTGATCATCTGATCTGAAGACGTACTGGATCTGGTGACTGCAGTGATCTGAATATCTGGATCTGGTGACTGATCATCTGATCTGGATACGGACTGGATCTGCAGTGATCTGATCTGAATACGGACTGGATCTGGTGACTGCAGTGATCATGATCTGAATACGGACTGGATCTGGTGACTGCAGTGATCTGATCTGAATACGGACTGGATCTGGTGACTGCAGTGATCATCTGATCTGAATACGGACTGGATCTGGTGACTGCAGTGATCATCTGATCTGAATACGGACTGGATCTGGTGACTGCAGTGATCATCTGATCTGAATCTGGATCTGGTGACTGCAGTGATCATCTGATCTGGATATGGACTGGATGACTGCAGTGATCTGATCTGGATACGGACTGGATCTGGTGACTGCAGTGATCATCTGATCTGGAATCTGGTGACTGCAGTGATCATCTGATCTGGATCTGGTGACTGCAGTGATCATCTGATCTGGACTGGATACGGACTGGATCTGGTGACTGCAGTGATCATCTGATCTGAATACGGACTGGATACGGACTGGATCTGGTGACTGCAGTGACCATCTGATCTGAATACGGACTGGATCTGGTGACTGCAGTGATCATCTGATCTGAATACGGACTGGATCTGGTGACTGCAGTGATCATCTGATCTGAATACGTACTGGATCTGGTGACTGCAGTGATCATCTGATCTGGATACGGACTGGATCTGGTGACTGCAGTGATCAATCTGATCTGAATACGGACTGGATTTGGTGACTGCAGTGATCATCTGATCTGAATACGGACTGGATCTGGTGACTGCAGTGATCATCTGATCTGAATACGGACTGGATCTAGTGACTGCAGTGACCATCTGATCTAAATACGGGTTGGATCTGGTGAATGCAGTGATCATCTGATCTGAACACGGACTGGATCTGGTGACTGCAGTGACCATCTGGGATCTGGATAAGGACTGGATCTGTTGACTGCAGTGATTATCTGATCTGGATACGGACTGGATCTGGTGACTGCAGTGATAATCTGATCTGAATACGGACTGGATCTGGTGACTGCAGTGACCATCTGGGCTGGATAAGGACTGGATCTGTTGACTGCAGTGATCATCTGATCTGGATACGGACTGGATCTGGTGACTGCAGTGATCATCTGATCTGGATACGGACTGGATCTGGTGACTGCAGTGATCATCTGATCTGAATACGGACTGGATCTGGTGACTGCAGTGATCATCTGATCTGGATACGGACTGGATCTGGTGAATGCAGTGATCATCTGATCTGAATACGGACTGGATCTGGGGACTAAAGTGATCATCTGATCTGAATACGTACTGGATCTGGTGACTGCAGTGATCACCTGCTCTGGATACGGATTGGATCTGGTGACTGCAGTGATCAATCTGATCTGAATACGGACTGGATCTGGTGACTGCAGTGATCATCTGATCTGAATACGTACTGGATCTGGTGACTGCAGTGATCATCTGATCTGAATACGGACTGGATCTGGTGACTGCAGTGATCATCTGATCTGAATACGTACTGGATCTGGTGACTGCAGTGATCATCTGATCTGGATACGGACTGGATCTGGTGACTGCAGTGATCAATCTGATCTGAATACGGACTGGATCTGGTGACTGCAGTGATCATCTGATCTGAACATGGACTGGATCTGGTGACTGCAGTGATCATCTGATCTGGAATACGGACTGGATCTGGTCTAGTGACTGCAGTGATCATCTGATCTGAATACGGACTGGATCTGGTGACTGCAGTGATCATCTGATCTGAATCTGGTGACAGTGGACTGGATCTGGTGACTGCAGTGATCATCTGATCTGGATCTGACATGGACTGGATCTGGTGACTGCAGTGACGGATCATCTGATCTGGATACGGACTGGATCTGGTGACTGCAGTGATCATCTGATCTGGATACGGACTGGATCTGGTGACTGCAGTGATCATCTGATCTGAACACGGACTGGATCTGGTGACTGCAGTGACTGGATCTGGATGACTGCAGTGATCATCTGATCTGAATACGGACTGGATCTGGTGACTGCAGTGATCATCTGATCTGGATACGGACTGGATCTGGTGACTGCAGTGATCATCTGATCTGGATACGGACTGGATCTGGTGCATGATCTGATCCATCTGATCCATCTGATCCAGATACACTGGATCTGGTGATCCTGCAGTGATCATCTGATCTGAATACGGACTGGATCTGGTGACTGCAGTGATCATCTGATCTGGATACGGACTGGATCTGGTGACTGCAGTGATCATCTGATCTGGATACGGACTGGATCTAGTGACTGCAGTGATCATCTGATCTGAATACGGACTGGATCTGGTGACTGCAGTGATCATCTGATCTGAATACGGACTGGATCTGGTGACTGCAGTGATCATCTGATCTGGATACGGACTGGATCTGGTGACTGCAGTGATCATCTGATCTGAATACGGACTGGATCTGGTGACTGCAGTGATCATCTGATCTGGATACGGACTGGATCTGGTGACTGCAGTGATCATCTGATCTGAATACGGACTGGATCTGGGGACTAACTGCAGTGATCATCTGATCTGAATACGTACTGGATCTGGTGACTGCAGTGATCACCTGCTCTGGATACGGATTGGATCTGGTGACTGCAGTGATCAATCTGATCTGAATACGGACTGGATCTGGTGACTGCAGTGATCATCTGATCTGAATACGTACTGGATCTGGTGACTGCAGTGATCATCTGATCTGAATACGGACTGCAGTGATCTGATCTGTGACTCTGGTGACTGCAGTGATCATCTGATCTGAATACGTACTGGATCTGGTGACTGCAGTGATCATCTGATCTGGATACGGACTGGATCTAGTGACTGCAGTGATCAATCTGATCTGAATACGGACTGGATCTGGTGACTGCAGTGATCATCTGATCTGAATATGGACTGGATCTGGTGACTGCAGTGATCATCTGATCTGGATACGGACTGGATCTGGTGTCTGCAGTGATCATCTGATCTGGATACGGACTGGATCTGGTGACTGCAGTGATAATCTGATCTGAACACGGACTGGATCTGGTGACTGCAGTGACCATCTGGGCTGGATAAGGACTGGATCTGTTGACTGCAGTGATTATCTGATCTGGATACGGACTGGATCTGGTGACTGCAGTGATAATCTGATCTGAACACGGACTGGATCTGGTGACTGCAGTGACCATCTGGGCTGGATAAGGACTGGATCTGGTGACTGCAGTGATCATCTGATCTGGATACGGACTGGATCTGGATCATCTGACTGGATACGGACATCTGGTGTGATCATCTGATCTGGATACGGACTGGATCTGATCTGTGCATGATCTGGATCCATCTGATCCATCTGATCCAGATCCATCTGGTGATCTGATCCAGATCCAGATCAGTGATCATCTGATCTGGATACGGACTGGATCTGGTGTCTGCAGTGATCATCTGATCTGGATACGGACTGGATCTGGTGACTGCAGTGACCATCTGATCTGGATACGGACTGGATCTAGTGACTGCAGTGGTCATCTGATCTGAAGACGTACTGGATCTGGTGACTGCAGTGATCATCTGATCTGGATACGGACTGGATCTGGTGACTGCAGTGATCAATCTGATCTGAATACGGACTGGATTTGGTGACTGCAGTGATCATCTGATCTGGATACGGACTGGATCTGGTGAATGCAGTGATCATCTGATCTGAATACGGACTGGATCTGGTGACTAAAGTGATCATCTGATCTGAATACGTACTGGATCTGGTGACTGCAGTGATCACCTGCTCTGGATACGGATTGGATCTGGTGACTGCAGTGATCAATCTGATCTGAATACGGACTGGATCTGGTGACTGTAGTGATCATCTGATCTGAATACGTACTGGATCTGGTGACTGCAGTGATCATCTGATCTGAATACGGACTTGATCTGGTGACTGCAGTGATCATCTGATCTGAATACGTACTGGATCTGGTGACTGCAGTGATCATCTGATCTGGATATGGACTGGATCTAGTGACTGCAGTGATCAATCTGATCTGAATACGGACTGGATCTGGTGACTGCAGTGATCATCTGATCTGAATATGGACTGGATCTGGTGACTGCAGTGATCATCTGATCTGGATACGGACTGGATCTGGTGACTGCAGTGATCATCTGATCTGGATACGGACTGGATCTGGTGACTGCAGTGATCATCTGATCTGAATACGGACTGGATCTGGTGACTGCAGTGATCATCTGATCTGGATATGGACTGGATCTGGTGACTGATCATCTGATCATACGGACTGGATCTGGTGACTCATACGTGATCTGATCTCTGATCTGATCTGAATACGTACTGGATCTGGTGACTGCAGTGACTGATCTAGTGACTGATCTGGATACGGACTGGATCTGGTGACTGCAGTGATCATCTGATCTGAATCGGACTGGATCTGGTGACTGCAGTCTGGATGACTGATCTGGATCTGGTGACTGCAGTGATCATCTGCTGCAGTGATCATCTGATCTGGACTGGATCTAGTGACTGCAGTGATCATCTGATCTGGATACGGACTGGATCTGGTGTCTGCAGTGATCATCTGATCTGAATACGTACTGGATCTGGTGACTGCAGTGATCACCTGCTCTGGATACGGATTGGATCTGGTGACTGCAGTGATCAATCTGATCTGAATACGGACTGGATCTGGTGACTGCAGTGATCATCTGATCTGAATACGTACTGGATCTGGTGACTGCAGTGATCATCTGATCTGAATACGGACTTGATCTGGTGACTGCAGTGATCATCTGATCTGAATACGTACTGGATCTGGTGACTGCAGTGATCATCTGATCTGGATATGAACTGGATCTAGTGACTGCAGTGATCAATCTGATCTGAATACGGACTGGATCTGGTGACTGCAGTGATCATCTGATCTGAATATGGACTGGATCTGGTGACTGCAGTGATCATCTGATCTGGATACGGACTGGATCTGGTGTCTGCAGTGATCATCTGATCTGGATACGGACTGGATCTGGTGACTGCAGTGATCATCTGATCTGAATATGGACTGGATCTGGTGACTGCAGTGATCATCTGATCTGGATACGGACTGGATCTAGTGACTGCAGTGATCATCTGATCTGGATACGGACTGGATCTGGTGTCTGCAGTGATCATCTGATCTGGATACGGACTGGATCTGGTGACTGCAGTGATCATCTGGGCTGGATAAGGACCGGATCGGGTATCTACGGTGGCCTCGGAATAAGAAAGAAAGACTAATATTAGCGTAGATGTCAATCTTCTTACGATGTAACAAGAACATTGTGTTTTATGGGAAGTGTTCCCAGTTCCGGTTGATCTAATTAATGCAGCCTAACAATCCTTTAAACGATTTTAATATTAGAAGTGTATTAGTGTGTTATGTGTATGCCAGGTTAAAGAGATGGGTCTTTAATCTAGATTTAAACTGACAGAGTGTGTCTGCCTCCCGTTGCAGTAACAGTGTTAGGTAGATTGTTCCAGAGTTTGGGCACTAGATAGAAAAAGGATCTGCCGCCTGCAGTTGATTTTGATATTCTAGGTATTATCAAATGGCCAGAGTTTTGAGATCATAGCGAATGTGAAGGACTATAATGCCTTAATACCTCAAAACTAATCTCTTCCATCATCACTTGACTTCATCTTAAAAAAAAAAAAAAAAAAAAAAAATTGTTCTCTTTGCCTTAACCTCTCCCTGTCTGGCTATTATTTGCTCTGAACAATGCCTACAACATTGTATTACAAACATTTTGTAAAACAACATTTTGTTTCGTCGAGCCGCAAAGAAATATAGAGCTGAGTATCATCAGCACAACAGTGAAAGCTAATGCCATGTTTCCTGGTGATATTTCCCAAGGGTAACATGTAAAGCGTGAAAAGTAAATGTCCTAGTACTGAGCCTTGGGGTACTCCATACTGCACTTGAGATTGGTATGGTTCCTCTTCATTCACTGCTACGAATTAATGACGGCCAGATAAGTAAGATTTGAACCATGCTAATGCACTTCCACTAAGGCCAATATAAGTCTATTCAAAATAATATTGAATGATGAATGATTCAGCTCATCTAGGGACGGTAAGAGCTGGAATGGGTGTGTCTGATGAGGGAAAATGTGCAGCGCTGAGGCTCCTGGACAGGTTTGAGATGCACTGATTTACTCAATGGCTTGATTTATCAGCCGGCTGCATAAGTCCTTACATATCAAAACAATAATTTTCCACTGATCAGGTTTTAGAATTAACAAGGTTAGTTATGCAATGCGACATCTTTCACTAAAAGTGTGTTTGAAAAGCGGGGACTGTTCCACAAATGAAAGAAATGTGAAATGTAAAGAAATAATTATGATCTACTGACCTGATGATCATGCACTTCACTAAAAAATAAACAGGCATTTCTCAAAAGTTAAATCCTTCAGAAGGTCAGAAGGTCAACAGATAGCATGTATTTATTGCATTCACTGCAAGATCCAGTGTTGATCTGTCTGCGCAGACAGTCTTAGACAGATACATGAATCTATATTATAATAAAGAATAGGATGTGGAAAAAGTGTTTAAAGTTGTTTTTGGACTAACAAGGAGGTTTTGAGCTATGAGTTTAGACATTGTGGGCCCTATCATGACGCAAGCGTTTTTTGCAAGTTTCAGCTCGACGCAGTTATCATTTTCATATCCCGTGCCACGTTGTTTAAATAGCAAATGCATTTGCGCCCATTTGTGAGCTCATGGGCATGCTGGTCTGAAAAAGAGGTGTGGTTTGTTATGATAGGACAATATTTGAGATACTACTATTTGAACATCTGGAATCTGACGGTGCAAAACATTCAAATATTGAGAAAATCACCTTTAAAGTTGATCAAATTAAGTTCTTAGCAATGCATATTACTAATCAAAAATGAAGTTTTGATATATTAACGGTGGGAAATTTACAAAATATCTTCATGGAACATGATCTTAATATTCAAATTATTTTTGGCATAAAAGAAAGATCTATAATTTTGACCCATACAATGTATTTTTCGCTTTTGCTACAAATGCACCCCAGCGACTTAAGACTGCTTTTGTGCTCCAGAGTCACATATGTGATATCAGACAGATCATATTACATGCAGAGGAGGAAACGACACCGCATAACAGGGTTATGATAAAGAAAACACATAGTGAACGAGGACACGCAAACCATCTCCTATTGCAATGGAAATCAAACATTTACAAACATTTTACATCACACACTTAACATAGTTCAGTCTATCAGATAACCTGAATTTAATTCAGTACACTGTTCATTTGATCAGTAGTAAGCTGTTTTTCTGGAAGTGTTGTCAGGAGTCTGGAGTCTCACAGAATTAGTTAACCGCTCCTGGTTTTATTATAGAGGCTTATGGAGAAGGATTTGGCAGCACAGCTGCAGTAAGCTGTGATATGACTTTAATTCGTCTGAAGACTTATTGTAGCTGGCCTTTCCAGGCCACAAGACGCCAACAAAACACCCTGCACCCTTAATTCATAAAGGCTGAAGGAAAAAAGGCCCTTTCTTCATCCGCAGAGAGCAAAACAAAGAGAAGGCACTGATTGGCCAGAAACACAGGAAATGACCTCAGGGCTGAGCTCATGTGATGCACGATAACACAACACACTCAAACAGACCTTATTGCCTCCAATCTCTCATTCAGATATAAACAAAAGTGACATTACAATCCTCCTTATATATATATAGACAGTATATATATACAGAAGGCAAAATATATTATTTTATGACAGGCACTGTTTAAATGTTTATATTTATAAAATAAAATGGAAATGTAATGATATCATTGAAAAGTTATTATTATGATTTATTATAAAAAACTGTATACTAATCAGTTGTTAGGTTTGGCCTTATAGTATTAGGTTACACTTTATTTTAAGATGTCCTTGTTACAGTATAATTACACCTCTAAGTATTGAGTAATTTTAATTAACTACATGTACTTATTATATGGTTAGGGTTAGTATTAGGGTTTGGTTTAGTGTCACTTGCATGTTATTATGCATAATGTATTGTTATTATAATAATAAGTACATGTGTAACAAGGAAACCTTAAATTAAAGTGTTACCTAGTATGATATTGATCATATTATAGTAATAAATCAGCTGTCAGGGTTTCCTATATGGTTTACCACAGTAGTTGACATGTACATATATCCAAATGAATAAAATCAAGAATGGAACTGAATCCAACCACAAGCTTGTGAATAAAAACAGAATCAGAATTAGTTTGAATACCCAGCACTACCCAGATTTTGGATATAAGATATTTTGTCTCCATGTTTGTCTCTTATGTTTTGTCCCAAAACATCCCATTACCACAGAGACACACACTCTCACACACTCTCACACACACACACACAAGTCAAGTCAACTTTATTTATATAGCGCTTTTAACAATACTGTGTCAAAGCAACTGCACAATATCAAAATAGGAAAATAGTGTGTCAATAATGAAAAATGACAAGATTAAACACCCATTTTTCAGTTAAAGGCATTTCATTATTAAATTCAGTGATGTCATCGTCCAGCTCAGTTCAGTTTAAATAATATCTGTGCAATGAAGTCGGTGATATCGCTGCAAATGAAGTGTCCCCAACTAAGCAAGCCAGAGGCGACAACGGCAAGGAACCAAAAGTCCATCGGTGACAGAACGGAGAAAAAAACGAACCAGACGAACCAGTAGTTTGTTCCAACTGCAGCAAAGTCAGATTGTAAGGGCTCCACTGGTTCCAGTGGTCTTTTCCAGATAGCTGTCTAGGTGACGAGGTCTTCACTGGGGATCTGTCTCTGGGGCTCATCTAGGTGTCCTAGACTCCGCTGACGTTCAGAGCTGTAGAGGTTGTCTCTAGGTGATGAGCCACCATTTGATCTGATTATGGACTGGATCTAGTGACTGCAGTGATCATCTGATCTGGATACGGACTGGATCTAGTGACTGCAGTGATCATCTGATCTGGATAAGGACCGGATCGGGTGACTGCAGTGATCATCTGATCTGTATACGGACTGGATCTGGTGACTGCAGTGACCTCGGAATAAGAAAGAAACAGACTAATAATAGCGTAGATGTCAATCTTCTAACGATGTAACAAGTACATCGTGTTTTATATACACACATGTTGGTTTTTATGGTTTACAAACTGTATGTGCTATCGCCCTACACCTAAACTTAGCCCTCACAGGAGACTGTGCATTTCTACTTTCCCCCCAAAAAACTCACTCTGTTTGATTTATTAGCGTTTTGAATAATCGGGACACTGAAAATGTCCTCATAAACCACATTCTCCTTGTAATACCTGTCATACCCATGTCATTATACAAATGTGTGTCCTCATAAACCACATAAACACACACACACACACACACATAATTTCTCACACACATAATAATGAATAATCTCATTATTCAAAATCTGGGTAGTGTTGGGTTTTCAAACTAATTTCATGATTCAGTTTTGATTCACAAGATTTTAAAATACGAGACAGCAATGTTTCAGGAGTTTCACACACATGTTTTATTTCTTATTTGAGTTTATGTGTATGCTTTATTTTTAAGATTAACAGTTTTTTCCCAAAGCGTTGTTAGATGCCAGTGTTTCTTGTCATAGATTTGATTTCAAAAACAGTATCACAGCTATTAAACTATATCTTGTTATGATTTTAAATCTGTATAAATCCATTAGAAATGTAGAAACGTCACCCGTAACCATGGTAAAACCGCAGTAAAGCACTGCCTCTCGTGGCTGTCCTCAGTGCAGGATGTACTGTGGTGTGTGAAGTGAACCTCAGCTCTGTGTGTTTGTGCAGCCTGTGACTGGGATCACTGGGGTCCTCACTGCAGCAGCCGCTGTCAGTGTCAGAACGGGGCGCTGTGTAACCCTATCACCGGAGCCTGCCTCTGTGCGGCCGGATACCGCGGCTGGCGCTGCGAGGACCTCTGCGAGCGCTCCAGCTACGGACACGGCTGTCAGCAGAAGTGCCTGTGCCAGAACAACGCCACATGCCACCACGTCACCGGAGAGTGTGTGTGCAGCCCGGGATACACGGGAGCCTTGTGAGTTCACCTGCATGCTCAATATATGCTCCCTGTACGCAGAGTACGCCGTTTGTCTGATTGTACGCAGTAGTTGTTCAATAAAGAAAACTTTCATTCTATATTAACATGCATAAATAAAATATAAACATGAACACACTGAACAAATGACAGGGGCGCCGCTATGGTTTGTGGACCTCCTGAACAGCATATTTACTCAGGGCCCCCCTCGGTAAAAATAGCATTCTGGGGTGGAATGCAATTTTGCAATGCAAGAGGGTTCCCCTCTTAGAAATCGCGTCCCTCCGATGCTGGGCCCTTGGAATCGTCCTAACCTTCCCCCCCTTACGGCGCCCCTGACACATTTCCACACAAACGCCTGTGCACGTGCATCACTTTCAGGTGCATTATTATGTAAAACTTTTTTTTAATTTTTTTTATAAACACATGGTTCTTGTAGCCATGGATGGTAACCATAAACTAATCACGGGTTTGTTACTTCAAATAAAAACGTACAAAGAAATATTAAGATTTTTTTTGCTTTGTTGTGGTAATAAAAACACACTTAAACAAACAAAAGCCATTAAAATTACTTTATAGCCATTAATGAGGCAATAATTATTGGTTAATCTATAATAATCATATGGTTTCATTGAATACAACTGTTAAAATACATAATGTAATACAAAATAAACAATTTATGTTTTTGCAGTACCCTTTTTGCGATAGAAATGCTATAGCCTCTACAATTTCTTCAACAAAAACATGTGGACATCAAAAACCATACAAAAATGTACCATCATTTTATCATTGTAAAACTGCTTAAAGGGTTAGTTCACCCAAAAATGAAAATTCTGTAATTAATTACGCACCCTGATGTCGTTCTAAACCCATAAGACCTTCGATCATCTTCGGAACAAATTAACAAATTAAGATATTTTTGATGAAATCTGAGAGCTCTCAGACCCTCCATAGACAGCAATGCAACAGAAATGTTCCCAGGTCCAGAAACGTAGCAAGGAAATCGATAAAATAGTCCATGTGACATTAATGGCTCAATCGTAATTTTACGAGAATACAAAAATAACGTAATTTATTCAAAAATAATTTTCCCCGAGTTACCTCTTCCGCCATTTTGGAGAATATCTCAGGACTTGAACTTGATTTTACGAATTTTTCTTCTTCGCACACAAAAAGTATTGTTGAAAATGACGATTGAGCCATTATTGTCACATGGACTGTTTTATCGATGTAATTAGTTATTAATTACTTGTTATTTGTCTTTTGTGTAAAAAGTTTTTTTTTTTTTTTACTTCTAGTCACTAGTCAAGTCACTGTTATTTCTATAGCGCTTTTAATGATGCAAATTGTGCCAAAGCAGCTTTACATCAGCTTCTTATAAAGCTGGGTGGCTTTACGTCAGCTTTAAATCAGTGAAATAGTGTGTCGAAATAGTGTCATTCTCCTCTGGCCAGACAAAGTCAGCAGTTTAAATCTAGGCTGCAGCAGAGTCAGATTGTGCAGAGGACTCAGCTGGAGGTTCAGGGACTTCCGTAATATTTTGGGGAGGTGGCACAGCAATACAGTTCTGCTTAGGCCCCCATCAGAAGCAGACTGTGAGTCTGACGCTGTGCTTGTCTGATGCAGCTGTGAGGAGCTGTGTCCTCCGGGGAAACACGGCCGGCAGTGTGAGGAGCGCTGTCCCTGTCAGAACGGTGGCGTGTGTCATCACGTGACTGGAGAATGCTCCTGCCCCGCTGGCTGGATGGTACGTCTGCACAAAACACAAGTCTAGAAGTGATAAATATTTCTAATTCATCATGTGTGGGCGTCTGCAATGTTGTGTTATTTGGATTTGGATTTTTTTTGTAAAGGGGTCAGAACTGCCTGTTTTTTTTTATTATTTTGTACAGTTCCCCGAGTTTCACTTATCACGTTATCAAGATTTTACATATAAAACATCATTATTTTGAAGTAATAGGCTAATTTCGGTCCTATTTTAAAACCCCTGATCAGAACACATTGGCGTGGAAGATTGTAGACTCGGAAGTAAACACACACTGCTGTGATTGGCTAATAGTTGTGTATGTTTGACAGTCTATATCTTTCACAGATGGACGCTGCTGTGATTTATGTCAAAAACTCATAAATACTCAGTACATATCAAACGATCGGTTTAACAGACAAAGCAATATTGATCACTTAATTAAAACAGTTGCTCATTAAAACATTACTGTCGAATCCAGTATAGTCTCACAGCATCGTTTTTTTAGCTTCAATATTTCCGAAAATCCCGCCTCGAATTGTGAATAAATAAATAAATGAATCCTCTGTAAAATAAAGTGAAAAGTTTTCACTGACGCAGTCTGGATCTTCATTAAGAATAAAGTTAATTCACTCTTTCATAACTTTGGGATCAGAAGGAAGGCAACGCAAACAGTGTTTTCCCAAAACTTGGCACTGAACAGCGTCTTGTTGTCTTCAGAGAATCTTTATCGTTTGGTTTCTGCATAGACCTGTGTGTTCGCCTCTCTCATTATTTACACTACATGCGTGAATCGGTGGGTGGGGCTAAACAGGCAACAATGTAGAATCGGTGGGCTGGGCTAAACAGGCAGCGATATAGAATTGGTGGGAGGGGCTAAACAGGCAGGGATGTTGAATCGGTGGGCGGGGCTAAACAGGCAACGATGTAGAATCGGTGGGAGGGGCTAAACAGGCAGCGATATAGAATCGGTGGGTGGGGCTAAACAGGCAGAGATGTTGAATGGTGGGCGGGGCTAAACAGGCAGCAATGTAGAATCGGTGGGAGGGGCTAAACAGGCAGCGATGTAGAATCGGTGAATGAAGCTAAACAGGCATCGATGTAGAAATTGTGGGGGGGCTAAACATGCAGTAATGTAGAATCGGGGGGAGGGGCTAAACAGGCAGCAATGTAGGAGCAGGTGTTGATCTTCTGCGGAAGATCAAGGGAATTTTTGGTTTCTCAGTTCACGACTCCTTTAAAATGTTTTATCTAATGTGTACACATTGTTTGTCTTTGCCTCAGAGAATACTGTGGTGTGATGGTAGTATGTTGGTGTTGTTTTCAGGGAACGGTGTGCGGGCAGCCCTGTCCCGTGGGACGCTTTGGGAAGAACTGCTCACAGGAGTGTCAGTGTCATAATGGAGGAAGCTGTTCTCCGTCCACTGGACAGTGTGTGTGTAGCGCAGGATACACAGGAGAGAGGTCAATACACACTCTAACACCTCACAGCATGGGAAACTGTGAATGGTGGTTGCAACTTTCTGAACAGTTGACGGTGCTAAACAACAGCACAATCCGTTGAACACACCGCCGTACATCTGTCCCTTACAGTCTTATGTTCACTCCTGTCAGCAATTAAATATGGTGCTACCCTGATTTACATCTGACTCGTGCACAATGTTCAAGCATCCTTAAGTCACATGATAGCTTTGTGTTGAATTGAATAACACCTCCTGGATTAGCACTGGCACTGCTGGGACAACCCCGTCTTGACTAGTCATCTCAGAGGATCAGTGCTCTGAAAAAACTTTGTGTCTGGTTGCAGCAATGAGCTCTCGCATCATGAAGAGCATTGAGAAGCTGGTTTTATCTGAGACCCATGGTTTAGATAGTGTTTCTACACTTGAAAAACACCACAAACTCATGCAGATGTCCTCGGAAGTGTATCGTTGGTGGACAGGAGGAGGTGCGGATTAAAGCTGGAGACCACGGCTGTGTTTCCCAAAAGCATCGTACACCCATTGTCACGATCAACTCAGGCTTGTGATGCTTTTGGAAAACGCAGCCCATGCAGGCGTGAATATGAGAGTGACTTCCAAACCACTGCTTGTTATGGTCAACACATCCAAACTTATGGAAATGTTTTCACACAAAGCCTTTGTAATACTTCAGAAGATGCATGAGACTACAAACACAAAGCTCCTTGCCTCATGCTCTGATGAGAACGAATATACACAGCACACACACATATATTAAGTAAACAAATACGTTTATTTTGGATGTAATTAATCGTGATTGATCGTTTGACAGCACTAGTGTAATTATAAGTTTGTTCAGAAACGGTGACAAAAACTAAAAATTACATATTTCTCGCTAAACCTTATTTAAATAAACTAATATTTTAATATTCATTTTTTATGAGTGCAAATATTCAAATACAATAATTCTTTGAAAAATGCCCATCATGGCATTTATCATGAATCAGCTAACTAAAACTTGATTATTAAAAAACAACATATTTCTTGCTAAACCTTATTTAAATAAACTAATATTTGAATATAATTTTTTTATGAGTGCAAATATTCGATTTATATTTTATTATTATTACGGTGAAACATTTCTTGCCGGGGATGCTTCAGGAACAGTTTGAAAACCCTTGTTATAGACCTGGGCCCGGTTGCATGAAAGCCCTTAAGTAATTAGACTTAGGGGTATCCCTGAGGTAAGGGATTTCTTTAAGAGAGTTGCAGGTCTTAACTGTCACCCTTACCTAAGTGTTTCACGGTAGTTCCTGGTAACATACGGCAATGGATGCTGCGGTTGCTAGAGTTACTACATCTCACAATAAACATAGATATGTATATCTCTGACAATAAACAGAACATAACGAAATACAGACCTAACCAGACCGAACCTTCCGGTGGCGCTGCTGAGTTCAGACGCCTGTGAATTAGCTCCGCTCAGAACTGTGCTTTTTATGTGTTTTTTTACCTATTTTTTACTTTTTTTACTTCTCTTTTTGATACGTGTATCGTCTGCAATGATTATGTACGACAGAAAAACACTTTTGGACATTGGACAGTGCTACACTAACCTGATTCAGGACACTTTATCCACGGACCCAGCGTGGCCATTGGAGATACTCCGGAACAACGAGTTGAACAATGACCACCTGAATAACCGCAGGAGGCGAAAGAAACATTGCGGGAGACGCGCTGGAATACGCAACAGACTGAGGAAAAGGGCTCACAGTCCCCCTCTACCGAGTATTCTACTCGCCAATGTCCAATCCTTGGAGAATAAGATGGACGATCTTAAAGCCAGGATAAGCTTCCAACGGGAAATTAGGGACTGTAACATCCTTTGTTTGACCAAAACATGGCTCACGCCGACGGTCCCGGACACCGCTGTAATGCCGTCTGATAACTTCTCTGTCTTACGGATGGACAGAACAGCCGAGGCCGGAAATACCAAAGGTGGTGGAGTGTGTTTCTTTATTAACAAGAAATGGTGTGACCCCAGGAATATCTCCATCCTGTCGCGTTCCTGCTCGCCTCATCTAGAACATCTCTCCATTATCTGCCGCCCCTTCTATCTTCCCCGGGAATTTTCATCAATCGTCATTACTTGTGTCTACATTCCACCACAAGCTGACACTAGCTTGGCTTTGCTCAATCTCCACGATGTGCTCAGTGGATATAACAAGAAACATCCTGACGCTGCCTTCATCATTGCCGGAGACTTTAACAAAGCCAATCTCAAGAAGGTCTTGCCGAACTTTCATCAGCATATATCCTGTCCAACCAGAGGACTGAATACACTCGATCACTGCTACACTCCGTTCAAAAATGCCTACAAAGCCCACTCACTGCCGGCTTTTGGCAAATCAGATCATGCCGCCATTTTCCTCACACCGGAATACAAACAAAGGATCGCTCATGAACCGCCGGTGGAGAGGGAAGTGACGCTCTGCAGGCGTCTCTTGATGACGTCGACTGGGACATGTTCCGGGCGAGTTCATCTGACGTCAGCGAATTCACGGATGTAGCATTAAGCTTCGTAAACACGCTAACCGAGCAAGCCACTGAAATGGTAACAATAAGGACATTTTCTAATCAGAAACCGTGGGTGGACAGATCAATCCGTGATGCGGTTAACCACCGCACTGCCGCATACAATGCCGGTCTGTTGTCAGGAAACATGGGCGAGTACAAGGCATCGTGCTATGCTCTCCGTCGTGCAATAAGAGCCGCTAAGCGCCGGTACAGGATGAGAATTGAGTCACATTTCCAGCTCAATGACTCTCGACGCATGTGGCAGGGACTGAAGAGCATATGTTCCTCTGGAAATAACTCCTCTGCAGAGGTGAGAGCAGATCCGTTGCTGGCCGAAGAGCTAAACACCTTCTACGGCCGCTTTGAATTTAATGGCGGCGCAACTCTGCCGAACAGCCCGTCAGGAAGCAGCAGACAGAGCAGCGATGATTATTATCACCTTGTCAGAGGACGATGTCCAGAGGGAACTAAAAAGAGTGAACGTCAGGAAAGCAGCAGGACCTGATGGGATTACTGGCCGCGTTCTGAGGTCCTGTGCTGATCAGCTTGCTGGTTTGTTTACTTCCATCTTTAATGAGTCCCTCGCTACCTCTGTTGTTCCCACCTCCTTTAAAAAAATCTGTCATCATCCCTGTGCCTAAGAACAGTAAACCCTCTTGCCTGAATGACTATCGTCCAGTTGCCCTCACATCGACAGTCATGAAGGTTTTTGAGATACTTTTAAAGAAACACATTTGCTCCTCCATCCCTGCTACTTTGGACCCTCTTCAGTTTGCCTATCGGCCAAATAGGTCTACTGATGATGCCATCTCACAGGTACTGCACTCCTCCCTCACTCACATTGACAGCAAAAATGGCAACTATGTCAGGCTGCTATTCATTGACTATAGCTCAGCTTTCAACACTATAGTCCCCACCAAGCTAGCTGTCAAACTCTCAGACCTCGGCCTAAACACTTCACTCTGTGACTGGATTCAAGATTTCCTCACCGCCAGACCACAAGTGGTGAAAGCCGGCCAGTTCACATCCAACTCCATCACCCTGAACATAGGAGCCCCACAGGGCTGTGTCCTGAGCCCCCTGCTCTACTCTCTATACACCCACGACTGCGTGTCCTCCCCCAGCTCCACTTCTATTGTCAAATTTACGGATGATACTGTGGTTCTGGGCCTCATTAACAACGATGACGAGGCCACATACTTGGATGAGGTGGAGAGACTCACATCATGGTGCCAGGACAACTGTCTCTTTCTGAACGTGAGCAAAACTAAAGAGCTGATTGTAGACTTCAGGAAGAGACAGCAGCAGCCCTACACCCCTCTTATGATCAGTGGGACCCCTGTGGAGAGGGTGAGCAGCTTCAAGTACCTCGGTGTAAACATCTCCGAGGACCTAACTTGGACTACACACATTCAGACTCAGGTTAAGAAAGCCAGGCAAAGACTGTACCTTCTGCGACAGCTGAGGAAATTCAGGGTCTCACCAACTATCCTGAAAACTTTCTATTCAGGGGCCATAGAATGTGTATTGACTCAGTGCATCTCAGTGTGGTATGGTAATTCCTCAAACCAGGACTGCAAAGCTCTGCACAGAGTCGTGCGTTTAGCTAAACGCATCTCAGGGTCTACTCTCCCCTCTCTGCAAGGCATCTACCTCAAACGCTGTAAAAGCAGAGCTGCTAAAATCACCAAAGACTCAACTCACCCCGGGCAACCATCATTTCTGTTTACTGCCATCTGGCAAGCGCTTCAGGAGCATGATGGCAAAAACTGAGAGACTGAGGAGGAGCTTCTTCCCTCAGGCCATTAGGCTCCTAAACACAAACCCAGTCTCATAAACACTTACAAGATTGTTACTGAAAAACATACATATTCTCATCACCCGTATTTTTGTGTACATACCCTGAACAACCCTCTGCACATCCCTCCTATTCATATTCATATTCATATTACTATTTATTAAGTCCCAGTACACTGTTTTTTGCACATCTTATTGTTTTGCACATCTTATTGTTTTTGCACTTTTTATTCCATTGCACATTTTACTCTTATTTCTCTTTTTTTACCATATATATGCTCTTGTGTTGTGTTACTTTTATATAATTCTTATTTTTATTTCTGTCCACCTGATTTGATTACATTTCACTTCTAATTATACCCTGTATAATTTATTATGTGACAAAATAAAAAAAACCTTGAACCTTGACCAACTAAAACACGAGCGCTGACCGTTCCTGCGCTGCTTTGTGTACAGAGTCATTACTGAGGAAACCGGTTTGCTTCTGCTGTGAAAGCGCCCCCTGCTGACCAATGACGGAAATTTTTATAAATGTGAAATTAACCCACGTTTTGACGCTGCAAACATGCAGAGCACTAAATGATCGACAAAAAGATAATGCATTATAAATATCTAAACAATTAAGACATGCATTACATTTATATTGTTATTTAATTAGTCTAGTAATTGATTAATAGTAATTGTTTAAATTAATATATTTAACTCATCCATTTTCTTAAAACAATTACATAAAATTTAAAAAGGTCATTGCCCTACTACGCTCATATGATATTTTAATTGTGCAGGTCTTGTTGAAAAAAATGTCTGAAGTCTTACATTTGAACTTCAAAATACTGAGATTAAGATGAGTTAAGGGAGCTGTGTTGGCCCCTTAAATTGATCAAGGTGAAATAGTTAGTAAGGACTTTGTAACAACGCATTAGGGAACACTTAAATAATTAAGAGGAATACTTAATGAAAGCCTTAAGGTTCCTTTTAGTTGATGCTTAGGACATGTCTTGCAACCCAAGTTTCACTAAGGGTTCCCTTAACCTCATAACTAAGGGATTTCTTAGCTTAAGAGCTTTCATGCAACCGGACCCAGAAGTTTTCAAAGTGTTCAAAGGTACTTCATGAGCTTGCATTTGCCTATAACCAGATACAGCTAAGAGTATGTTACATTTGGCATGCTGTCCGAGGAGAGGAATACAAGCTCAGAGTTCAGTCTGAACCCAGAGTACTTCCGGGACAGTAATAACTGAGAGAGAGGAGATAGGGTGGAGGGATGCTAAAAAAACTTTTGTGGGACAGAAGTGAGTTGGCTGTATATATACCTCCCATCAGGCTAATTAAGTTCATTATCTGAACGTGCTCCTCCCAAACTTTGGTAATAGAACATCATACAGTAAAGTCATAGAAACATCAGTGAAACTGAAAACAATTAGCAGTACAATGAGCACAACAAACCATACAAGAGATAAAATTTAATATTCGTATGACAAAGTGTGATTTGGGGGCACAATCACTTCAGAACTGCAGAAGAGAGAGTTGATTTTCCTAATGTCACTGCAGTGGCTGTCAGAACAGTATTTACTCACATGCATGTAGATGTAGAGTAAGTCATGCAGCCATGGTGTTTCATCCAGCAGCTGTAATTAAAGTATGAGCGACTGAGCAGCATGTATTTAAACTGCAGAAATAGAAACGCAAGTGCATTTTTATGACTTAATAAGAGCTTTGGCTTCACCAGACGTCACTGTTACCTCCTTTTTACCCTGATTTCACCACACCCTACCGGCTGGAAAATAATTGCTTTACAGCCGCAGGGAGGAGCCACCACCAGTGTGTGTGTGTGTGTGTGTGTGTGTGTTTAACTAAGTGGTTAAGAGTTGAAGAGAGTGAGTCTCTATGCAGGAGGATTTGTTGTGGGATGCTGAACAGAAAAGTAGTCTCTGAATCAGCATCTCTCTCCTGCGCTGCTGCTGGTTCTCTGCTGTCTGTGATAAGTGTGTCCTCATGACATGTTGAGTTCCCTCTATCACTGCATCCAGCTCCATGGGGACTGATAGGAGCTTAATTACGAGCTCAGCCCGTACGATAAAGACACAGACAACACAAAGCAACTGCTACTGTGCATTCTTTACATAGTTTTAATGTTGCTTATGTGAAGAATGACGGATTGCATTTTATTTAAATGTTCTCAAATAATTTTTTGATGACATTTATTGATTCCATAGCTTCCCCCCGAAAAAAAGAATTTTCCCCACATCACACAATCATTCAGTTTTCCCTGCATCTGGGAGCATTCAGAGACTAATGATCTGGTTTGTGATAATGCTTTAAGTTCACTATCTCCATTCAGTGATTATCTTCCCAAGCATTTAAGGCATTTGAAAAGAAAGGCATTTGTCATCTTGCAAAATGACTTCCATCTTTGTTGCTTGTCTTGTGGATCCAAATAAAATAATACAATGTGTGTGTTGTGTGTGTGTGTGTGTGTGTGTGTGTGGGCAGGTGCCAGGACCAGTGTCCGGTCGGCTCGTACGGTGTGGGCTGCAGACAGACGTGTAGCTGTGTGAACGGTGCCCAGTGCTATCATGTGAGCGGAGAGTGTCTGTGTGTGCCGGGATACACGGGTGCGAGCTGCGAGGAGCGCGTCTGTCCGGAGGGGCTGTACGGTCTCAAGTGTAACAGGAGGTGCCCGTGTCACGCCAATAACACACGCAGGTAAGTGCTCAAGCGCTCTAGCACAAACGCTCCAGCTGCTTCTCTTTATGCACTGATCACATGGCACAGGCTCAGGGTGACTGACAGGACTCATGAAGTATGTTTTCTGTTCGATGGCTCTGTCTGTGCACACACACACACACACACACACACACACACACACACACACACACACACACACACCACACACACACACACACACACACACACACACACACACAGGGTCTCATTGTTGAGATCAGACAGACGTGCACAGCTGACGAGCCACATGTGACAGCAGCTGCTCAAACGCTCTTCACAGCTGCTCTGTCCACAGGTACTGGTCCATATAGACTCATTAACACCAGCCTCTGTCGCTAGCAAAGACACTTCATCTCAAATATAAATAAATCAGTGACAGTCAATGGAACAATATGATCTGATATTAACATACTTGAAACACTGTGTATGTGTGCAGTGACTTCACTTCCAGTCTCTTTTATTCTGGCTTAATAGATGAGAAAAGCCTAATGTTAGTAATGAGATGATGTTATGAAGCTCAAATATTCAGCATCACCAACAATCTTCAGTCCTCTTCATTACACATTGTTTTAATGCATCAACTGAACACAACTACATTTAGATCTGAACATCTACAGTATATTTAAAGGCAAATTCATTTTTTTCTTCTATTCATAATTTCTTCACGTTCATGCAGTCGTCTGGTTAAACTCTTGTTTACTGTAGATCTGCTCCTCATCTTATTTGTACAGTGCAATATGCTCCAGGATCACTTTATTTTCACATTCACATAATTTACATACTTTTGAATTTGTAATAAGACCTGTTGCCATTTAAACACAGACTTAAAGGTTTCCCTGCATTTTCCCACCAAAATAAAAGCTTCAGATTTAAAACGATCATTTAAAATTGAAGATTTAGATGGATTAGTATTGTTACTTAAACAGTAATAAAATAAAATACCATTGTCAAAAATAAAATTATTACCATTATCAAATATTAGTTGTTTGCACAAATGTATTAATTCAATAATAATTTACCTATCTCTTAATTTTTTAATAATTAGAGTTATTCTTACCTAAAAATGACAGTGAGAATGTGATGTGGACAGAAACGCTCCCCTACAAAAAGAGGTTCGAGTCCACTTAAAAGCAAAGCTGCAAAGACTATTGTTTTTTGTTTGATTGTTTTTACTCTATTTAGATGATTGTTGTAAAGACCGCGTGAAGATTCGATTCTTGTGAAGACTGAATCCATGTGAACACATTTAATTACAACTACTGTTGAAATGTAGCAGTTTAATAATCAAAATATAATTTTTGGCCAAATCACACAGCCTTATACTGTAAATAAATCATTTAAAAATAAAGACACACTTTATTGAACTTATTAAAAAATAGTTTTTGTTTACCTGCATGTCATATAACCATTACAGTTTTTTTCAACGTCTTACACACAAAATCTTTGCTTGTCACACAGTTTCTGAAAGCTGACTCTCAAACACCAGAAGCACACATCGAGTCTGCAAAACCATAAATGATCTGCATTTGATTCAGTTTTCAATTTCATAAAACAGTTTTTGCCAAACACAATTCTCTATGTAGCAGGAATTAATATTATGGCCATGGGCGGCGCGAGGGAGGGGCTAGCAGGTGTTCCAGCACCCGAGGAAAGACCAAAGCACCCCGTAGCACCCCATACATAAAAATATCAAATAAAAACATTTGACTCATTACACATGCATAACTCATACAATGCAATACAATGTGACGTGATTTGCAGTTGCACATTTCGTAATGTCATAGCATTTTATAAAAAAAATGGGTCGGTTCCTTGTGCCAAGTAGCCTTGCCCCCCTACTAAAGATTTTTCTAGTCAACTAGTCGCACGTTTATGTTAAATTGATTAATTTAATAACCTACTAATATGGCCGGTAGCCATATCACCCTGCAGCCCAAGACCGGTTCCCACTGAAGCTAAGCAGGGTTGCGCTGGTCAGTACCTGGATGGGAGACTCCGGTGAAAACTAGGTTGCTACTGGAAGAGGTGTTAGTGAGACCAGCAGGGGTGCTCATCCGGTGGTCTGTGTGGGTCCTAACGCCCCAGTGTAGTGACGGGGACACTATACTGTAAAAAAGCACCGTCTTTCGGATGAGACTTTAAACCGAGGTCCTCTGTGGTCATTAAAAATCCCATTGCACTTCTCGTAAAGAGTAGGGGTGTAACTCCGGTCTCCTAGCCAAATCCCCCCACTGGCCCTTGTCAATCATGGCCTCCTAATAATCCCCATCCACTTGATTGGCTCTATGTCTCTCTCTCCTCTCCACCTGTAGCTGGTGTGTGGTGAGCGCATACACTTGATTGTCTCTATGACTCTCTCTCCTCTCCACCTGTAGCTGGTGTGTGGTGAGCGCATACACTTGATTGGCTCTATGTCTCTCTCTCCTCTCCACCTGTAGCTGGTGTGTGGTGAGCGCATACACTTGATTGTCTCTATGACTCTCTCTCCTCTCCACCTGTAGCTAGTGTGTGGTGAGAGCATACGCTTGATTGTCTTTATGACTCTCTCTCCTCTCCACCTGTAGCTGGTGTGTGGTGAGCGCATACACTTGATTGGCTCTATGTCTCTCTCTCCTCTCCCACCTGTAGCTGGTGTGTGTGAGCGCATACACTTGATTGGCTCTATGACTCTCTCTCCTCTCCACCTGTAGCTGGTGTGTGGTGAGCGCATACACTTGACTGTCTCTATGACTCTCTCTCCTCTCCACCTGTAGCTGGTGTGTGGTGAGCGCATACACTTGACTGTCTCTATGACTCTCTCTCCTCTCCACCTGTAGCTGGTGTGTGGTGAGCGCATACACTTGATTGGCTCTATGACTCTCTCTCCTCCTCCACCTGTAGCTGTGTGTGGTGAGCGCATACACTTGATCGGATCTATGTCTCTCTCTCTCCACCTGTAGCTGGTGTGTGGTGAGCGCATACACTCGATCGGCTCTATGTCTCTCTCTCCTCTCCACCTGTAGCTGGTGTGTTGTGAGCGCGTACACTCGATCGGTTCTATGACTCTCTCTCCTCTCCACCTGTAGCTGGTGTGTGGTGAGCGCATACACTTGATCGGCTCTATGACTCTCTCTCCTCTCCACCTATAGCTGTGTGTGGTGAGCGCATACACTCGATTGGCTCTATGACTCTCTCTCCTCTCCACCTATAGCTGGTGTGTGGTGAGCGCATACACTCGATCGGCTCTATGTCTCTCTCTCCTCTCCACCTGTAGCTGGTGTGTGGTGAGCGCATACACTCGATCGGCTCTATGACTCTCTCTCCTCTCCACCTGTAGCTGGTGTGTGGTGAGCGCATACACTCGATCGGCTCTATGACTCTCTCTCCTCTCCACCTGTAGCTGGTGTGTGGTGAGCGCATACACTAGATTGGCTCTATGACTCTCTCTCCTCTCCACCTGTAGCTGGTGTGTGGTGAGCGCATACACCCGATCGGCTCTATGTCTCTCTCTCCTCTCCACCTGTAGCTGGTGTGTGGTGAGCGCATACACCCGATCGGCTCTATGTCTCTCTCTCCTCTCCACCTGTAGCTGGTGTGTGGTGAGCGCATACACTCGATCGGCTCTATGTCTCTCTCTCTCCTCTCCACCTGTAGCTGGTGTGTGGTGAGCGCAGACACTTGATCGCTCTATGTCTCTCTCCTCTCCACCTGTAGCTGGTGTGTGGTGAGCGCATACACTTGATCGACTCTATGACTCTCTCTCCTCTCCACCTGTAGTTGGTGTGTGGTGAGAGCATACACTTGATCGGCTCTATGTCTCTCTCTCTCCTCTCCACCTGTAGCTGGTGTGTGGTGAGCGCATACACTTGATTGACTCTATGACTCTCTCTCCTCTCCACCTGTAGTTGGTGTGTGGTGAGCGCATACACCCGATCGGCTCTATGTCTCTCTCTCCTCTCCACCTGTAGCTGGTGTGTGGTGAGCGCATACACTTGATTGGCTCTATGACTCTCTCTCCTCTCCACCTGTAGCTGTGGTGGTGAGCGCATACACCCGATCGGCTCTATGTCTCTCTCTCCTCTCCACCTGTAGCTGGTGTGTGGTGAGCGCAGACACTCGATCGGCTCTATGTCTCTCTCTCTCCTCTCCACCTGTAGCTGGTGTGTGGTGAGCGCATACACATGATCGGCTCTATGTCTCTCTCCTCTCCACCTGTAGCTGGTGTGTGGTGAGCGCATACACTTGATCGACTCTATGACTCTCTCTCCTCTCCACCTGTAGTTGGTGTGTGGTGAGAGCATACACTTGATCGGCTCTATGTCTCTCTCTCCTCTCCACCTGTAGCTGGTGTGTGGTGAGCGCATACACTTGATTGACTCTATGACTCTCTCTCCTCTCCACCTGTAGTTGGTGTGTGGTGAGCGCATACACCCGATCGGCTCTATGTCTCTCTCTCCTCTCCACCTGTAGCTGGTGTGTGGTGAGCGCATACACTTGATTGGCTCTATGACTCTCTCTCCTCTCCACCTGTAGCTGGTGTGTGGTGAGCGCATACACCCGATCGGCTCTATGTCTCTCTCTCCTCTCCACCTGTAGCTGGTGTGTGGTGAGCGCAGACACTCGATCGGCTCTATGTCTCTCTCTCTCCTCTCCACCTGTAGCTGGTGTGTGGTGAGCGCATACACTTGATCGGCTCTATGTCTCTCTCCTCTCCACCTGTAGCTGGTGTGTGGTGAGCGCATACACTTGATCGACTCTATGACTCTCTCTCCTCTCCACCTGTAGTTGGTGTGTGGTGAGAGCATACACTTGATCGGCTCTATGTCTCTCTCTCCTCTCCACCTGTAGCTGGTGTGTGGTGAGCGCATACACTTGATTGGCTCTATGACTCTCTCTCCTCTCCACCTGTAGCTGGTGTGTGGTGAGCGCATAAACTTGATTGGCTCTATGACTCTCTCTTCTCTCCACCTGTAGCTGGTGTGTGGTGAGCGCACTGGGGCCGTTGTCCTGTGGCAGCTGTGCATCATCCAAGTGGATGCTATACACTGGTGGTGGTTGAGGAGAGACCCCCTCCTTTACACATGATTGTAAAGCAATTTGGGTGTACAGCAATACACAATAAAGCACTAAATAAATGCATCATTCATTCATTCATTCATACTAAACCATCATTTAATATAGGCATTTAGGCGTAGCCTAAAGCTTGGCAAAATAATTGATCAAGAATGCTTCAGGAAAAAAATAAGATATTTTAATTTTTTATTAATAAACCAGTGCTTTCTCAGTCAGTGTCGGCTGCAAAGATGAAGTTGCCGAATGCCGACAACTGGTCATCTCAACAATAATGGATGTGCCTTTAGAGAAAAACACCTTTTCATACGGACTGCATAATTAGAGGAGATTCGTTATTTATTTGAAATGGTTCGTTTAATATTAGACATTTCAATCTTTCTATAGATTTATTTTTATGTCGCTCCATTCACAGAGACTGCATACGACGGCAGAAAGCACATCCAAAAATGACGGAGTATTTTAAGTTCTTTCCGCAGGGAGAAAAAATTCAAGGGATTGCACAAGTGCCTCCATGTCATGTCCATCCTCATACACACTTTAAATGCGTCTATAGAGCGATTGCATTATTCATATTAAAATACAAATAATAACCTATATTGGTCATATTTACTATTAATTGCCCAGCTCCCCCGTCAATGATCTAGCACCCCCTCAGTACCTGCATTCAAAATTATCTAGTACCGCACCTGATAATGGCAAAGGTGTTTGCAAATATTTGCTTTTGAGATGTGTTCGTGATATTTTGAATGCAGTGCTTAATTTTACAAGAGATATGAGGCATTTTGCATCTTGTGTGTGCAATTCTTGAATTTGTGTGTACATTTTTGAAAAAAAAGATGCAAAGTTTTGAAAATGTGTGTAAAAAGAACAGTAATAGACATCAACAGTGAACATGCGCATATGCTGTTAAATGGCTGAAATATGAGATATTCAGGAGGTGGTTGAATAAATGGTGTAATGTCAGATATGGAGATGGCTGCAGTGTGAGGCTGTGTTTAGTGACAGCAGCAGCTGCAGTGAAGGGTGTGTGTCTCTCTCGCAGCTGTCAGCCCATGTCGGGCGAGTGTGTGTGCGGCCCGGGCTGGTCGGGCTTGTACTGTAACGAGACGTGTGCTCCTGGTTTATACGGTGAGGCGTGTCAGGAGGTCTGCCGCTGTCAGAATGGAGCCGACTGCCACAGCGTGAGCGGGGAGTGTGTCTGCGCACCCGGATTCAAGGTACAGCTTCATAAAGACGCTCTCTGTGTGTGTGTGTGTGTGTGTGTGTGGTGTGTGTGTGTGTGTGTGTGTGTGTGTGTGTGTGTGTGTGTGTGTGTGTGTGTGTGTGAAAGAGTGTGATAAAGTGTGAGTGTGTCTGTGTGTGAGTGTATCTGTTTGTGAGAGTGTGTCTGTGTGTGCGTGCGCGTTCAAGCGAGTGTGAGTGAGTGTGTTTGTGTGTGTGAGTGTGTGTGTGTGTGTGTGTGTGTGTGTGTGTGTGTGTGTGTGTGTGTGTGAGTGTGTGTGAGTGCGTGTGTGTGTGAGTGTGTCTGCGTGATTCTGTGTGTGTCTGTGTGTGTGCGTGTGCGTGCGTTCGTGCGAGTGAGTGAGTGAGTGAGTGTGTGTGTGTGTGCGTGTGAGTGTGTCTGTGTGTGAGTGTGTCTGTGTGTGTGTATGTGTGTGTGTTTGTGTGTGTGTGAGTGAGCGTGTGAGTGTGTGGATGTGTGTGAGTGTGTGTGTGTGTCTGTGTGTGTGTGTGCTGTAGTCAAACACTAATGTGTGATGTGATCTCAGGGCTCAGACTGCTCTGCTTCCTGTCCCTCTGGCTCCTACGGCATCAACTGCAGCTCAGTGTGCTCATGTAAGCACGCAGCCGCTTGCTCACCCATCGACGGATCCTGCTCCTGTCAAGCAGGTAATTCACTTCAGACCCCGCTCTGTTAAAGGGCTCATGACATGGATTTTTACATTTTAAAATGTTCTTTAAGTGTACTTATAATATTAATAAAGTTGTTTGCCCAAAAAAAAAACATTGTGGAAAAATTATTATTTACCCTCATTCTGACCCTGTGTCTAAAACTAACTGTTTATAAGGGGCGTGTCATTTAAAGGGGTCCTATTATGCTTTTTCACTTTTTGAATTTTAGTCAGTGTGTAGTGTGTATGTTTGGGCATAAGCCGATCGACAAAGTTACAAATCTCAAAGTCCACTCCAAAGGGAGATATTTCATTAAAAAAAATCCTTTTCAAGAACTACAACGAATGGCTCATTTGGACTACAAAGTAGTTTTCTTGTGTTTGTAACATCACAAAGATAATCCCGCCTATAGGAAATTCTAATAGTGGGGGGCTGCGGTAACGCTTGGTTGAGCTCTGCACGTTTCAAAATCAAAACCCAATGCGGGTGTTTTTATATCACTGTGTTTCTGACGCAAACCAACTGTCTTCAGAAAATGTTGGATGTCATTTTCATGTCATCTTGCATGTATGTCTGATAAAACAGCGTTTGTGAGCGGAGCTCTGTTTTGTGTACAGCGTTACCGTGGAAACCTCGCTCTCTCCAACAGCACCTCCTGCTGGCCAGTGGTGGACAAAGTACACAGATCAAGTACTTGAGTAAAAGTACAGATACGTATAGTAAAATATTACTCCAGTAAAAGTAAAAGTACTGCGTTTTCAATTTTACTCGAGTGAAAGTACAAAAGTACTCAATTTTTTATGTACTTAAGTAAAAAAGTACTGATAGACAGATTTATTTTGCAATTTTATATAGACTACTTTATTTAATTTTATATTAGCACATATTTGTATAATCCTACTGCCCAAAATACCTGGGTTTTTCCCAAAATAACCACTATATAGAGTCAAGATATATATTTTGTTGATATGGACTACGTTGATGAGTGATGTAGTAATGTTCACTGTGAAGCTTACACTGCCATGTACCTGAGAGAAAACAGATTTCACCATCTAATTTTCACCAGTAAGAAAAAAGTGTTTTAGAACTTGTTGTTTTGCAGAACGTCAGTTATATATGACATTAGAATTAGGCCTGAAATTAGGAAGAACATTTTAAGGAAAATCTAATTATATTTTCATAATGATTTTTTTTCTTCTCAAACCTTGTCTGTGGTGTAAAAACACCCCTGGCCCAATGCCCCCAGAGGGCATCACTTCCCACTCTGATAATTACTGTAGTTACTATGTTCTGAACATCACATCCTTTCTTTTTCCCTCAGATGGAATCTATCTAGGTGGCTGAATAAAGATATTTGGACTTTATATCAAAACATTTCCTCAACTTAGCACCAGCAAGCTTGTTAGCTAGACAGTTAGCATCAGCTAACAATATTTACTTATTTTCAGTATGGTTATGAATAAACATTCATATCTGTCTACTCGGCTAGTTGATCTAAACAATATAAAAATTTATACTGTTGATAAACAATATAAAAACAGACATCACATAGGTCTAAATGCATAGCATTTTAATAAAACTGCTAACGTTACAGCAGCGGGGAATATGAACGTGCATGAGTTATTTTATTTAATCGTGTTATTTTAATGTTTTGTTTTTTGACCTAAAACATAACGTTAGAGACACTGATGTTGATCTGTCTGCATTCAAGCATTTCAGTGGGCTTAAATAGATCACCCTTTACAGCAGATTTAGTTCACAAACAACTGACAGTTTTGACCTAATTATTATTTTCAGTTACAATAATTAATCCTAAAATTCGACATTAGTAACGTACTTTTCACAGCATCAGTAGCGCGCGCTCACGAGATCTCCCGGTTCTTTACTTGTGAGTTCAGTTCACTGAAGAAGACTCGCTCTAAACGGATCATTTGAATCAGTGAGTTTTCGACTCGAGAACAGCTGCAATCGGATCATTGCTATTCGTGAATGAATCGTTTGTGGTGATTTGCGAACCGATTGAACAGGTTCATTGAAAAGAATCAGTTTGTTCATGAATCAGACAACGCTTCTGCGTCTCGGAGCACGTGATGTATTATAAGGAGTAACGATATGTTTTATGAAATGTAGTGAAGTAAAAAGTACGATCTTATGCTTTGGAATGTAGTGAAGTAAAAGTAAAAGTTACTCAAAATAAAACTACTCCAGTAAAGTACAGATACTTGAAAAATGTACTTAAGTACAGTAACGAAGTAGTTTTACTTCGTTACTGACCACCACTGCTGCTGGCAGATAATTAATCTGCATATGTATGTGTCTGGCCACAAATAGTGTAAGTCTTAATACTATAGTATAAATAAATTCAACTGTATAACAGTTTAACTGCAAGTCATGTTATAATGTTAGAATTAAAGAACAATAAACATAATACACTGAACAAAATTATAAATGCAACACTTTTGTTTTTGCCGGCATTTTTCATGAGCTGAACTCAAATATCTAAGACTTTTACTATGTACACAAAAGGCCTATTTCTCTCAAATATTGTTCACAAATCTGTCTAAATTTGTGTTAGTGAGCACTTCTCCTTTACCGAGATAATCCATCCATCTCACAGGTGTGCCTTACGCTGGCCACAATAAAAGGCCACTTTTATTGTAATTCATTCACACAATAATGCTGTCTAAGCTGTTGGCCAATCACAACGCACTGGGACAGCTAACCAATTACAACACATTTAGTTTTTCAGAAGGCAGGCTTTCATCAAACCCGGAACTAATCGAGTCATTAGTGACAGGCTGGGGAGAGAGGTATTGTAATAATGTAAATTATGTGAAAAATTATGCGATTTTCGAATCACCGAGCATGAGAGCATGTTCTAGTACACCCCCAAAACAACATCAAGACTTTGTAGTATTCAGTCGCTGTTTTAATTCTAATTGTCACGACATAGGAAACAGTATCAACAGCTCTCGCTATGGCATAAGTGTCATTTCCAAGCAAGCATTATGAAACCATGTGCTACAGCTGCAGTCAGACCTAGCACCGCTTCATCGTTCAACAAATGATTATTTGTGATTCTCCATGACGCTGATTGTAATCGCTGTGATTGTAGTATCTATTTGTTTTGACGCAACGAGACTCATTCAGCGTGATCAAGTTAGCGACTGAACGCCAGTGGGCGTGGTCAATGCTGAGAGGAAGGCTATTTGTCGGTATCCTGCTCTGGGGCGTGTTTATGTAAATGTATTTGCCCTGTGATGTCATCTTGCCCCTCAGAGACACAGAACAGCCGGTTCCCCAACCCAACCAATCACAGCTCACCAATTCACCTGAGTACTAATCATCACCACCTGCAAGTCGTTTCATCAATCAGCACCCAGCACTCATAAGCACCAGCACCAGCTCACTTCAGTGTCCAGTCTCGTCTCGACATTGCTGGACTCTAGCACCAATCCTCTCATTTGACTCTGTTCATATTGATAATAATAATAATAATAATTTGTTACATTTATATAGCGCTTTTCTAGACACTCAAAGCGCTTTACATAGTAAGGGGGCTATCTCCTAAGATATACTATAAGATATACTAACCTCCTGTGTCATCCCCAGTGTGTCTTCCTCGTCCTCAGTCCTCCTCCTATCGGGTCTTTCCTCCCGTTCCAGTCCAGGATTCCCCGCGTTTGTCTCCATCCACGATCTCCTGGGACTGGAAGGATACCATCGGTCTGATCTTCTCATCACCCTTGTAAACATCATCGTATCCATTACTCACCTGCTTCCTGCTGTACATCTGCATACTGTCATTAAAACGTCACTTATTAACATCTCCCTCTGTGTCTGTGAGTCCTTCCGCAACAGAAGACTGGACCACACCGGACGGTGTTTTTATGAGCAATTCTGATCCGTTCCAGGAGATCGTGGATCAACTGAAACGGACCTTCACCATCATGAACACAGCAACCGCTACCACTTCCGTCACCACCACCACTTCTTCATCGGCAAATCCACCGTTATGGTCAGTCCCATGGTCAGACCGGCGCCCTACTCTGGTCGGGCGGAGGAATGCATCGGATTCTTGCTCCAATGCTCGCTCACCTTTGAGATGCAACCACATCTATTTCCCACTGAAAGAGCCAAAATAGCCTTCATCATCTCCTTACTCCACGGAAAAGCTCTCCAATGGGCAGAGACCATCTGGGGCCAAGCTGGCACGGTTACCCAATCCCTAAGCGGTTTCACCAATCATCTCCGGGATGTCTTTGGCATTTCTGCCGGAGACTCTACAGCTGGCGAACAGCTCTACCATCTCCAACAGGGTAATATGCCAATTCATGAATATGCTTTAAAGTTTCGGACCCTGGCCGCTGCTAGTGGATGGGATGAAAGCCCACTCTTAACCACTTACCGTCAAGGACTGGAGGCTCGTTTACGGTTGCATCTCGCGGCATATGATGACACCATGGGGCTTGAGCGATTCATCCAACTATCCATTAGAGTGGCGAGCCGTATGCATTCCTGTATGGAGGACCAACAGACACTTCCTCATTCTAATCCTCTCCTCCGCCAACCAGAGAAAATCAGCCCTCCAGAACCAGTTCCAGAACCTATGCAAGTCGATTACACTCGACTCTCCCTCACGGAAAGACATTGACGCCTATCCCAGGGCTTGTGCTTATACTGCGGTGCCTCTGGACACATGATAGCTACCTGCCCTTTTCGTCCACCTCGACTTATGGTGAGTGCCATCACACCGCAGGTTTCCAATATGTGCCCACTCACTACGGTTGTGCAACTTACTGCTCATGATGTTTCTCTCCCAGTTATTGCCCTCATCGACTCCGGCTCAGCGGCTAACTTCATCGCAGGCACCCTCAGTCGTCAGCTCAACCTCCCAACCACAAACACCACGAAGGTCTAACAGATCCAGTCAGTAACGGGGGGCGAGAGTTGTTTCCCTGACTGTTTCCCAGATATGCCTCGTCCTCCAAAGAAGACTCCCGCTCCTCTCAAGATTTGCACCACCTCCATCGAGAGCCCGGTGGAGAAACAGTCAGTCTTCTTCGTGGCCAAAAAGGACGGTGGTTTGAGGCCTTGTATCGACTATCGGGCACTAAACAAGATCAGGGATTACGTTCCGGTATCCTCTTCCCCTCGGCTGCACTAGAGCAACTCCGCGGAGCTTGCCTCTTCACAAAGTTGGACCTCCGCAGCGCTTACAACCTCATCCGGATACGTGAGGGGGACGAGTGGAAAACAGCCTTCGTTACACCTACCGGACATTATGAATATCGGGTCATGCCGTTTGGACTTGTTAACGCCCCCTCCGTATTCCAGGATTTTATGCACGAGGTACTTCGGGAATTTCTCCATCAGTTCGTGCTCGTTTACATTGACGACATACTTATATACTCCCGGAGTGAGGCCGAAAATCGCCAGCACGTTGCGGAGGTCCTCCAACGGCTAAGGGAAAACAACTTGTTCCTTAAAGCAGATTGATGCTCCTTCCATCAATCTTCAGTCAAATTCTTGGGTTACCACATCGACCAGTATGGCATCAAAATGGACGAGGGGAAGGTAACTGCCATCCGAAATTGGCCCATACCCACGTCGATTAAGGAACTTCCTGGGTTTCGCCAATTTCTACAGAAGGTTCATCCAAAACTATAGCTCCATTGCCAGTCCGCTCACCGACCTCCTCAAACTCAAGCCCAAATCACTGTCCTGGACACCATCTGCCACGGAGGCCTTTAACACCTTGAAAGAGACCTTCATCACTGCCCGTATCCTCGTTCATCCGGACCCAGACAAGGCCTTCGTTGTAGAAGTCGACGCCTCCACGACCGGGGTAGGGGCATTGTTATCTCAGCAGCAGGGGACTCCAGCCAAACTCCATCCATGTGCCTTCTTCTCACGCAAACTCAGCCCGGCAGAGAGGAACTATGACATCGGTAACCGAGAGCTACTCGCCATCAAATTAACTCTCGAGGAGTGGAGACACTGGTTGGAGGGAGCTCAGCAGCCGTTCGTGGTATTGACCAATCATAAGAACCTAGAGTATCTTCAGGAAGCCAAGAGACTAAACCCACGTCAGGCAAGATGGGCTCTGTTCTTTACACGCTTCAATTTCTCCATCTCTTACAGACCCAGATCCCGGAATCTGAAAGCGGATGCGTTATCTCGTCTCCACACACCCGAAGAGGACAGCCAAGAGCCCGAACCCATCCTTCCAGAAGACATGTTCCTATGTCCCATCCAATAGGCCCCTGAGTCCATTCTCACTCCCAGTGTCTCCACCTCCGAACCGCCGGGCTGTCCACCAGGAATACAGCCCGGGGCCAATGGAACCCTCTCGCTGCTAAAAGTTTGCTTCTGGTGGCACAATATGGCCCGAGACGTGAGAAGGTTCATACAAGGATAACCAGACTGTGCCATCTATAAGAGTCCTCGCCACCTTCCATCTGGCAAACTCCTCCCGCTGCTCGTTCCAGCCCGACCATGGTCACATTTAGGAGTGGACTTCATTACGGATCTACCACCCTCTAACGGTAACACTTGTATCCTGGTCATTGTGGATAGATTCTCGAAGAGTTGTCGTCTTCTCCCCCTTAAAGGCCTCCCCACGGCCATAGAAACAGCAGAGAATCTATTCAACCAAGTGTTCCGGTATTTAGGCATCCCAGAGGACATAGTATCCGACCGAGGACCCCAATTCATTTCCCGCGTCTGGAAGGCCTTCTTCTCCCTCCTGAATGTGACCATAAGTCTCTCCTCTGGTTACCATCCACAGACCAACGGGCAGACAGAGAGGAAGATACAAGAGATCGGACGGTTTCTACGAACATTCTGCCACGGCCACCAGAACCCTTGGAACCAGTTCCTGGGCTGGGCCGAGTATGCACAGAACTCCCTTCGCCAATCATCCACCGGACTCACTCCTTTCCAATGCATGCTCGGGTACCAGCCCCCTCTTTTCCCCTGGTCAGGCGAACCATCCGAAGTTCCATCGGTCAACTACTGGTTCCGAGAGAGCGAGAGGGTCTGGGACGCAGCTCACCACCAACTGCAACGAGCTTTACGCAGACATAAAATGACAGCCGACCTAAGACGTTCTGCAACTCCCATATACCAACCAGGGCAAAAGGTTTGGCTGTCAACCCGGGACATCAGGCTACGCACACCCTGCAAAAAGCTCAGTCCCAGATTCATTGGCCCCTTTTCCATCGTGAAGCAGATCAACCCGGTCACCTACCAACTCCAGCTACCTCCGCACTACCGTATACACCCCACTTTCCATGTTTCACTCCTAAAACCTCACCACCCATCTGTCTCTGTATCCACAGATCCGGAACCGGCTGAGGAACCCCCCCTTCCGTTGATCCTGGAAGACGGTACTGCTTATACTGTAAAGGAAATCCTGAGCTCCCGACGTCGTGGTGGTAAGTTACAGTACTTGGTGGATTGGGAGGGCTATGGACCAGAGGAACGATCCTGGGAGCCTAGAGATAACATCATTGACCCCAATCTACTGGAAACATTCCACGCCACACACCCAGAACAGCCTGCTCCCCGAGGACGAGGTCGACCACCACGACGTCGAGGTTTACGGCCCTCAGGAGCGAGCCGTGGAGGGGGGGGGTACTGACACAGAACAGCCGGTTCCCCAACCCAACCAATCACAGCTCACCAATTCACCTGAGTACTAATCATCACCACCTGCAAGTCGTTTCATCAATCAGCACCCAGCACTCACAAGCACCAGCACCAGCTCACTTCAGTGTCCAGTCTCGTCTCGACATTGTTGGACTCTATCACCAATCCTCTCATTTGACTCTATTCATATTGATAAGATATACTAACCTTCTGTGTCATCCCCAGTGTGTCTTCCTCGTCCCCAGTCCTCCTCCTCTCGGGTCTTTCCTCCCGTTCCAGTCCAGGATTCCCCGCATTTGTCTCCATCCATGATCTCCTGGGACTGGACGTATACCATCGGTCTGATCTGCTCATCACCCTTGTAAACATCATCATATCCATTACTCACCTGCTTCCTGCTGTACATCTGCATACTGTCATTAAAACGTCACTTATTAACATCTCCCTCTGTGTCTGTGAGTCCTTCCGTAACACTCAGATCCAAACAAGCCATTTCTGGAGCCTGATTAAATAAAATATTTGTTTATAATGAGGAGCAAGTTTTAATATATGAAACTTGCAGGATGTTTTAAAGCCACAAATACCTCTTATATGCCAAAATATCAAGGCAAATTAGATTTCTCTTGTCATGACCCCTTTAAAAGGGGCATATAATTTTCTCATCCTCATGTTGTTCCAAACCCGTGATAAATGAGTTCCTCATCAGAAGACAAATGAAGGTGTTTTGTGTTTGGTGTCAGGGTGGCACGGGGTGGACTGCTCCATTAACTGCCCCAGCGGCTGGTGGGGTCTGGGCTGTAACCTGACGTGTGTGTGTGGGAACGGAGGAGCCTGTAGCGCTCTGGACGGGACGTGCTCCTGTACCCCGGGCTGGAGAGGAGACCGCTGCGATCAACACTGTCAGGTCAGCTCATCACCAACATCTCCAACATCACCAAACCTCGTACTGAACTCATTCACACAGGCAAAAACGACTCGGTCACCTTCTCAGTTGGGCCCCTTTTTCGGGGTACTCAGAAGTGAAGTCATTACTAGTTAGGTAAACTTCAAGTAATATCAAGTTAGGTAAACTTCTACAGTGCTTAATGGAAACTACAATAAACATTATTTTGTGTTCCCGTTCGCTCTAATAGCAAAAGAAAAAAACACGGTAGCGTTACAACAACAATAGAGAACAAATACTGAGATATTGATTGAGAAAGATGTCAGATTTGCCGTCTCTCAGTCAGCCGTTGTATTTTATGTTATAGAGAGTACATGTAAATATATGAACAGTTTATTTGCAAAAACAGATTATTTAAAAAAATAATATTTTATGTTTTCATGTTTTTATTGTGTTTTATTGTCAAGTCAAGTCACCTTTATTTATATAGCGCTTGTAACAATACAAATTGTTACAAAGCAACTGCACAATATCAAAATAGGAAAATTGTGTCAATAATGTAAAATGACAAGATTTAACAATCAATTTTCAGCTGAAGACATTTCATTATTGAATTTAGTGATGGCATTGTCCAGCTCAGTTCACTTTAAATAATATCTGTGCAATGAAGTCGATGATATCGCTGGAAATGAAGTGTCCTATGTAATGAAGTGTTGTATTAGCTATCTGTAGTTTTTAGTTATTTTTTAACCTAATCATAATAACCCGATTGCAGTTTAATTGAGACTAATTGGAATGCACAATGAAAAAAACATGCTTTTTGCAAATTGTAAAAAACAGAGTTATCTGTGTTTGCAAATGTACTCTTCATGTATTTGCTCATTTATAATTATTTTCCATATTTTTGCCTTTGACTCAAACGGCATCACATCAGTGACCTGTAATCATAATCGTTAGCTCTGCCATGCCAGAGATCTCAAGTGTGTTCTGATATTGAGGAAAGCCAGAGTTTGTGTTGAGTGAAGTGTGCTGTTGTGGGCTGATGCAGGACGGGACGTATGGACTGGACTGTCGCGAGCGCTGTGACTGCAGTCATGCGGACGGCTGCCACCCCTCGACCGGACACTGCCGCTGTCTGACCGGATGGACAGGTAAAGAGCTGAGCCTTACACCGCTATAGACCCTTTTTCTGTTAGTAAACAGAAAAAAGTTAGAAAAGTTAGTAAACTTCTGCTAGCTATGAAGTCTGTTAGCTTTTTTTTTTTTACAATAACTGGAGAAATTACGATTTGACCCACATATGTTACATCAACACAAGGCTGGTGCGACCGGCTTATAGTATGAGTCCCTTATTTAATATGTTGCATGTTCTCTTTTTTTTTTTAAAGACATAAACCAACATAAAAAAAGGATGGATTTGTAGCGTAAAAAAAACAAAACAAAAAAAACCTTGGAATTTATAATCGACAATATTGTTGTTTAATTTAACAATCATTGTTTAACATGTTCAGACTGAGCCAACAGACCATTTTAACAGGATAAATTGAATATTAACAAAATGTATGGGTCTAGGTAAAAAAATGTCCTTTTCTCTAAAACTATTAAAATGGATTTATAGCGTTTTGGAAAAGAGCTCTTCATATATATATATATATATATATATATATAATATATATATATATATATATATGTGTGTGTTTCAGCAGGCAACTATTTGTACAGCTACATTATTATTCCAGCCACAATTAATCACAACAATGTGCATACAATTACAAATTATTATATATAAATCATTATCTTGTTGTTTTAGACACATGCACACAGACATTGCATACATGACATTGTGAGATGCATAAAAAATCTTTAGACATGCGCATAACACCAAAAGACAATACTTTATTGAACCTTTTCTGGTAAGAAGTGTGCTCTCCAAACGTGAGCGTTTTTGACTATCATTTTTGTCCAGTCCTCTCGTTTCACCACAGCTGTAGTTGATTTTTTTTGTCTGGCAGTGGCAGCAGGTATGCCTTAAAAATTTAAATTGGAGCCTCTACAACATCGATTCAAGCACCCAACATCACAACAAGATGATCCCCTCGCTGGGAGCTTTCAGTTCTCAGATTAGTGGGTTTTAAGGTGCGTGTGTAATAACAACTTTAATGACCATCTAATTTTTTTTTTATTGATATGATTAACATAAATATTCTGAAAAAGTTGATCCAAGTCCCCTCAAGTTGATCCAAACCTGTAGGGTTCTTACAAAATAAGATATTTTGAAGAATGTTGATAAACTATTGCTGGTCCCCATTTGTCACGCAGTGTCTTTAGAGGTGAGCACACGACGAAGGAGTAGAGTACAAAGTGATATTTAATAATAATCCACAGGAAAATCCACAACCACATAAGCACAAGTAATAGCAGACAACAGAACCGGGGAGAACACAGGATTAAATACTAGAAAAGTAATCAGGGAGAACTGAAACAGGTGTAGAGTAATTAACGAGTAACTGAATCTGGAGACAGAAACACATGAAAACTAAACCAAAACAGAACATAACATGACACCAATGACTTCCATAGTAATTTTTTCCATACTTTGAAAGTCAATGCGGACCAGTAACATTGTTCTAAACTCGTACGGGTTGGGAGCAACTTGAGGGTGAGTAATTTTTATTTTGTGATGAAGTATCCCTAGGTGTTCCAGCAGCAGGTTTTTTCAGCGTTTGTGTACAAGCGTTGATGTCAAGGTCAAGGTCAATTTTATTTATATAGCACCTTAAAAGCAAAAAGTGCTGACCAAGGTGCTGCACAGCCAAGACATCAGAAATAGCAACTATCAGAAGCATTAAGACAATATTTAAAATTTAAAACCATTAAATGATACAAAAAGTAATACAAAACATCACCAAAGAAAATAAACAAACAGAAACAAACAAAAAGTAATTTCAAATTAAACAAAAGCCTGAGAAAAAAGGTGTGTTTTAAGAAATGATTTAAAAGAAGATAACGATGTGTGTACTTCAGGATCTCTTCAGCGTGTGCTGTTCTCTCCCACACATTCCTGGGGTTTGCTCTGGACTCCGGCAGCATACTGATGCTCTCAGGACCGCTGCACAAGAATGATCTCCAGCTCCTAGCAACACATGCTCGCTCTAAAAAGAGCTTTTGTCTGTGTTCTGGCAGCACAGAGGTACTTCAGCGCTCGGACTGAGCTCCAGACTCGTGTGTAACCTAGTGTGTAACCATTTGTTCTTCCAGTCACTGAGTTATTGACCAGTTCACACCAACAGTGATAACCATAACAATAACTATATTAGCACACCAGCATACGATATCGTTCTGCTTATTATAAACACGCGCTGCGCTTACGTCTTCAGCCACTTCCAGTGATCAAGCTCTTTACAGCAGCATGGACTTTTGATTGGCTTTAACTGTTCATTCACTGAGCCAGTATGTGTGTGTGCACACCATTAGGATGTAAAATGAAGTTCAAGCCCAATTATTTAGTCCTGCCAGTAGTGATGGGCCCTTTTGAAACATTGCTACATCAAGCTTTGTAATATTGATTAATCTTTTGTTTGAAACACTGGTTCAGAGATTGTATGCAAACACCACAAGTCACGTTATTTTCGCAAACGAGGCAAAATTGTTGCGTCGAATGGTATTAATCTGGCGATCCCATGAATGATTGTTTAGTGGATTTTAACTGATCTCAGGTCAGTTTTATAACGTAGGTCCCTATTTAAAAATGTAACAAATTTCAATACTTATGCACATACAGTATAATACACAAGGGAAGATTATACTTGCTTCTAACTGACCTATTTTGTTAAGCAGAGCCAAATGATTCAAAACAAGGACTACAAATTAATAAAACACAGCTTTTACAGAAACTTCATATTTAATGGTATTTAATTTCATTATTTGCAGATTACATGTAACATTTTCTTGAAAATTGGTAATTAGTTTGTAAACTGTCTCATTGTATGTGTTAGTCTGAGTTTTGGTGCATTTGCAGTGCTTTGAGACGGTGCAGCTGGTGGAGATTTCAGTGCTTCAAAACAGCTAATCATTTTATGAATCAGTTGATTCAGAGTTTTAAAAAGATTCACTAAACTGTAAGTCATCATCGTGAGTCACTGAGCTGCACCAGCATTGGCTTTCCATCATCCCTCCTCCATTCTATCTCATCCCAGTCCAAGCCGCCTCATTGTAGTCACTCTCGTAGTCTGGGGTTCGCTCAGATCAGCACACCAATTCATTAACTATCATTTATCAAGAATGCATAGGCAGGTGAACTCATGAACTTGTAATAGTTCTCAATACAAAATATCGAATTATGTTAAGTTGGTAACACTTAAAGTTTTTTTTGTTTAATGCATTATAAAAGTATTCATAATGTGCATTGCAATGCATTATATCTTTTCATAAATAATTGGAAATGCATTATAATATCTGATGGTTTGTCATGTGTTTTACTGCATTATACGTTCTAAAGGTGTAAGAATTAATAGACAATCATCATAATGTATTATAACTGTGCTTGTAGTTATTCAAGGGATCTTAAATGTGTTAAAAAGGCATACATAATGCATAATATATAGAGGCATTACACAAAGAGTTACCGTGAAGCGGCATAAAGTGTAAAGTGATGTTGTGTTTGTGTGTGTGTGTGTGTTTCTCACAGGCATTCACTGTGACAGTGTATGTGCTGAGGGCCGCTGGGGGCCCAACTGCTCTCTGTCCTGTAACTGTAAGAACGGGGCATCGTGTTCGCCTGACGAGGGTGCTTGCGAGTGTGCGCCTGGATTCAGAGGAACCACCTGCCAGCGCAGTGAGTGCTCAAACACACCGCATGCCTGTCTGTCCCGCCACACTGTTTGCTCATCCGCTCTGTTCTCCTCATGTTTTCCCCACGTGCTCCCAGTCTGTTCTCCGGGTTTCTTTGGCCACCGCTGTGGCCAGGCCTGTCCGCACTGCGTCCACAGCAATGGCCCCTGTCACCACGTGACCGGCCAATGTGACTGTCTGCCCGGGTTCAAAGGAGCGCTCTGCAACGAAGGCAAGACACACCGCTCTCACTCACTTCTACAGTACAGCTGCCAGATAGTCTGGTTTACATGGGGAGTGTGTCTTTTCCATGCCATTTATTCTTTCTGTAATATTTTCCATTTCCATTGTACAGTATCTGTGCTGTGTTTGTGTCAGCGAATGGTGGTGTTGACGTCTGTCTGTCTGTCTGTCTGTCTGCAGTGTGTCCCAGTGGCAGGTTCGGTAAGAACTGCGCGTGGAGCTGCACCTGCACTAATAATGGCACGTGTAACCCCATCGGTGGCTCGTGTCAGTGTTACCCCGGCTGGATCGGCAGCGACTGCTCACAGCGTCAGTATTCCGTGCAATCACACTAAAAACACTAAATCTCTTGCTGTCAAATTCTGCCTAACACACCGATTCATGTCAGGCTCATTGTAAAATACAAAATCACTACTGAATCGTGAATCTTATAAAAAAAACATCATAAGTGAGGTTCTTCTGGGTTCATTACTTAATCCTCTTCATCCCAAGTGAGACATAAGGCCGGTTAGAGCAGTGATGCTGTTTTGTTTTAGCGCTCAGCTGTTTGATTGACAGCATTTTGTTTTCAGCCCAATGGCTCAAATTCAGCTCATCTCGTCCAATGACACACAAAAAATTTTTTAGGTTTCTGATCAACAGGTGACTTAGGCTGATGATACACTGGGCAACTTTGGTTAATATTGCCATCAATGGGCAACCAGGTGAGACACAGGGCCTAAGACCGATCTAAATTATCCAGATATAAATTTGTTACCCATTCTTAATGGGAAAGTGCCCAAGCAACATTTCTCAAAAAGTGTTGCCCAGCAAAATTGCTCAAAAATTTGCCTAGTTTATCGTCAGCCTTAATGTTGGCCTTTCTCTTTGTGTCTGAAGATATTTTGGCTGTCTTTGCACTTTCTTTCATATCACACACAGTTCTGCATCTGCCAGGCTTGAATCTCTGGGTCAGGAGGGTTTAGTAGGGCAGGCTGATGTCTGGCATTGTCACAGTTTGTCTTCCTCTGCCTTTGTTTCCTCACCCTTATATGGTCCTTCCTGTTCCCTGTCATTAGTTAATTAGTGTCCGTCTGTGTCTTGATTACGTCCCAGGTGTTTCCAGTCATGTCTCCCTATATCTAGTCTGTTCTGCCCCATGTTTCCTGTGGATTATTGTTAATGTCATGTGTGTCAAGCTTGTTTGGATGTCCTTCCCCGTGTTCCTGTATCTCCTCCGTTTGTTATTAATTAAATACCCCGTTTGTTACAATCCTCGTCTCCTCGTTCCTGGATCCCCGTGTGGACCGTGACAGGCATGTCCTCAGATCTTTTCAAAGCTTGTTTCTTCATACTCTTCATAATCTTCATACAACTTAATCAAATCAAGTCACCTTTATTTATATAGCACATTATACAATACAGGTTTTCAAATCAGCTTTACATTTACATGTATGCATTTAGCAGACACTTTTATCCAAAGCGACTTACAGTGCATTTATGCTATACATTTTTCCCAGTGTTCCCTGGGAATTGAACCCACAACCTTTTGCGCTGCTAATGCAATGCTCTACCACTGAGCCACAGGAACACTTTACAGTGTCAGTAATGCAAACAAAATTATATTCTTCTGTTGAGCAGCTCTAAAAAGAGGACAATAGCAAATCACCAATTTTCAGTTAAAGCATTAGTTATCCAGTTTTTTATATCAACTATGCATTCAGATTTGCTAATTGGTATGTTTCAACAGGCAGTGAAATTATATAGAGCTGAGTATCATCACCATAACAGTGAGAGTTAACCCCATGTTTCCTGATGATATTTCCCAGGGTAACATGTAAAGCGTGAAAAGTAACGGCCCTAGTACTGAGGCTTGAGGTACTCCATACTGCACTTGTGATCGATATGATACCTCTTCATTCACTTCTACGAATTGATGGCGGTCAGATAAGTACGATTTGAACCATGCTAAGGCACTTCCACTAATGCCAACAGAGTTTTCAAGTCTATTCAAAAGAATGTTGTGATCGATAGTGTCGAACGCAGCGCTAAGATCCAGGAGCACTAATAGAGAGATACAACCACGATCAGATGATAAGAGCAGGTCATTTGTCACTCTAATGAGAGCAGGCTCAGTACTATGAGATTGTCTAAATCCTGACTGGAAGACCTCACAATCTGTAATTTATAGCAGCTGTTGGGTCTCCAGCATTGTCTAATGTAATGTGATATGAGTTTGTAGTTTGACCATTACAGATGTGTCTAATGACGTAGCACTTATCAAATACATTGTTTGAGATTTTTTTTATTAAGAAAGTAGTGGAGTGTTATCCTCCTAAATAAGGTATAGCATGTAACTGCTGGGTTGTTGTAAATTATAGAACATGTTACTTTCCACATCTGGACAGAACGATCCCATGCAGTTCCTTTGGTTCAGCTGACGTAGCTCTTCTCCTGTAAGTGAATTGTCCATATAAAGACTATGCTCAGTGAAAGTTTATCACTCAGGAGCATTAGGAACAGAGTTTGTTTTTACCCATGACTTTGGCTTAATCATGCCCTCTTTGTGCTTTGACGTCATTGAGTGTCTGTGGTCTCTAGCGCACCCTGCTGATCATAAAGAGAAACATGAATGAAACATGCATGATCTGCTGTTTTATACACACTACCTGTCAAAAGTTTGCAACAATTATGATAAAAAAAATGTTTTAAAAAAAAGTTACTTTGCCTCACCAAGGCTGCATTTTATTTAGTGAAAAAAGACATGTTTTTGTGGAAACCATGATACCCCCCCCCCCCACCCCAAGATTCTTTGATGAATAAAAAGTTCAATGAACACCACAAATATGAAATGGAAATATTTTGTTACGTTATAAATGTCTTTATTGTAACTTTTGATTAATTGAATGCGTCCTTGTGTAAATAAAAGTAATAGATATCAACAGTGACCATAAAGAAGGTTTTCATTTATAAAGCTCTATAAATATTGCTGACTGGTGTTTTGGTGCATTTTCTGCAAATATGGTAAAAATAAAGGGTCTCTATTAAATATGTGCACTGTCACATTTTTAGTGCAAATTGTCCCATGACCAGAGCAGTTTGCTGTTTGCTCATTGAGAGGTTGATTGCTGTATAAAAGCTACAAAGCACAAGGCTAGTAAAGTATGTATGTTAACAGAAAGACATGACAAAGATTTTTGGTGCACATTATCTTTAAGGTGTCTTGTATTAATATATGCATTTTCAATTGTTCTGTTTTGTTGAGTGTGGTCATAGAATGAGTAAACATGTTGGGTGTATTAAGTGTATTAATAGTAGGATAATAACTATTTTTGTTTTTATCTTAGTATACCCATTCAGTGTTGTATAAGGGTTATATGTTTAGTAGTAACCATATAATGCGATGAAACAGTTTACAATGGGTTAATAACTGGACTGATATATATATATTTGTATCTTTTATCCTAAGCGACTTACAAATGAGGACAACAGAAGCAATCAATTGTAGTATTAAAACAACTAAAAGAGATCCCAAACTAAAAGCTAAAACTGTATAAATACTACATAAACATTTTAAATAAAGAAAGAAATTAAATCAAAATGACAATACACATATATAGGAATTTTGATGACTGCAGAAATAATTACATTTCAGTATACACATTATCCCACCAGTCACAATTGTGATAAAATTGTGACCATAAAACACACACTTAAAAAAAAATAGGTATTGATTATTTCAAGGGAGGCTTCAAGGAGCAAATCAGCATATTAGATTGATTTCTGAAGGGTCATGTGACACTGAAAATCCTAATTTGCCTGACTGATACTAAAAATGGCTATTTTAAATGTAAAGTACTTTTCCACACTATTGATGTTTTTTCCATAATAAAAACAAAAATGTGATGTGTGTTCACCTGTAGCGTGTCCCCCGGGTCAGTGGGGTCCCAACTGCATCCACACCTGTAACTGTCACAACGGGGCATTCTGCAGCGCGTATGACGGCGAGTGCAAGTGTACGGCCGGCTGGACTGGGCTATACTGCACACAGCGTGAGTACCACTCATCACCTCTGACCTCTAGCCTGTGCGCTCACGACTGACCCCCCGGTGCTGCTGTGTCCTGCAGGCTGTCCGCTGGGTTTCTATGGTAAGGACTGCGTTCAGGCGTGTCAGTGTGAGAACGGCGCAGACTGCAATCACATCTCCGGTCAGTGCACCTGCCGCACCGGCTTCATGGGACGCCACTGTGAACAGAGTGAGTATGAAAGCAGAGCTTGTCCTTTGATATTTTCAAGCACACGCTTAAATCTGCATCTGATCTGAGGTTTTCCACTGGCTTCCAGAATGTCCTGCAGGAACATACGGATACGGCTGTCGGCAGGTGTGCGACTGTCTCAATAACTCCACCTGTGATCACATGACTGGCACCTGCTACTGTAACCCTGGCTGGAAAGGCAACCGCTGTGACCAGGGTAAGCTTACATTAGCAGGTAAAATAAGTATTGAACACCTCACCATTTTTCTCAGTAAATGTATTTCTAAAGGTGCTGTTGACATTATGTCGGTAACAACCCAAGTAATCCATGCATATAAAGAAAACAACAAATACGTTCAGAAATTATGTTATGTGTAATAAAATGTAATAACACAGAGAAACAGTACTAAACACATGAAATGTATTTAATGCTTCGTACAAAAGCCTTTGTTGGAAATGACAGCTTCAAGACGCCTCATGTAGGAGAAACTATTGCATGCATTGCTCAGGTGTGATTATGTCTTCAAATCTTGAAGGTTTTGTGGCGTCTTCTATGAACTCTGAGCTTTATTTCTTATTTTCTATTGGATTCAAGTCAGGTGATTGCTTGGCTATTCTAGCAGCTTTATTTTCTTTCTCTGAAACCAGTCAAGAGTTTTCTTGGCTGTGTTTAGGATCATCTTCATCATCCTGGTACTGCAGGTGTTGGGAATGAAGCTAATATTAATTTACACTGACGAGGCGCAGGATTGCTTTCTAATCACTGATATATTTCAGCTGGTGTCGTGGCTTTCCATGCCTTTTGCACCTCCCTTTCTTCATTTGTTCAGTACTGTTTCTCTGTGTCATTACATTTTATTACACATAACTTAATTTCTGAACTTATTTGTTTTGTTTTGTTTGTTTGTATGGATATTTTGGGTTGTTACCGACATCTGGTGAAAATTTCATATCAACAGCACCTTTAGTAATATATTTACTGAGAAAAATGATGATGTGTTTAATACTTATTTTACCCACTGTAAGTAGAAAAATCCCAAAATCAGAAATAGATAGTCTTGCGAAAGTATCCTCATGTTTTGAAAAGTATTTTCATGTTTTGTTATGTTGCAGCCTTATGTTAAAATGCTTTATATAACTTTATTTCAACATCAATCTACACTCTATACACCATAATGACAAAGCACAAAACCGATTTGTGACAACTTTGCAAATTTATTAGAAATAAAAAATAAAATTATTCCATTGCATAAGTAGTATTCATACCCTTTTCTGGGACACTTGAAATTGAACTTTAGAGTATTCATGCTTGTAGATGTGGCAAATTCAATTGAATGGGTATGATTCGGAAAGGCATATGTCTAATGGCTCGTTTCACTAAGCGGTACAGTATGGTACAGTTCAGTACATTACGATTCGGTATGGGTAACCTTGATCCAGCTTGCGTTTTCATTGCCAATAGTACCCTTACTTGGTAGGCGTGGTGTATACCAGAACGTAGCGATCAACGATAAAGTGCGACAATTAGCACAACTCTGCCTCTTTTTGTTAAATGTCGGCTTTAATGAACAATAATAGCCAATATAAAAGTACAAGTACAAAGTATAAGAGAAAATAAATACAATTCAGTCAAACGTGTTATTTCAGTGTTTTACATTTACATTTATGCATTTAGCAGACGCTTTTATCCAAAGCGACTTACAGTACATTTAGGCTATACATATTTTTGTCAGTACATGTGTTCCCTGGGAATCGAACCCACAACCTTTGCGCTGCTAACGCAATGCTCTAACCACTGAGCCACAGGAACACGTTTTACTTTTTTTCAAGTTTTATTTTTAATACATTTGTAAAATTGTCAAAAATCTGATTTTGCTTTGACATTATGGTTTATAGAGTGTAGATTGATGTGAAAAAAAACAGTAATTTAAAGCAGTTTAACATAAGGCTGCGACATAAAACGTGAATACTTTTGCAAGGCACTGTATGTCCAGTGTAGATGCCTCCCTCTGGTTCCGTCACATGGACGCACCATGAGGTTTCTCTCAGTGGGATTCTCTCACATTGCTCTTTGACTGTGTGACTCTGAAGTTTGCCGTCTTTCTCAGCTGGCGTGATCATCGTAGGGAATCTCAACAGCTTGACGAGCGCCGCTGTGCCTGTGGACTCGTATCAGATCAGTGCGATCGCAGGAATCATCGTTCTGGTGCTCCTCGTGCTCATCCTCCTCCTCCTCTTCATCATTTACCACAAGAAACAGAAAGGCAAAGAATCCACGATGCCTGCGGTCACGTACACACCTACCTTGAGGGCCAACACTGATTACACCATCGCAGGTCATCATCACGATGACATTTCTTCTTATTCTTATGATTTCCTGTGTAATTCTTATGTGATGTGTTTCCTATTTGTAGAGGCGCTCCCGCATAGTGATTTCCTTCCCAACAGTAACTATTTCTCCAACCCCAGCTACCACACACTGACCCAGTGCAGCAGCCCGCCTCACGCCAACAACCTGCCCTACGGAAAGGTGCTACTCTACCAACAAACAGCTCTGGGAATAAAGGACTCATATTCTGGGCTTTTTACAAGATACTGCTGCTGATTAGAGCTTTTCCACTCATTTTCTTGCCTATGTGTTTTTAGAATAATTTTTTTTAAATTATAAAAAACATTTTTTTTACAAAATGTACACGAAAATGGAATGTTGACCGCAGGCTTTATTTGATTAAGAATCCCAAAATTCTAACTCATGGTTTTAGGAGCAGAAGCTGACCAGAATTGAGGAATTAAATGGAACGTTGTAATAAGACACTGACTATAATTGTTGATTTTCTTCCGCCTGACAGCCGAAGAACAATCAGTTGTTTGTGAACCTGAAGAACGCTGAGCCAAAGAAACGTCTTTCCCTGCTGGATCACACAGGAACTCTACCGGCCGATTGGAAACAAGGAGGATCCTTCAATGAGCTCGGTGTGACCAACCACCATGATCACAATAAACACAACAGCCAAGTATTTGACACGATAATGTTCAGTAGCCCCACGTTTACAAACACAACTGTGCGGTGACTCGTTTCCTGACCGCCTTTCCTGTCATTTCACATCCAGCACTCGTAGCATTCGCAGCTGTAAGCTGTGTCAACAAAAGAAATGCATTAGTTTAACTTCTTCTGTTTGATTCTCTCATTAGGAGCTTATGGAGTTGACAGGCGTTACATGGGAAAGTCACTGCGAGGTAAATGATCATTTAGCAAGCAAAGATAAAATTATCTCATTTATTCACAAAACATGTATGCATTTCATCTGTGGACACAAACAAATATATTTTGAAAAATGTCAATGATGTAGTTTGCACACTTGCATGCTCCAGAATATGTTATTTTGCTTTGTGAAGAAGGCATACAGGTTTAAGTAGGGCTGCGGTGATAAATCGATGCAGAATCGATTCTGAGATCTTCCGAATGCATGGCGATTCTCTCTGGAATCCATTCTGAGCTTATATGTGAGCCTGGAGCACAAAAGCAGTCTTAAGTCACTGGGGTATATTTTTAGCAATAGCCAAAAATACATTGTATGAATGAATGAATGACGCATTTATATAGCGCTTTATTGTGTACTGCTGTACAACCAAAGAGCTTTACAATCATGTGGGGGGGTCTCTCCTCAACCACCACCAGTGTACAGCATCCACTTGGATGATACAATAGCAGTCACAGGACAACAGCGCCAGTGCGCTCACCACACACCAGCTACAGGTGGAGAGGAGAGAGAGACATAGAGCCAATTGAGTGTATGCGCTCACCACACACCAGCTACAGGTGGAGAGGAGAGAGAGACATAGAGCCAATCGAGTGTATGCGCTCACCACACACCAGCTACAGGTGGAGAAGAGAGAGAGACATAGAGCCAATCGAGTGTATGCGCTCACCACACACCAGCTACAGGTGGAGAGGAGAGAGAGACATAGAGCCAATCAAGTGTATGCGCTCACCACACACCAGCTACAGGTGGCGAGGAGAGAGAGACATTGAGCCAATCAAGTGTATGCGCTCACCACACACCAGCTACAGTTGGAGAGGAGAGAGAGTCATAGAGCCAATCAAGTGTATGCGTTCACCACACACCAGCTACAGGTGGAGAGGAGAGAGAGAGTCATAGAGCCAATCAAGTGTATGCGTTCACCACACACCAGCTACAGGTGGAGAGGAGAGAGAGTCATAGAGCCAATCAAGTGTATACGTTCACCACACACCAGCTACAGGTGGAGAGGAGAAGAGTCATAGAGCCAATCAAGTGTATGCGCTCACCACACACCAGCTACAGGTGGAGAGAAGAGAGAGTCATAGAGACAATCAAGTGTATGCGCTCACCACACACCAGCTACAGGTGGAGAGGAGAGAGAGTCATAGAGACAATCAAGTGTATGCGCTCACCACACACCAGCTACAGGTGGCGAGGAGAGAGAGACATTGAGCCAATCAAGTGTATGCGCTCACCACACACCAGCTACAGGTGGAGAGGAGAGAGAGTCATAGAGCCAATCAAGTGTATGCGTTCACCACACACCAGCTATAGGTGGAGAGGAAAGAGAGTCATAGAGCCAATCAAGTGTATGCGCTCACCACACACCAGCTACAGGTGGAGAGAAGAGAGAGTCATAGAGACAATCAAGTGTATGCGCTCACCACACACCAGCTACAGGTGGAGAGGAGAGAGAGAGACATAGAGACAATCAAGTGGATGGGGATTTGGATGGGTCAAAATTACAGATTTTTCTTTTATTTATCTTTTTAGGAAAGAACATGTTCCATGAAGATATTTAGTAAATTTCCTACTTCAAAACATAATTTTTGAGTAGTAATATGCATTGCTAAGAACTTCATTTGGACAACTTTAAAGGCAATTTTCTTCAGTTTATTTCTTCAGTTTCTCCACCTTGCGTTTATTCAGCTTTCAGATTATGTATACTTCTCACTTTTGAAAAATGTACACTTATGACTGGTTTGTGGTCCAAGGTCACATATTTTAACAGCAGATGGTGCTCTACTCTAGTTTCTATCCACACACTCAAATGCTCATGTCATGAAGTCATGTAATCTCACCTCGGCTCAGAATGCTTTTATGACGCCAGATTAATGTAAACACAGCCCACTGTGAACACCCTTGTAATTCACTTCAACCTTTTCAAACTTTATGAAGGATTATTTCAGGTTCAAGTGTATAAGGATTTAGAAACACGCAGAGTACGGCTGTTTCTAAAGCATGCAGCGCCATCTACTGTTCAAAACAAACTCAGAATAGGCTCTAGAAAGAATCACAATGCATTTGGAAAATCTCACAGTCGATGCTGAATCCTTTCTCCATTCACGATGCTTTGATTTATTTTTCCAGCCCTAGGTTTGAGGGAGACTAAATGCCTTCACACAGTGTGATGATTGACTACTTCTCTCTGTCTGTAGATCTGGTGAAGAGCGTGCCCTATCACGCCAGCTCCAGCTCTCTCAACAGCTCAGAGAACCCATACGCCACCATCAAAGACCCTCCTCTGCTGCTGACCAAGAGCTCAGAGTGCGGCTATGTGGAGATGAAGTCTCCTGCTCACAGAGACGCGCCATACTCTGAGATACACGCCTCCAGCCCTGCCAGCAAAAACGTCTATGAAGTTGGTAAGACAATAACAGATCCAGCCACAGTAGTGAACCGTGCACTGTTCGTTATTCAAAGCTAACGTAATAAAAGCCAAGTTCTGTTACGAAACTCTAGATGGCTCAGCCTGGTGTCTCGTTAATGCAAATTGAGCATTGAACTACTTGGCACAAGATAATTGGTTCATGTTACATATGTTGCATACATTTAAATGGCTGGTTAACATTCACTAGAGTTCCTCTGAAACCTTCTCCAGCTCAACCTGTATAGACATGCAATGCTTATTTTATATGCTGTTTGTGCAGCAGCAGCATATCTTAAATACTCACAGCATGCTAAAATCTTCTGAGCGTTGTCATGATAGAACTGTATTAGAAATGTACTCACTGACTATTATTTTTTAGAAAACATTACAATATTTAAAAGTAATAGTCAGCTGTTTTTATTTGTACTTAATATGAACAGTGTTTACTTGATGGGCCTACATATCCACTCCGTATGAACAGCCTGAAGTCTGCAGTAATGCTGTATCCCTATAAACCTGAAGGCATCACGTTAGTTCCTCGGATAGCAGAGAATGAATAATCGTGAGTCGTGCTAGAGCAGCTGTTGTGTCTTCACACACACTCACACACATTATGATCAGGCCGTCATACCTGTCTTTTCCATCAGCCCTCACCCCGGTCCGTTTGTACAGGCACTGCAGATGAGGACAGACTCACCAGAGAAAGAGTTTATAATCACACTTTCCATCTGAAAGATCCGAGCAGAAGCACCGTTTATCTGACTGTCCGCACATCTCTCAGAACACAAAACATTCCCATCATGTTTAAGCAGGTGCTCAAAAACCAGCACTGAGCCCTGCATCAGTCAACTACACACTACAGTCTCTCTCTGAGCGTTCATCTTCCATCTTCAACCACAGCAAACTATTGCTTACTTTAGATCCTCATGCTCCTTTGACTCACTCAGGATCTTAATGCTACACTACTGGAAAACTACATTCTGAAGAATGACAATATATAGTCATTTTTCCTGTTACTGATTCTGTAACATGAACAATATATAATGGTTTGGAGCCATTATTGGCCTGTCCTGGGTCTTTCATTGTTGAAAGTGTGCATTTCATTTGCACTGTTGTTTGACATTTGCATCAGCCCAGCAGGCACACAACATCATACGATGTTGATATTTGGTTAAATTTCGGTTGCGACCTTGGGTGACCAAAATTCAATGTAAATTCAACGTCTAATGTAAATGTTAAATTGATGTCCAATACCAACGTCAGCTGATGTTGATATTTTTATTTATTTTAGGTTGTGCAACCAAAATCCAACGTCAAATTAACGTAAAATAATGACGTCAACCCGATGTTCATTTTCAACCAAAATGCAACATCTGTGTCCAACGTCAACCTGATGTTAAATCATGGTTCACGCATATTCATCCCATGCAGCAAAGCAACAGAGAAACTCTCAAAATCAGCACACAATAAGAGAACCGATATAAAATGACACTAAAGGTAGCACTATTACATAATAACTTTATCATTCATAATCTTTTGAAAACATTTTAGTCTTCATTACTGATTTCTGGCTTCGCTATGCTTGAAGCTGATAGTCGTTTCCACGATGGGACTCAACTTTCCTGCAGAACAGAAACTGCTGTTTTTGGTATTTATAAATAATTAGTGAGATAACAGTAACGGTTCAAACCTGTGTTTTTCCCTATCCAGAGCCGACCATCAGTTCTGTTCACACACTCTCTAACAACAACTGCAACGGGCCATTTTGTCAAGATCCATACGACCTACCAAAGAACAGCCACATCCCGAGTCATTACGACCTGCTTCCCACGAGAGACAGCAGCCCCTCGACCCTCGAGGACACGGACAGCAAATAAACCCTGAGACTTCACTGACCTCTGCACTCTGTTAACGCTTCCATGTCTGTCTGTGCTTACATTCATCCGCATTAAAGCTCTTCAATACTCCTGCCTTACAGCATTCAGTAGTTCTTACCCAGAGTAACGTGGAGTGTTTCGGAGGAGGTGCAAACATTCGTAATCTTCATAAATCATTCCATTCATTAAGAACAGCGTTGCACACAAATACAGGACAATCCTTAAAGGGACAGTTCACCCAAAAATGAAACTGAGCACTTTTTTATTATGGATGAATGCGCTTTTTTTGGACTTCTTTTGGATTATTGAAAAATAACAACCATTCACTGCCAAAGCTTGGAAGAGTCGGGACATTTTTAAATATAGCTCTGATTGGATTCGTCTGAAAGTAGAAAGTCCTATACATCTAGGATGGCTTGAGAGTGAGTAAAGCATGGGCTACTTTGTCTTTTTTGGGTGAACTACCCCTTTAATGTTTCTGATCAAATATGTCAGATTATTCCCAATGACAGTTTTCCGTTTGTTATGATATTTAGGATATTAGTACTGTTTATTGAGACTGGACTATCAGCTCTGTGTTTCTGTTATTGACTTTTATTTAGTTTTTTTTGTCTGAAAGCATTTCAGGTTTACCAAAGGTTGACATGCCCTGATAAAGCACCGTTTGTGTTGTATTGATATTGACAGCATCCCAGTAACTATAGCTTACTGTCACACGTTTAAACATTAGCATCATTTTCGGCTTGCATCTTTTGATTTTAGTCCTATTAAACATGATCACTGAAATGAAGGGCAGATACTTCAGTTTTTAGTACTTAGTTTTTAGTACTTAATAGTTTTTAGTAAGCTAAAGCTGGACTTTTGTGAAGAAAGCCACATGTTTAAGGTGATGTGATGGGGTCAGTTTGATATGAATACATCTTTGGAGTATTTCGGACATGAGTTTTAAAGCACTCTGAACCTGGACTTTAATTGTATGAAATTGTACATAGTACCAGTTTTTTTTTTAATGAATTGCATTTATTTCCTTTAAAAGTGTAACATAATCCTAAATGCCTTTGTAAGTTGACCAATACTGTGTAAAGCAGGACATGCAGTGAAGACTCTGCCTTTACTGACTGGACCTCAGTGTTGTTTTCTTTTTTTTTACTGTACTAAATATGCCACACAAAGAAATTATTAATAATACTGATTCCAGTGTGTGCTGTATGTATCTTAAACTGTATCTTTGTTTGGCTTTTTTCCAGATTTTTTTTAAATAAATGCACAGAGTTTACACAAGGTGTCATTTATCTCTTCCCAATGATAGATGATTTAATATATTTCTACTCTGCAACTACTTTCATTTCAATGCATTATTTTTATAGATGTCAAAATTGGTGCGTTAACACAGGCGAGCATTTTTTTCAGTTTAACGCATTAAAAATACATTTATTCAGTCGCAGAACATCTTTACGACCACAAAGAAAAAAGAGGAAATCAACTTTTATAGCTTTAAGGATTCATTTATATTTAACTTAGAATTTAATGTTTGTTAACTTAAATTTGTATTTCTATATATTTCTGCACAGGTAAATATGACATTTATTATAATGGGTTTAATGTGTTAATTTAAATTAGTGTAATTTTTTTAAATCTAATAAATGTTAAAATTGATATCTCTCAATTATACTGTAATGTTGAATGGCTTAAGGGTTAAAGGATTTTTAATTGTACTTTCAAATTAAAATGTCTTTATAATTTACTCACCCCCATGTCATCCAAAATGTTTATGTGTTTCATTCTTCAGTCTAAAATAAATTAAGGTTTTTGTATCCATATAGTTAGTTTCAATGGACTCCAAACGGTTGAAGGTCTAAATTACAGTTTCAGTGCAGCTTCAAAGGGCTGTAAATGATACCAGACGATGAATAAGAGTCTTATCTAACCAAACGATTGGTCATTTAAAAAAATAACATAAATGTATATGCTTTATATTCTGCTATGCGCGTCCCAGACTTCACGTAATACGTAATAACATTGAAAAGGTCACGCTTGATGTGACCTTTAATAATGTCCCATGTGGTTCCCTCTCGAGAAGGCCTCATTGTGTGATAGCTTTCACGTTTTGAAGAACTCACTTTCTCTGAAATGCTGAAGCCTGATTGAATTGCATCGAGCTCCTGGACTCCGTGTTTGGGCCGACCGTCCCCTCATTCATGGCCAGTGTTGGGCAGTAACTAGTTACTTGTAACTTAGTCACTGTATTAATATTACATTGTGCTGTAAATAGTAGTGTAACTAATTACTAATAAGATTTCAGTAATAATAGTACAGTTAACACAGCTTAGTTGCTTTTGATGCCTCGACTCCACTGGTTTTAAATCCAACAATCAAATAATTCCTAAAGATTAATTTTCATAATTCTCACGATTTATGCATGCAAGGGAAGCAGGAAAGCTTGCAATATACAAAAACTGTTGCTATAAAATTAGAAGCACACAATTCCCTAGAATATCATTATATGCTTTAACATTAAGATTTGTACTCATGGACATTACTAAAGTAGTCAAACCTTTCATTAGAAGGGGGTGACCCAATACTTTTGGCAATATAGTGTATATACTGAACAAATTTTCTTTGGATTTTCAAAAAAAACTAAAGTGTTTTCAAAAACACTTTTGTTTTTGCCCCCATTTTTCATGAGCTGAACTCAAAGATCTAAGACATTTTCTATGTACACAAAAGGCCTATTTCTCTCAAATATTGTTCACAAATCTGTCTAAATCTGTGTTAGTGAGCACTTCTTCTTTGCCGAGATAATCCATCCACCTCACAGGTGTGACATATCAAGATATGCTGGCCCCAATAAAAGACCACTCTAAAATGTGCAGTTTTATCACACAGCACAATGCCACAGATGTCGCAAGTTTTGAGGGAGCGTGCAATTGGCATGCTGACTGCAGGAATGTCCACCAGAGGTGTTGCCCGTGAATCGAATGTTAATTTTTCTACCATAAGCCGTCTCCAAAGGCGTTTCAGAGAATTTGGCAGTACATCCAAGCAGCCTCACAACCGCAGACCACGTGTAACCACACCAGCCTAGGACCGGGGTCTCGACCTAACTGCAGTTCCTCGTAACCGACTTGAGTGGGCAAATGCTCACATTCGATGGCGTCTGGCACTTTGGAGAGGTGTTCTCTTCAAGGATGAATCCCGGTTTTCACTGTACAGGGCAGATGGCAGACAGCGTGTATGGCGTCGTGTGGGTGAGCAGTTTGCTGATGTCAACATTATGGATTGAGTGGCCACCATTGAGTGGTGGGGTTATGGTATGGGCAGGCATATGTTATGGACATTGATGGCATTTTGAATGCAGGGCGATACCGTTGTGATGAGATCCTGAGGCTCATTGTTGTGCCATTCATCCACGATTATCAAACTCACTGTGTCTATCTAGTCATGAAGTGTATAATATATATATATATATATATATATATATATATACAGAATATATACACACACTCACCGGCGCTTTATTAGGTACACCTGTTCAATTGCTTGATAACACAAATTGCTAATCAACCAAACACATGGCAGCACCTCAATGCATTTAGGCATCTAGATGTGGTGAAGATGACTTGCTGAAGTTCAACCCGAGCATTAGATTGGGAAGAAGGGATTTAAGTGACTGAATGTGGAATGGAAAATAGCTTGTTGATGTCAGAGGAGAATGGGCAGACTGGTTAGAGATGATAGAAAGGCAACAGTAACTCAAATAACCACTCGTTACAACCAAGGTATGCAGAATACCATCTCTGAATGCACAACAAATCAAACCCTGAAGCAGATGGGCAACAGCAGCAGAAGACCACACCGGGTGCCGCTCCTGTCAGCTAAGAACAGGACACGGAGGCTACAATTCACACAGGCTCACCAAAATTGGACAATAGAAGATTGGAAAAGCGTTGCCTGGTCTGATGAGTCTTGATTTCTGCCGTGACATTCAGATGGTAGGGTCAGAATTTGGCGTAAAGAGCATGAAAGCATGGATCCATCTCAACAGCTCAGGCTGCTGGTGGAGGTGTAATGGTGTGGAGGATATTTTCTTGGCACACTTTGGGCCCCTTAGTGCCAATTGAGCATTGTTTAAATGCCACAGTCTACCTGAGTATTTTTGCTGACCATGTCTATCCCTTTATGACTACAGTGTACCAATCTTCTGATGGCTACTTCCAGCAGGATAATGCACCAATGAATGCTGCAAGCACCCAGATATCAAATAAAAAACGGCGGGCCCCACTACCACCAAAGGCTGCGGGCCCAGCTCCTGTGAGAGCTCTCCAACTGCTACCACAACGCCAGGGCCCAAACCCTCCTCCATCTCCTGTAGGTGAACCAAAAACAACTGATAATAGCTCTTGTGATGTGTGTCGGGTCCCTGTTAAATTAGCAGCAACATTCACAAATGTTTGCAGAACTAGCGGGAACCCAGTGTGCCTGTAGCCTCCTCTATTTCTGTTTTATCACGTGAAAGAAAGTCTAAGGCCTTCTCAAGCCATACGGCTGACCCATCTAATCTGCGCCTATTATGCATCAAACTAAGATTTCTGAGAAGCAAAGTAAAGCATCAAGTTGGCATTTTTAAACATTCGCTCAATAAAAAATAAACCATTTCTGATCAATGACTTAATAAACACAAACAACCTGAATTTAATGTTTCTAAATGAAAAAATGACTAGAAAACACATGCAGTGCAACAGTCCTCAATGAAACAGCCCCTCCTAACTTTAATTGTATAAGTGTCGACAGGACTGTTAGGAGAGGTGGAGGTGTAGCTGCTCTATTTAAAGATGTCTATCAATGCAAGAAAGTGTCATTCAGTCAGTATTTGTCTTTTGAATACCTAGGTATTGTGCTGAAAGGTGCTCCATGTAGTGCATTGTTTTGAATAGACTAAACTCAAGAATAAGCACTGTCGGCCACCCAGGGTTAGATTTTGGTTGGCCAGCTTATTGTCAAAAAGAAAAAAGAGACACCTGTGTTAACGGAGTTCATGATTCAGTTATTGCACAGTAAAGAACAAAAGAAAGAAGAACTGCCCACCATTGTCCCGACGTTTATTTGTGTTCTTTGGACAAACACAACAGTTGGCGATGAGGATTTGTCGGATCATAGGGAAGTGCTTTTTCCTAGTTTTTTTTTACGGATGGGCGTTTTTTTTCCTTCTCTGGGAGAAGTGATAAAGAGGGAAGGAATCCAGACTCACGACAACTGAGGGGTAGATTCAGCGTGAAATTGTAAGTGAAGGCAAAAAGATGGCTGGATATATCGGAAAGATTGATGCATTTGACAATGCTACCGAAGATTGGACTTTGTACTGTGAACGAATCGAGCAGTATTTCAAAGCGAATGACATTGATGATGAAAAGCGGGTGTCAGTGTTGTTGAGTGCGATAGGAGGGAAAGCTTATGCACTGCTGAGAAGCCTCACTGCTCCCACACAGCCTGCCGATCTTAGTTTTGACAACATTGTGAAAGTAATGCAAGAGCATCTAGCGCCAAAACCGCTGCTCATCGCAGAACGATTCAGATTTCATAAACGGAATCAGAACGACAGGGAGTCAATCGCAGTTTATGTCGCTGAAAGAAGTTGTCAGAACACTGTCAGTTTGGGGATGGACTGAATGACGCGCTGAGAGATCGTCTTGTCTGTGGCATTACACAAGAGAGTATACAGAAGAGATTGCTCTCGGAGGCAGATCTAACGTTCAAACGTGTGGTGGAAATTGCTGTCGCCATGGAAACGGCTGCCAGAGATGCAGTGGAGCTGCGATCAGGAGTGAAAATGTCTGTAAACAAGGTGAATTCTGCAGGTAAACCTAGAAAGACAATGCAAAAAGTTGAACTGTGTTATCGTTGTGATAGGGGTGGACACAAAGCAAATCAGTGCAGATTCAAAACTGAAATATGCAGAAAGTGTAATAAAATTGGACACATACAAAGAGCTTGTCGATCTGATGTACAATACAGTGATAAGGAGAGACAGTACATGGCTCAGAAAAAGAAAAGTAGGTATGTGCATGCTGTTACTGAAGACTCAGATGAAGAAAGTGATACGGGGTTGGCGAATTTAGAAATCTACAGTCTGAAAAGTGACTTAAAACAAGCAATCTGGCTTACACCTCAAGTGAATGGAAAGTCAATCAGAATGGAATTGGACACAGGTTCCGCCGTTTCAGTGATGTCACAGCACGAGTTTGAAAAACATTTCAAGACAGCTAAGTTAAAGTCATCGCCTGTCAAACTGAAAACGTATACTGGTGAGCCCATAATCCTCGGGGAGTGATGCCTGTGACTGTAAAGTACAATGATCAACAGAGTGAGTTGGATCTGTACATAGTATGAATAGAGGGACCAGCACTTTGGGTACGTGACTGGTTGAGGAAGTTGCTGTTGGACTGGAAATCTATAAAAAGTCTGCAAGTCACAGGTTCTGCATCACCGTGCACTCAACTGGAACTGGAAAAAAGTGCTGGATGGTGCTACAGCGGTGTTTCAATCAGGAATAGGAACTCTGAAGCATATCAAGGGGAAGATAACCTTGGATGAGAACGCTGTTCCGAAGTTTCATAAGGCAAGGCTCGTTCCCTATGCTATTCGCCAGAAATGAGAAACGGAGCTGGATCGGTTGGAAGCTGAAGGAATACTTTCAAAAGTTGACTGGAGTCCCTGGGCCAATCCTGTTGTTCCTGTCGCAAAGAAAGATGGAACTGTAAGACTTTGTGGGGATTTAAAAATTTCTGTCAACCCTGTACTGCAGGCAGAACAATATCCACACCCGAGAATAGAGCATATTTTTGCTACACTTTCAGGAGGACAGCTCTTTTACAAAATAGACTTGGCAGAAGCATATTTACAGATGGAAATGGAGGAGGACTCAAATGTGTTCTTGACTATCAATACTCACAAGGGCTTGTACCGCTATAATAGGCTTGTTTTCGGTGTCGCCTCAGCACCGGCATTATGGCAAAGAGCTATGGATCAGGTACTTCAGGGTTTCCCTGGTACCCAATGCTACTTCGATGACATCATTGTCCCAGGTGACAGTGACAATAGTCACTTGGAGAACTTAACACGAGTCATAAAGAGATTGGAAGAGTATGGACGTGATAAGTGTGAGTTTTTCAAGGACAAAGTCACATATTGTGGGCACAAAATTTATGCAAATGGTTTGCACAAGTGTCATGATAAGCTAAGGGCTGTTGCAGAGGCTCCACAGTCAAAAGATGTCTCGCAATTGAGGTCCTTCCTTGGATTTATTAATTACTACAACAAGTTTTTGCTAAATCTAACCACTGTTCTCCATCCTCTAAATGCCCTGTTACAAGCAGGCAAGAAATGGATGTGGTCAAAGCAATGCATGAAAGCTTTTCAGGAAGCAAAGAAACTGGTGATGTCAGATACCATTCTGACACATTTTGACCCACACAAAGCAAATCAAATCACTTTTATTGTCACATCACCACAGCACAAGTGCCTTGGTGAGTGAAATTCTTACGAGCGTGCTCCAGACAGTGCAAAAAAAAAAAAACACAACAATTTACATATGGACAGTACCTATTTACAGTCTGTACAGAAGACAATGTGCAAAATACACATACATATACTCAGTAAACAGTGTACTATAAATACATACTTAGTTACCAATACACATTATACACCGTATGTACACATCGATATTATGTACACATCTATGCATAGTAATATGTGAAGGTGCAGCAGATTATAGATTTACAGTAGATTGGTTGTGCAACAGATAGTTGTGCAAGGTGCAACAGATTATGCATATGCAATGTCGTGGGTGTGTTTGTATGGTGTCCAGTGATAGCAGATGTGTTAGTGCAGTGTGTGCGTGCGTGTAGTCCGGTAGAACTGTGTTAAAGTGCAGTGCATGGCATGTTGTGTGGGTGGGAGTGTAATGTAGGGTGAATTAGTTCTGACTGTTCATTAGCCTGATAGCCTGAGGGAAAAAGCTGTCCCTCAGTCGGCTATTGCGGAATCGGATGCTGCGGAGACGTCTCCCTGAGGGCAGGAGAGAGAGCAGACTGTGGGACGGGTGGCTGGAGTCTTTCATAATTCTCCGGGCTTTCCTTGTACACCGCCTGGTGTAGATGTCCTGGAGGGAGGGAAGCTCACCTCCAACAATGTGGCGGGCAGTTCGCACGACCCATTGCAGAGCCCTGCGGTTGCCAGCTGTGCTGTTTCCAAACCAGGCGGTGATGCAGCCGGTCAGGATGCTCTCCACAGTGCAGGTGTAGAAGGATCTGAGGATGCTGGGTCTCATTCCAAACTTCCTCAGCCTTCTCAGGAAGAAGAGGCACTGATGTGAGATCCTTGGTGATGTGAACGCCGAGGAACTTAAAGCTGCTCACCCGCTCCACAGGTGTCTTGTCGATGGTGATGGGTGTGTGTTCTCTGCTCTGTCTCCTGTAATCCACCACCAGCTCCTTGGTCTTGTCGATGTTGAGTGAGAGGTGGTTCTCCTGACACCATTTAGTCAGGGTACTCACCTCCTCTCTGTAGGCCGTCTCATCGTTGTCGGTGATCAGGCCTATCACCGTTGTGTCGTCGGCAAATTTGACGATGACGTTGGAGCTGTGTGTTGCTGTACAGTCGTGTGTGTACAGGGAGTACAGGAGTGGACTGAGGACGCAGCCCTGCGGAGCACCAGTGTTGAAGATCAGGGGAGATGAGGTGTTGTTGCCCATTCTGACCACCTGACTTCTGCCTGTCAGGAAGTCCAGGATCCAGCTGCACAGAGATCTGTTCAGTCCCAGAGTCTGGAGCTTCGCAACCAGTGTGGCAGGCACTATGGTGTTAAATGCCGAACTATAATCCACGAACAGCATCCTCACATAGGTGTTCTTATTTTCCAGGTGGGAGGGAGCAGTGTGCAGGGTGAATGCAATAGCATCGTCTGTGGAACGGTTACTGCGGTATGCAAATTGTAGTGGGTCCAGTGAAGCAGGCAGCACAGAGCAGATGTGTTTTCTGACGAGCTTCTCAAAACATTTGCTGAAGATGGGGGTCAGAGCAACGGGCCTCCAGTCGTTCAATCATGTGATTTTATTTTTCTTAGGTATGGGCACAATGGTTGATTTTTTGAAGCATGAGGGAACCACAGACAGTGAGAGGGACAGATTGAAAATGTCTGTAAAAACCCCGGCTAGTTGGAAAGCGCATGCTTTGAGCACACGGCCTGGTATGCCTTCCGGGCCCACGGCTTTACGGATGTTCACCCGTTTGAAGGATCGGGTTACATCCGCGACAGAAAGCGAGAGTGGACTCACCTCTTCTGCGGCAGCCGTGTGAGCGCTTTCTGTGTGGGCGGTGTTATCAGCCTCGAAACGAGCATAAAAGGTGTTGAGCTCGTCCGGTAGAGAGGCAGCAATGTTCACAGTAGCTGGTTTATTCCCTTTAAAGCCTGTGATGTTGTTGATGCCCTGCCACATGCTTCTTGGGTTGTTGTTGTTGAAATGTTCTTCAACTTTGTTTTGACCACTACCAAACCACTAAGGGTAGCATGCGATGCCTCACCATATGGAATGGGGGCGGTGTTGTCGCATGTGATGGCTGATGGAACGGAGCTTCCCATAGCTTTCGCGTCACGCTCCCTTACTGCTGCAGAGAAGAACTATGAACAGATTGACAGGGAAGCTTTGAGCCTGGTCAGGGGTGTGAAACGATTCAATCAGTATCTGTATGGAAACAGATTTACCTTGGTTACAGACCACCAGCCATTGGTTTCCATCTTCAACCCTCAGAAAGGAGTTCCACAGACAGCTGCAGCATGGATACAATGGTGGGCGTTGTTTCTGGGAGGACATAGATACCAGATTGAATTCAAAAGAATGCACAAACATGCTAAAGCTGATGGACTATCACCTGGACACCACCATTGGATGGTTGGTGATTCAAAGACAGAGAATGTTAGCACACCTTTGGATGTTTTTACAATTGCTCAGCTTGAGAGTTCTCCTGTTACAGACGAAATGATTCAGAGAGAAACCAGGAGAGATCCTGCATTGTCCCAGGTATATTCCGCTATACATTCTGGCTGGAATGCAGAGCAGAAGCTTCGATTCACTCAATTTTATCAGCGCCGTGATGAACTCACTCTAGATGGGGGTTGCATCATGTGGGGATTAAGAGTTGTTGTACCACTTAAGTTGCGAAGTCAAGTCTTGGAGGAGCTCCATGTTGGACATCTTGGAGTGGTAAAAATTAAGTCACTCGCAAGAAGTTTCTATGTATGGTGGCCTGGTATAGATCAGCAGATTGAGCAGTTCGCCATGCACTGCTCAGTAAGTCAACATGTGTAAAAGATGCCAAAACCCGCACCGCTACATTCGTGGGAATGGCCTGCGTTACTGTGGCAAAGGATCCATGTGGACTTTGCGGGTCCTTTCATGGGCACTACATTTCTGGTTGTTGTTGATGCGTGTTCAAAGTGGCCAGAAGTGTTCAGCATGACCTCCACAACTGCTGCTAAAATTGTCATGGTTCTGAGAGAACTTTTCGCAAGGACTGGCGTACCAGAACAGCTGGTGAGTGATAATTGTCACCAGTTTATATCTGAGGAGTTCCAGATCTTCCTGAGGAACAATGGAATCAAGTATGTGACCTCAGCACCCTACCACCCAGATAAAAATGGCTTAGCTGAGAGATTTTTGCAAAGCTTGAAGAATGCACTGCGGGCCATAATTCATGAAAAGCTCACACTAAACCAGAAGCTTCACAATTTCTTGTTTGCATATCGAAATGCGACTCATGTCAACACAAATCGAACACCTGCCATGTTGTTCCTTGGTAGACCCTTATGTTCAAGGCTGGATTTGTTGAAACCCAATTTGAGGAGAACCGTACATGACAGATAGATGAAACAATCACATGGAGGTGGGAAAACGAGAGAGTTAGAAGTTGGAGAGAGTGTGCTTGCTAGAAACTACAGAGATCAAAAATGGACACCTGCAAAGGTCAAATAAAGAACAGGACCACTGTCATATACAGTTGAGATTGCACCAGATACCACCTGGAGACGACACATTGATCAGTTGAGAAGATCAAATGTTCCTCTGGGAAGTGGTTCTGTGAGTGTTCCATTCACCACTACTAATACTGTTACCAGTGAAAGTAATACAACAACACCTCAAGGTGACACTGTATCTTCCAGTGAAGCGCCACAAACTCCAATTCCAACCTGTGAAGAGAAACGTTACCCTACCCATGTACGGAAACCACCAACCCGTCTTAATTTATAAAAAGAAACCTTAAATGGGACATTACAATCATACAGTAGCCTAAGTTTATTTCTTTGTATGGGAAATGTTTTGTTAAACGTGAAACTGTTGTTTGAGATTTTCTTATCTAGGGGGGGAGGAAGTGTAGCTTATTGTGTTGAATAGACTAAACTCAAGAATAAGCACTGTTGGCCACCCTGGGTTAGATTTTGGTTGGCCAGCTTATTGTCAAAAAGAAAAGAGAGACACCTGTGTTAACGGAGTTTGTGATTCAGTTATTGCACAGTAAAGAATAAAAGACAGAAGAACTGCCCATAGTCCCGACTTTTATTTGTTTTCTTTGGACAAACACAACACTCCACACATTCTGTTTATCATTATTTACAGGAATCCAAAATATTCTCCAGCCTTTATTGAAGAATTCACAGAACTGTTATCAATTATTTCCTCAGTTTGACTGCTTTGCTATTGCAGGGGATTTTAATATTCACATAGATAATGTAGAAATCAAAACTACAAAATAAATTTGAAAATAAAAACTGCTTTAAACACTTTGGACCTGAGTCCGCATGTGCATGGACCCACACACAATCGTGGACACACTCTAGATTTTCTCATCAGTAGAGATCAAAACATTTCATCCATTGTTATTAAGGATGTAGCATTATCTAATTACTTCTGTATTTTTTTGATATATTGATCTCTGTTACCACTGAATCTAGATCAGTTTCTGTCAGAAAGAGATGCATTGACGCAAACACTAGAGCGCTATTTATGAAGGCTATTTCTTTAACACCAAGCATTTCTGCAGACTCTGTTGATCTTCTCCTGGATTCCCTTAACTCAAAAGTTAAGAAAGTTATTGATGATATTGCTACCGTGAAAGTCTGCAAGAATGGCAGACAAAAATCACCTTGGAGAACATCAACAGCAGTTGAGAGTATGAAAAGACAATGCAGAAAAGCTGAGCAGAAGAGGAAACTCGAAATTCACTATATCATCTATAAAGACGGCCTTCATGCTTTCAATGCGGAACTAGCCACAGCTAGACAGACTTTCTTCTAAAACCTTATAAACAGTAACTTAAACAACACTTGCACTCTTTTGGTACTGTTGAGAGACTAACAACCCCCCCAAGTCAGATTATCAGTGAACTGTTTTCCAACAGCAAATGCAATGCTTTTGCTTCCTGTTTTCTGAGAAGATCAATAATATCAGAAAGGCGATTGGCACATCTTCTAGTTATACAGAGGTCACACAGATTCGACTGCAATTTCAGAAATAAGTAACTATGTTTGTTTTTGAAGCAATTGAAAGCAGAATTTTGGAAAAAATAGTACAGCACTTTAAATCGTCAACCTGCTATCTTGACACACTTCCCACATCCCTTTTCAAAAGTGTGCTTAACTGTTTAGAAGCAGATCTCTTAGAAGTGGTGAATGTCTCACTTCTTTCTGGGACTTTTTCAAACTCCTTAAAAACTGCAGTTGTTAAGCCCCTTCTGAAAAAGTGCAATCTTGATAACACCATGTTGAGCAACTATAGACCAATATCAAATATTATTTTCATAGGTAAGATTACTGAACAGGTAGTTTCTAATCAGCTGAATAACTACTTCAACTCAAATGGATACCTGGACAATTTTCAATCTGGTTTCTGAGCGTATCACAGCACAAAGATGGTGTTCATTAAGATAATACATGATATTCGCTTTAATTCGTATTCTGGCAAAATATCAGTTCTGGTACCTACTAAGTATGACCTGAACCATTTGAGTACCATCCCAGAAAGCCCAACCCAGTTTTCCAGTCTCTCTAGAAGTATGTTATGATCGACCGTGTCAAACACAACAGTCAGATCTAGTATACTTGTGAGTATAAGAGAGCATAAGCTGACGTCCATGACATGCAGAGTCCCACAAGTCTCAATTCTTGCACCGCTCTTGTTTAGCCTGTATATGCTCCCACTAAGTCAAACAATGAGAAAGAACCAAATTGCCTATCACAGCAATGCTGATGATACCCAGATTTACCTAGCCTCATCTCCAAATGACTATAGTCCCATTGACTCCTTCTGCCAATGCATTGATGAAATGAACAGTTGGATGTGCCAGAACTTTCTTCAGTTAAAAAAGGAAAAAACTGAAGTCATTGCATTTGGAAACAAAGATGAAGTTCTCAAAGTGAATGAATACCTTGACTCTAGGGGTCAAACACTAAAAATTAGGTCAAAAATCTTGGGGTGATTCTGGAGACAGACCTTAGTTTTAGTAGTCATGTCAAAGCATTAACTAAATCAGCATACCATCATCTCAAAAACATTGTAAAAATTAGATCTTGTTCCTGTGGCTCAACGGTAGAGCATTGCGTTATTAGCACAAAAGGTGTGGGCTCAATTCCGAGAGAACTCATACTGACAAAAATGTATAGCCTAAATGCACTGTAAGTCGCTTTGGATAAAAGCGTCTGCATACATGTATATGTAGATGTTTTGTTTCCAGTCAATATTGGAGAAACTTGTTCATGCCTTTATCACTAGCAGGGTGGATTGTTGTAATGGTCTCCTCACCGGCCTTCCAAAGAAGACCATTAAACAGCTGCAGCTCATCCAAAACGCTGCTGCCAGAATACTGACTAGAGCCCGAAAATCTGAGCAAATCACACCAGCCCTCAGGTCCTTAGGACCTAAATACATTGCAGATATGCTCACTGAATATAAACCTAACAGACCACTCAGATCATTAGGATTGAATCAGTTAGAAATACCAAGCATTCACACAAAACAAAGGGAGTCCGCTTTTAGCTACTATGCCGCCCGCAGCTGGAACCAGCTTCCAGAAGAGATCAGATGTGCTAAATCATTAGCCACATTTAATTCTAGATTCAAAACTCATCTGTTTAGCTGTGCATTTGTTGAATGAGCACGGTGCCATGTCCGAACTACATGCACTGTATTTTATGTATAATCAACACTAGATATGCAACACTAGTGGCACCCCTGTATAGACTTACCTCTGGTGACCCAAAGAAGAAGAAAAGAGGAATGAGAGGAACTTCTGGACCTGCAAAGCCGTTTGAGTGGTCTGAGGAATGCGAGAAAGCATTTGAAGAATTGAAAGAGAGATTAATTACAGCACCAGTTCTGGGCTACCCCAATTATAGTTTACCGTTTGTACTGCAAACTGATGCTTCCGGTGAGGGCCTTGGGGCGGTACTTGCGCAAGTTCAAGATGGTGTGGAAAAGGTGATTGCTTATGCAAGCAGAGGTTTGAGACCTCCTGAAACCCGCTATCCCGCACACAAGTTGGAGTTTTTAGCTCTAAAGTGGGCGGTTACAGAAAAGTTATATGACCACCTCTATGGGCATACATTTTCTGTGCTGACTGATAACAATCCTCTTAAATATGTGCTGAGCACCGCAAAGTTGGATGCCACAGGTCAACGCTGGGCATCACAACTTGCTATGTTTGACTTTGACATTGAGTACAGGCGAGGGAAGTCTAATGCTAATGCCGATGCACTCTCGAGGATGTCAAGGCAAGAAATTACAGAAACCCTTCAGTCATGCCCACAGTGGATTCCCTCCACTCAGCAAGTCCAGTCCTGCAGAGATGATATAGGGGGAAATGAAGCAGATGTTAGTGAGCAAGCGGAGAGAACTGTTGTATGCAAAGAGGGAGAGTTTCTTGACAGTGTGCCAGCTGACCCATTTGATGGAGCGGGAACTGATGCATTGCCTGTAATGACAAAACTAGAGATCAGAGGATGTCAAAAAGAGGACCCTGTCATTGGGCCTGTCCTGCACTATAAAACACTTAACAAAAAGCCAAGACGTGGAGAAAGATTGGAGAAAGGGAAAGATGTGCTGCTTCTATTAAAAGAATGGAGGAGGCTGGTGGTCAAAGATGGGATTCTCTACAGGCAGGTTAAAGATGTTAAGGGACAGTTCGTTGCTCAGCTGCTCCTACCAGAGAAAATGAGGCTTCTGGTTAAAATAAGTCTTCATGATGATTCTGGTCATTTGGGATTTGATCGTACCTTAAATCTGTTCCGGGAACGATTCTTTTGGCCAAGAATGCATAATGAAATAAAATCCTGGTGTGAACAGTGTGAAAGATGTTGTCTGAGGAAGACTCCCACAGCTGGAAATAGGGCTCCACTGGTCAGCATTCACACTAATGCCCCTATGGAACTAATCTGCATGGATTTTCTTGTCCTGGAAAAGTCTAAGGGAGGAATAGAGAATGTCCTGGTGGTAACCGATCATTTCTCGAGATTCGCCCAGGCTTACCCCACAAAAGACCAAAAGGCTGTCACTGTGGCAAAGGTGCTGTGGAAGAATTTCTTCTGTCGATTTGGGTTCCCAACAAGACTCCACGCAGATCAGGGCAGAAATTTTGAGAGTACAGTGGTCAAGGAGCTGTGCAAGTTGACTGGAATCACCAGGACTCATACCAGCCCCTACCACCCACAGGGAAATGGGATCACAGAGAGATTTAACAGAACTCTGATGAATATGTTGGGCACTCTTGATCCTGATCAAAAACCCAAGTGGCATGAATACGTTGACGCACTAACACATGCGTACAACTGCACTCAACACGATTCGACTGGTTTCTCCCCGTACTTCTTGATGTATGGCAGACATCCACGACTGCCTGTTGATCTCCTTTTTGGATTGTCATCTGCAAAGGAGCCATGTGAGTACAGTGAATATGTCCAGACGCTGCGTGAGTGTTTGACTTATGCCTATGGCGAAGCAAACAAAATGTCGAGGCATGCTAAGGACCTTCAGAAGAAGCACTATGATAAGAAAGTCAAGAGTAGTGTGTTGGAGACTGGTGATAGAGTGATGGTGAAACTGTGTTATGTTGAGGGGAAACACAAACTGGCTGACAGGTGGGAACCACGTCCATATATTGTGGTGAAGAAACAGCCAGGAATTCCAGTGTATGTGGTTCGTTCAGAAGATGGAGACAGGGAAAGAGTCATCCACCGCAATCTTCTGGCCCAGTGTATGTTTTTCCCGGTGGGTTCCAAGCACCTAGCTGGAGAAGAGACTGACATGGAGGAAGTGTCTGGAATGGACTCAATTGTTTCAGAGGGAGAAGAGGAAGTAATAGAGCCGATTGTGAGTGGAGACAGTGGCATGATTACACAGTGTCCAAATGTGGAGTTGCCGTATGTAGCGAGCGAAGAGTGTGAACAGGATGAGCATCAGTTGGAAGAGACTGTTTATGGAAAGGAAGAAGATAAGGAGCAAACACCTTTGAAATTCTCAAATCCTGACCCTCCAAAGAGAAGATATCCTGAACGGATAAGGCGCCCACCAAATAGACTCTCATTGGAGAAGATATCCTGAGCGGATAAGGCGCCCACCAAATAGACTCTCATTGGAGATTCATGCCCTCCAAAGTGAAAGTGATAAGGAGAAATTAGAGAGAGGAAAGAAAGTGTGGGAAAAGGCTAAAGCAAAGAAGAACTGCCGTAGCAACACATTGAGTCATACACACTCCCCACACATACTTAAAAGATTATCGTAGAATTTTAAATTGTTCAATTATTATTATTATTTATTTTTTTCCTAAATTAAGTGATGACTGGGACGACATCATTTAAAGAGGGGGTGGATGTAGGGGAGATGTAATGTGTTCTCCCGTCCTTTGGGGGGAGCTGTGTGTTGCTTCTCATTAGGGGAGTGAGCCCTTCTTTTCACCCACAGTTATATTTCCATTGTGAAAGGTAAGGAGGGTTATCACGTTGCTCCACTATATCCATTAAATTTATCTAGTTATAGTAGCCATCCATGTTATTAGAAGAAATATATTATCGATGAAAGGTTGGTTTATGTGTATCAGACAATATTTTTGATAGGTTGTTTTGTATTTCTGATATTATTGCACATTTCCGATGTTCCATGTGGCTGAGCTTATTTTCATGTGTATTGTATTATATTTAAGGCCTACGTGTATTTTATGGTCTAATTATCCCTTTTTCGAATACATTCAGCATTTATCTTTGTCTGTCATATGCTGTAGTTTATCTTTCCTGTGTTTTAGTGAGTTTGTGAACGATGAGCTTACTATTAAGTCAGTTGCAGTCTCAACTTTTCATTATTTCCTGTTATAATTCATAATGTATTGTAATTTTGAGGTTATGTGAAATGAAGACAGTTATATTTCCATTGTGAAAGGCTGTCGCCATTCTGTTCTGCTGTGAGAGTGACGGTGGAGAAAGGAGCCTAATAAAAGGAAGCTGCTCTGTTTGACTCAACGATTTTGGTGTCCTCCTCATTCACCCCTCACCTCAACACAACGCAGAGACATTTGGGGGAGCACACCGACGAAGAGGGTTACAAATGTATTGTTTTTATTGTTGTGATTATTATTTTCCATTTATGTAAAGCACTTTGAATTACCACTGTGTATGAAATGTGCTTTATAAATAAACTTGCCTTGCCTATTAGCAAAGGGCATATCAGGAACCGCACTCCAGTGGTTTGAGTCTTACCTCTTAGATAGGTCCTTCAAGGTATCTTGGAGAGGCGAGGTGTCCAAGTCGCAACATCTACCTACTGGGATGCTACAGGGCTCAGTTCTTGGACCACTTCTCTTCTCTCTCTACATGGCATCACTAGGCTCTGTCATTCAAAAACATGGCTTTTCGTATCACTGCTATTCCATCCGGATGATCCGACAATAGCTGTTCGCATCTCAGCTTGTCTAACAGACATTTTTTGCTGGATGAAGGACCATCACCTTCAACTCAATCTTGCCAAGACAGAACTGCTTATAGTTTCAGCAAACTCATTTCACTATCCAGTTAGGCACATCAACCATCACTCCTTCATAAACAGCCAGAAATATTGGAGTTGTGATTGATGATCAGCTGACTTTCTCAGACCACATTGCTAAAACTACCCGGTCCTGCAGATTTGCTTTATTCAACATCAAGAAGATCAGGCCCTTTCTTTCGGAACATGCTTCACAACTCCTTGTTCAAGCTCTTATTCTGTCCAGGCTGGACTATTGCTATGCTCTATTGGCAAGTCTATGAGCCAGTTCTATTAAACCTTTACAATTAACCCAGAACGTGGCAGCAAGATTAATTTTTAATGAGCCGAAAAGAATGCACGTCACACCTCTGTACATCAGTTTGCACTGGCTACTACTAATAGCTTCTCGCACAAAATTCAAGGCATTAATGTTTGCCTACAAAACCACATCTGGCTCTGCACTCATTTACCTCAATGCACTACTTCAGAGTTATGTGCCTCTAGAGGCTGGAGTTCTGCAATCAGCTTTATTGCCAGGTATGTTTACACATAAGAGGAATTTATTTTCTTGACAGGAGCTAACGCAGTGCAACAGAATGTTAGTGCCAGAACAAAAAAAAAACAGATACTAAAAATAAGAATTAAAAAAGAACAAGTAAATAGGGAATAACAACATTCCAGTTTGGAATGATGGTGTTAAAGGCTGAGCTGAAGTCCACAAATAGGATCCAGCGAGGGTCCAATGAGTCATTTAGCTCTGTAATTTTGGATTTTTTTGGGATGGGGAGGATGGTGGAGCGTTTGAAGCATAAGGGGACTTCACGCAGTTCCAGTGATCTGTTGAAGATCTTTCGTCCAGAGCGGATGTGGGATGTTTTTTCAAACCTGCAATATAACTCATTCAAATCGTCTGCCAGTTGTTGATTCTCCACAGTTCTGGGGGATGGTGTCTTGTAGTAATCTCTTTCAGACCTTTCAGTCACTGGAAGAGAATTGGATCCTTAGCTTATTGAAATAATTCCTCTTTGTCACTCTGGGCCAGTATTTTTGAAGCTTCTCAAAGTGCCATTTTAGTCTTAAGTGCTAAGAATTCATGAAATGTACTCCTACTTTCAAACTTATGTATAAAAGCAAGTTATCACATTTCTTAAACTAAGAATCACTCTTACTCTCCCATTTATTTAAGACAGCTGGAGAGGTCTCTCAAGTGGTTAGGAGTTGCTAGTAGGGATTTGTGATGGCGCTGAAGAGACAGAACATGCGCTGCGTGAATCTTTCAGGAGAGGATTCAGAGGAAGAATCTTCTTGAAATGTTTGGCGACGAGCACTTAATCAAACGGTTAAATTACCTCAGCTATTCAAAACGAGCAAATAATTTTACATTACCAAAGAACATAACTGACTTCAGTCTGGCACGAGTATTATGCGATCTATACTGTATGATGAATAAATCTCTTTATCCATTATTTACACTGCACGAGCCGTGGCAAGTTTCTGAAGCGGCTCTCTGCGCTGCATCACTAAAGATAAGCACCTAGTCTATTTTTGACGGATAATAATAATAATCATCTCGCTGTTGTCAAAGACATCAGCAACAGCCATTGTCTTTGACTATCGTCGTTACACTATACTATTGTTAGATCCAAGATGGCGCCGAGGATGGCAGCCGTGTTGCGAGCTCCTACCAAACTTTTCAGTTTTTCGTGTGTTTTAATAATTATTTTGCTGTTTTTCATTCTGGATGTCTACACTCTTATTGCCTACAACAGACACACACTTTTAGAAATCGGCTCCTCCGTCGAACATCGGAAACCGGAATTTGAGTTCCTTAATACCGGTGCTTTGTTTACAAACACCACAGCAGTGCCCTTTGTCTGGGCCACATGACCGTGATGAAGGAAACATAGCCAAAAAAGAGGGAAAAGAGCTGGTATCCTCGTCAGACTGAGACGCTGTGCCTTTCGACCTCCTCTCCCAACCATTTTGCTGGCTAACGTTCAGTCACTGACAACAAACTCTGTGAACTGCGGGCGCGCATCGCACGAGAAACAAGGGACTGCTGCATTATTTGCCTCACAGAAACCTGGATGTCTGCAATGGTTCCAGACTCAGCCATCAAGCTAACGGGGTTCTCCGTGCATTGCTCGGACAGAATGAAAGAGCTCACAGGGAAAAGCAGAAGTGGGGGAATTTACAGCGATCATAATCACACCTGTTTACATTCCCCCTCAAGCAAACACAGACCAGGCACTCAAGGAACTACTTTGTATATGGGAATATAAGTGAGCAGGAAACAGCGCACCCAGATGCAGCGTTTGTTGTTACAGGGGACTTTAATAAAGCCAACTTCAGAACAATAGCTCCAAAATACTTTCAACACATCACCATCAACACGCGTGGAGATCGTGTACTGGACCACTGCTACACTCCCTTCCGGGATGCCTACAAATCCCTCCCCTGCCCATCTTTCGGCAAATCGGATCACTCTTCTGTTCTGATCCTGCCTGCTTATAGGCAGAAACTGAAACGAGAAGCACCCGCCCTCAGGACAATTCAATGCTGGTTGGACCAATCGGACGCTAAACTACAGGACTGTTTCGATCACGTGGACTGGGACATGTGCCGGGCAGCGTCGGATGATGACATAGAGGTGTACTCAGATACTGTAATGTGTTTCATCAGGAAGTGTGTAGAGGACGTAGCACCGACAAAAATTATCCGCATCTACCCCAACCAAAAACAGTGGATTAACATTTGCCTTTAAATCTGGAAACATTGACGATCGAAAACAAGCCAGTTACAATCTCAGGATATCTATCAAAGCCGCCAAACGACAATATAAAAACAAAGTTGAAGAACAATTCAACACCAATGTAATGCAATTGTATATGAAGCTATTGTTTCAGCTCCGGGAATTATTTATTAAATATTCAATATTGCTTGGGTTAAAGCAATATTAATATTTAACTTACGATTTATACTTTAAGTGCTCGTCCAGCGATCACTACATCAGTATATCTCTATTAAATCTCGCTTCTATTGCCTCATGGCCACGGGACAATAAAACGAGATTAATAAATCTCTCAAATTCGAGCTCAGGTAACGTTATCTTTTATGGCAAAAGGGATACAATACTTGAAAAATCACATTCCAGAGACAATTCTTTATAAAATGAGACAAGGTTTATTTGTAATATTGCTATTCTAACATAAATGGATTACCTAATGAAAACACAAACATACACACACATGCATACGGGAGTTTTGAGGTTAAGGTTGAAAGAATAACATTCTTTCCTATTTCATCGCTTAACTAACCAGCAAAGATCACGAAAGATATGTCCCCTTTACAGCGTTCAGATCAGATTTACTAGTTCAGTCAGAAATAGAGGTTCTGTTTATGGTACTTGCTTTTCTGTTGGTTTAAGCAGGCTGGATCTTTGGTTTCCCGCGTGAGTTCAACGTGCTCCTTCGGTTATTTGTCTGGGAGACCACGTGGGTTGGTTCGTGCTTTTCCGGTGCTCTCGTGTGGAGACTTGAAACTGCTGCGTGACGTCACGGGGAAAGCTTTGTTGGAGGCTGTTTGATGCTGGTTCTGCGATGTTGCGGCGTTTACACAGTCTTTGATCCGTCCTGATAATTTGTCTCAGCCGATCTTAAGGCGAGGGTCCAGCGGGCCGTCCGGGTCGTCCTTGCGACGTTGAAGAGCGAGTTTGAGAACAGGAAGAGAGAGAGAGAGCGCACGCGGCTCATCTTTTAAACTGTCCGATTTGGCCCTGCCCTCAGGCGGCTGGTCGAATCAGTGTCCGTATGGGGCGGAGCCCCGCCTGCACAACTCCCTTGCGAGGCATGTGATCACTCGTCATCTGATATTGAATTCAACGTAAAAGATATACACCGGTCTTTTATAACTGTTGTACACATATATTATGATGCCAAAGCTTAACGGTCAACCACACATTTCTGACTTACGACACTAGCTTCTTTTAGAGATTAAACATCGCATTTGGCACAACCTACACATTACAGTTTCTCGGATTATACAGTTTAAGGCACGCATAAACTCATCCCACATTTCTTAAGCAGTTTATATTCCCACAAGCATATTAGGAAAGAGTACAACATTAATATTCATATGTTTCTTGTGTAGATGAATTATTATTATCATGAAATGAATGTGTCTCTTGGAAATCTTCCCGTGGTCACTTCTGTTTGTTCTGTGACCGAACGAAATCGCGCGCTTTTGCGCTGATGCGAAGGGGGAGGGGTTTTAGATCCAGACTTTTGTTGGCTGGTATCTATGACATGGTACCTGAAAGTAACCAAATTCCCCAACGATGTGCTGTTCTTCCATCACATTTCTCTACACATTCCCCCTCTTGCTTGGTGATGTTCCTGATGGAACATCGTCAGGCATTGGAACAAGAAGCAGAGAGAACGGGCACATACAAGACACAAACATCATCTCTATCACTGACTGAAACCTGGCGCAGGGTAATTTGGGAAGAAACAGGTTAGAAACTTGAGAAGACATAGGAATGCACTGTTCAGCATTATTGACAATTGGGTCATTTTGACTGGTTTAATTGTCAGGGGTTCGATGAGGCGGTATAGGCATGATCTCAATCATGTTGGTCGAATTCTCGGGTTCGGGTTCTTGGTCGGGTTTACCACGTCGGAAAAGGCGCGGGACGCCTGACGGGTATTTGTTGAGAGACTCTTGGACGGCGTTCACTCGCTTGCATAGGAGGAAGGCCAGTGTCAAAGTCACAACATATCCTACGATAGTACAAAGAGTCAAAAAAATACAAAGCGCTGTGTCAGCGGCAGACCAAGACCGTATAATTGGCACGCCGGTGGGCAGAAGGCGGGCGATAGCTTCTAAAGCTGTGTCAACCGGGATCAAGTCAATAAGAAATTTCGATTTCAGCCTGATGCTCATCGTCGGTAAGGTGATACAATGCTAACTCGTCAATATGGGGGATCGCGCCCTTAGGAACAGTGATCCGTAAAGTTTGGTTGGGCAAATTAATGCCCGTGGCGGTGTCGTGTTGATCGCATGTGAGGGTAGCTGTTTGTGCTGGGGTGTTGACCAGCCATCGGTTTCCGATGATTTTGGCTTGCGTTACCTCAACTTGAGAACGTGGTGTTGCTTCGGCGGAGCAGCTAACGTCGGGTCTCATGGCTTCTAAGCCACAGATGCCCTCTGTATTATCGCGCACGAAGGGTTTACTCGGGCAGAGGAAGTGAATGTCTTTAGTGAGCGTACACATCTTTAGGTTTGGGGCCAGATACAACTGCTCGTTGTTATCGTGATATGCAGCGACTTTAGGAGCATGGATTTTTGACATAGGTTTTCCCTTGCCGCAATCCCACATTCACAACGTTTTAAGCCGGTAAACATTATTAACGTCGATAATGGGCAAACTGAAAAGAAAACTAAGTCACCTGTTTCCGGGTTTGCGTATATGGGAATAACGCTGCCGGGAAAGGGGCGAGATGGGTTTGGATGAGACTAGCGGGGCCCGCGGTGGCCGAAGTTACGACGTTTGAACAAGGCTAAGAGTTATCACGTAGCATGGAATCCTATTCATGGCTAAGTTGTCGATCAAGAAACTTACATCGCGTATCATGTCGTTCATGATTTTGGCGGGTGGCCTCGATCGGTCGACAACGGTTCTCACAGCAAATTACAATGACTTTACTGACGGAAGTCGATCTCAATTTCAGGACCTGTATTCAAGGATTGGTTAAGGGGGTTCAAAGTGAGAGAGAGAAAAGGAAAAACACAAAGTGAGACACGAGGGAAAGAAACCAAATGACAAAATAAAAATAAAAAATATTAAAACGAAAACTTAAAAATCAACATCAAGCAAAAAAAAAATATATATAATTGAGGGTAACTCCTCTCTACTAGATTGGTCCTAGCAGTGCTGCGGAGGAGAGAATATGGGTTGTGTCTAAGCATGGTTGCTATATGTTTTCCTAAAATGACAATACTTATGCTTGCGTGGTGTGTAGCATATGGTTGTCGGTCTGTGTCAGTGGGTTTGATCTTCCCCCTTTTCATGTCGGTGTTTGGATTTGCCGGCTGGAATTGGCAACACATCATGGTGCATCGTGTGTGTCAGCATAATCCCCCTCTGGCCGTGAGGTACTACGAACTTTGGCGCAGTGAGTGGCTTAGGGGCATACGTGAGGACACCGTCTTGCAGATGCAGCATGTACTTGACAGAGTGGAACGTGCGGAGCCCGGAGGATGTGTTCAGGTCCGTGGAGGAAACGGAATGTTCTAATGGGTTTAACATGTGAGCTGTCATGGTTCGTAGTGGCAAATCCGCAAGTTGGAGAGTGAGGAGATTGTCAGCAGCGAACTGAGGTGTTATGGCGATGCGGGGAAGGGCAGGGGTGTGCGCGCCAGTGGTGTGTTGGCGGCGGGTTACTGCTGCCACTGTAGGGTTGGATGGGAGGGCATGAAGTGTCCAGGACTTTTCATGTGATGCACCTGCTTTGGTGAGGGCATCTGTTTGGTCATTTGAGGGGCTGGAGTTTGGGAGGAAACGTTTGGGATGTCAGAACTGATCTGGTGTTCTTCGGAGGAATGGCAGGTGACTGAGACAGCACTTTCAGGAACTTGAGGAGTTTCATCAGCAGGTGTTTGTTGGACGCTGCTGTGATTTGGAGTATTGGGTGTTGAGTTAGTGTTTAAACTCTGTTGCTGGGTTTTCAGGTGGGGTTCATGTCCATCTGAAGTTAGGGTGTTTACTGTTCTCTGAAAGAGAGGTGAAGCAGTGCTGTGTTCTGTGGCTGGTTTGTTCAGCTTGTCACTGCCTTTTCATCCGACAGCTAGTCAGGCTGAATCTGGTTCCTCTTCCTTTTCCCACTGATTCTCATGAGGCCTTACTTGGTCCCATGACTTATCCCAGTGTCGTCCAGGTGAGCGTTGACGTCCACCGGTCCATCCCATCGGTCATACCTCTGTTCAGATCGGGTGCCAGCGTGTGAGTCTCGTTCTCTGTTGGACGGGGGTGCATTCCACTCTCTGTGTGGTGGCTTAGCACTGTCTTGGCGTTGGGTGCCCTCTAGTGCCAGTTCGTGGTGTTGAGTGTTGAAATCAAGAACTGCTGGGGTTTTTGCGCTCTTTTCTGAGGCCATCTTTTGTTTGCCGTAGGCTTTTTGCACCAAGTCTCGCAACTGCTGAATGTTCATTGTTCGTGGGCAAGCGAGAACGCCAAGATGGTGGCTTATGCCAGGAGATAGTTTTAAAGTTCAGTTCATCTTCCATGTCAGATTCATTGCGAGTTCCAAAATATGCTTGTCTGAGTCGACTGTAGTAAGCTTGAGGAGTGTCGTGACGTCCTTGTCTCGTCTCCAGGGCAGCCACTAAGCCTTGATCGGACTCAGGGTCAGCAAACTCTTTAATGAGGGCCTTTTTAAGCCGTTGATAATCAGTCTTCGTGTTAACAGGCTGCCGGTCAAGGAAGCTGCGCACTTCAGGACTGGATGTCGTTCGGAGTAAGTAGAGTTTATCTTTGTCCGTAACGTTAGGTCGCATTTCCAGATGGAAATCAATATCTTGCAGGTAAGCTTGGACATTTTGGCTGTTTGGCAAGCTGGGGTTGAATTTCCCAATGTTTCGGGCGAGCTTGTCAAGATCTTTTAGGTCCAAGCCGTGCGACGATCTGCGGCTGGCTGCAGCAGATTCTTCTGGTTCTGTCGTGATATAAAGTTCTTCAGACGGCGCTGGTGAATGTTTTAACACCACCCCCTCTGTCTTATGTTCACGTGTCAGTCCAGGAACAGGTGACTTGGTCCTGATTGGCAGGGGTGCGGTTGGTGCACGTCCTGTCCTTGACGGCTCATGGCGTAGTTCATAGGCGTGCTTGAGTTCCTCTTGGAAACTTTCAGACTCCTTTTTGAAGTAGTCGAGCTGTCGTGTTAGGTGGCTAATCTCGCTTCTTGACTCAGCCAGATGAGCTTCAAGGGCTTTGATTCTGCTGTTTTTGTCTCTGAAGTCAGTCTTTGCCTTCTCTAGTAGCTTCTCTGCATACTGTAGCTTGTCTGCACGATCAGCCAAGTCCTCTTTGATTTGCTGCATTTCGTGGCTGGTAGCTGCTAGAGTCTCTTTTAGCCTGTTGATCTCCTCCTCAGCGCCTTGCTCCACCTCATCGGTCCCTTCCTGTCGTACCTGAGCTTCACGTTCCAGCTGCTCTATGCGTCGTTGTGCGCTTGTCAGCTCCTGCTGGCGTTGTGCGGCATGTTTGTCACTCAGTTTGAGGGTGGCGATGAGTGTGTGACTTAAGAAGCCGGTGATCTTGGCTAATTCTTTGTGACTGTAGTTTTGACTTGGGTCTTGTCTCATAATGCTTGTGATGTTGTCATCTAGTTGATCCTGTGTCTGATGTTGGAGTGCTTCCGCAGCTTTAGGGAGTATGCTGTCTGTTGTAACACTTAGCCACATTTCCAGTCCTTCCCAGTGACCGAAATTTTCTGTTTTGTGAGACATGTTCTGGGAGATCTTGGACCGAACTGACACAGACCTTGAATGGGAAACAAAGCAAAACACAAACAAAACAAACAGGGGTGTAAATGTGCACAGTGTAGTAGGGTTTGCGCGCGATACTAAAGCTTAAAAATACCCGCGGTGCCATTGCATTTTTTAAACGGTAGTATCGTTCATACCGTAATACCGTAATATATGTTGTATGCACGGCTGGTACACTATTTAAAATGCTGGCATGCATGTTCAAATGAACAGAAACATTGTTTGCCAAATGCCTTTTTGCTGTGCTCTGTGTAGTATGGTGTGTGTATACTTTATATCGTAATGTCTGAACGATCTGCCGCTGCTAGGATTTGCGGCTGCTCTCTCTCTATCTCTCTCTCTCGAAGAAAGAAAGAAGAAGAAGAAGAAGAAGAAGAAGAATGACAGACAAAAGACGCTCCGTACCTTATGCGGATGCGCGCTTAACTCGCTCGTCTCTCTCTTCCGGGTCCTAAACTCCCGCATTAACACTATCCTTGCCGGAGCAAAACAAATAACAGCAATTTCCCATTGATTATCAGGTCTGTGCGCTACAATATGGTGTTTCCTTTTGTGTTCAAATCTGAATCCGAATCGTTGGCTTGGGTGAATCACTGATTCACTAAACCATTCATAAAAACAGTCATTTGATTCGCTCCGGCAGTATTCAGCCGTTTTGAAGGAATCGTTTGAATGACTCAGTGATTCAATAACGAACTGCTGCCACCTGCTGGCCGTTTTTACCAGTTTATTTTCTAAAAGTAGGCATATACATTGTTTTCCAACATATTTCTACATTCAGAATTTTGTATTTAAAATACATTAATCCCATAAAATATTTTATTCAATTATAAATAATAAATACAGTCTAAATGTACAAATGCCACATCTAAATGTCACTTCATGCTGCTTCTGTGCAGTGCTAAGATGAGTTTTGTTTACATAATTTCAGGGAAAACAATAGCCAGTCATTAATTCACATTAATTAAGTATTCAGAGAAAAATATTGTCTGTTTTAATTTATTTATTTATTAATTTTTGATTCATTTTGTAGAATTTAATTTTAAACGGACAACACTGCATGGATGGGATCGTGATACTACTTGGTATCGTGATACTTCAGCTGGTATGATATCGTACGACATTTTTATGGTATCGTGACAACCCTACAGTGTAGTGTATGCTAGTGTTGAGTGTGGTTCTGTGTCTGTGGTCCTCTGGTGGGTGCTTCTAATTCGTAGTCTCTGCAGAGAAATTATTGGGCTCACGTAAGGGCAGCTCAGCTGGGAAACAGAGAAAGAAAAGCACACTAACAGAATGAGTAAACAGGGGTAATACTTGTGTGCTTCACCTTTTCTTGTACGAGAAAGCCTCCTTTCCCTTTTAGGAAGGAGATCAATCTAAATACGAAGGTGAAGGACAATAACACTTGTAACGTATATCGGCAGGAATTCAACTGTCTACACGTCAGCTAAAGAATCAGCGTCTCTCTAAAACCCCTCCCCCTTTGCATCAGCGCAAAAGCGCGCGATTTCGTCCGGTCACAGAACAAAGAGAAATGGCCACTAGAAGATTTCCAAGAGACACATTCATTTCATGATAATAATTCATCTACACAAGGAACATGTGGATATTAATTGTGGTACTCTTTCTCTCATATGCTTGTGGAATATGAATTATTTGGGAAAACGTGGGCTGATTTCTAATCATACTTTAAGCTGGAATGTTTAGGTTGTGTTTAGACTTTTATGAATGGTTGCAAAATTGTATGAATCAATAAGATAACGAATGTGATATTATAAATGTGTAAACCTGATAAGAGTTTTAATACATGGGTAAAAGTTATTTCTCATCACATGAAAAATGCCTTGCAAGAGCAGCCGTGCAGGCGGGGCTCCGCCCCGTACCGACGCTCTGATTGGACCAGCCGCCTTTGGGGATGTCCAAAAAACGGACTGTTTAAAACGACGCGCGAGCGGCGCGCCCTCTCTCTTCTCTTCTTCTCTTGCAACTCTCTGGTGCTCCTGAACTCGTAACTGCGCGCTCCAACGCGCGCAAGGCTGACCTGGAAGCCGGCCCGCTGGACTCTCACAACGAAACCAACCAAAGAAGTCCAAGACCGTGCCAAAGCCGTAACACCACAGAATAACGAGCTCAACAACTTCAGAGGAGAGGGGAGCTTTCCCGGTGACGTCACGCGACAGCGAAGCAAGCCAGCAGAGTTTCCAGAGCAACGCGTGGAGCTGAACACGTGACACCCGAAACAAAGAACTCACGCGGGAAACGAAAGCAACGCATCGAGCCTGCTTTAAACCAATCCAAGCAAGTACAAACTGAATTCCTAATCCTGACTAAACCGTTAAAATTCGATCTGAATGCAGTAACAAAACAGAGATTTGTTCGTGATCATTTTCTGGTTAAGTTAAGCTATGAAGTAGAAAGAATGGTATTCTTTCACACACAGTCACCCTCAAAACTCTCGTATGCCTATGTGTGTATGTCTATGGCTTTATCAGTTAATCCATTTATGTTAGAATAGCAATATCACGATAAACCTTTTCCATTTTATAAACAGTGTCTCTGAAATATGATTTAAGTATTTTCATCCTTTTTTGCCCAACGATAACGCAACCTAGCTCAAACTCGAGTAATTATTAATCTCGTTTATTGTTACCGGGGGCCACGGAATGGAAGCGAGATTGTAATTGAGAGTAACAGAATGTACCTTTTAGTGATTGCTGGACAAGCACTTAATAAGGTGTAAACTGTAGGTTAAATATTAATATGACTTTAATCAAGCCATATTAACTATTTAATAACTAATTCCCGGAGCTGAAACAATAGCTCTATATTAAACTGTATTTTATTACATAATGGTGGAGGATAAAAGCGGGCAATTAAGGACTAAGATCTGATAAATCAAACCAGAGACAATATAAATATTTCTGACTTTTATCCGGAAGAATTGAGTAAATATAGAGAAACAAACGGTTATTTGTGATATTGCATTCTTGTTTGTGAAACACAGTGAGTTTGAATGAAAGAGAGTTTAACTGTTAACTCGAGTTCGAGAAAATTAAACTGCAGTAAATAATAATAAAAGTCGCTCTAAGCGCATGAGAGGCGAACGAGCGTGTCCCTTGTTGCCCCTCTCTTAAGGCCTTCGGTAATGCTTTTGTTAGTGCGTGTTCCACTGCAAACCCAGCCACCTGACTCCCGCTGTAGAATATTTATTAGCTATTTAAGTAATTTCTCAGCCCATTTTGAGTTCACGAGTGAATTCAAACGCACGGCGCTCAAAGGAGTGGCCAGTCGTTTTTGAGAAAGGGAGAGATTGTGCAATCGATTGTTTGTGTTATGTGTGCTGTCTGAACAGACAAATATTCACATAATAGCCCGCTGAGGCTTTGTTGGTTTATAAGTAACCCGTAGATAAATTTATCTCGCCCTAAATGAGTGAGATTATATGTGCTATAGAAAATTCAAGTCTGAACAATGCTGCTTGTTTCTGAAGCGTGAAGCACATTTTCCCTTTTCCTATAGGCACTGAGTTGCCATAGCGACCAGTTTAGCCACGTGTAAAACTAATAGCATTAGCGCTAAGCTAACAAGGAGACTGTAGCATTGTAGCAAAAGCCATGCTGGTAGCATTACGGCTAGCGATTAGCACATAGCAGTTAAAGCTTGAATGCAGTGGGTGTGTGTGAAAAAGACACTCACGTTTTCCCTCTCTCTCATTTAAAAGACTAACGTACGTTTTAAGTTGGCTGTGTTAATGTTTCCCAATCATCAGTGTTAACAATTTCACAGGTTGGTTTAATATAACAGCTGATTAAAGTCTTTTTACCTTTTGTGGGACCAGCTTAATAAGTGGTGGGTTATTAGAAGATAATTCAGTATTACTTTGATAAATATGGTGAGGTTGATTTAGTTCAATTATAATGGCTTTTTATGATTTCATAACACATCAATGGATGAGCGCTATTGTTAGGAATTTTTAATTGTTAATTGAATGTCACAATTGATTACAAATTAATTTTGAATTAATTTAATTTAATAAAATTTTCAATTCCTGCTTCCAGCAACGACAGCATCCATTTATGAACCATAAACGCTCTTATAATTTGACCACTACAATAAAACCTTAAGTTATCTAGAGGGCCAGAAATTTTTAATTTCATTTACAAGTAGGATACCGATTAATTATTATTTTTATTTTTTTTGATGTTAAGGACAATGAGAGGAATGCTTAAGTTTGGAAATTATTTTAATTACTATTATGGGAATCCAAAACTAGTGATTTAGAAGCTGTAAATTAATTTAATAATTAATTACATTTAGTAATTAATTACACTTCCTGTCTACATTTTGCAACAATATTGGTTTGTCAACTCAATTGCAGATTGCATTTGTAAATTCTAATCCTAAGTGAATCCTATTAATTTTAATTATAACATCATAAATTTTAATTAGAAACCAAATTCTAATTTTTAATGCTAATTCCAAACTTAAATACAAGTCTGGCTCTATCTGTAGGCCACACTTCATTTCCTTAGGTGATCTGATTAACTCAAGTAAAATTAATAATAATTTAATTAAAATAATTTTATTAAATTAAAATTAGTCCTCTTTACTTAGGCCTGAGAGTGGATAGTGCTCCCCCTAGTGCTGGGTTGGAGAAGTGACAGTGACACCATACAGTCAAAGTCATTTCTCACCAATCTGGAGCATAAAACGTAACCTTAGCATAGCGACTCAACAGCACCACCTTGTGCCAACGTATTAGTTTTAAATCTTGGGAATAAATCTTAATTTCTCTTTTCTTTTCTCCCTGTTACTAACTTCTAATTTGACTTGTTTGCTTAAAGCTGACCAGGGGAAGATCACGAATAGAGCGAAATGTCACAATTGAACAGATATGTATGAAACTTGAGAACCACCTTCAAACTGTTTATCATTTACCCTCTATTGTGAAATCCTACCCCTCCCAGTTAAAGCAGGTGCAATGAGAAGATAGACATCGGCAACATTTTTAAACACGCGCGAAACACGCTGACCAGCGTTGCGGTGTAAAATCCTGCCATTAAGGGACAAGCACTGTCATTGCTGTTATTTTCCTCCATCAAGGAGAAAATTGAAATAGCAATAACAGTCTTATTACAAAAGAGAAAACTCGCCTACAATCCTCTGATTAGAAGCGTCCTTCTAAATCAGACTTAACAAAGCGAAGAGAGAATCTGCTATTAAAAGAGAGATCGGTCTAGTGTTATTGTCCCTGTGTACTCATTCTGTTAGTGTGCTTTTCTTTCTGTTTCCCAACAGTGCTGCCTCTACGTGGGCGCAATTTCTACGCAGAAGCTGCAAATTACACGCACCCCACCACAGAGGACCACAGAAACAGAATCACACTCAACACTAGCATACACTACACTGTGCACATTCACACCCCTGTTGTTTTGTTTGTGTTTTTGTTTTGCTTTGTTTCCCATCCAAGGTCTGTGTCAGTTCGATCCAAGATCCCATCACCACCAGAACATGTATCACCAGCCAGAACATGTCGGTCACTGGGAAGGACTGGAAATGTGGCTAAGTGCTACAACAAACAGCATCCTCCCTAAGCTGCTGAAGCACTCTCCAACATCAGACACAGGACCAACTAGATGACAACATCACAAGCATCATGAGACAAGACCCAAGTCAAAACTACAATCACAAAGAATTAGCCAAGATCACCTCAAGCTTAAGTCACACACTCATCGCCACCCTCAAACTGAGCGACAAGTACGCCGCACAACGCCAGCAGGAGCTGACAAGCGCACAACGACGCATAGAGCAGCTGGAACGTGAAGCTCAGGTACGACGGGAAGGGACCGATGAGGTGGAGCAGGGCGCCGATGAGGAGATCAACAGGCTAAAAGAAACTCTAGAAGCTACCAGACACGAAATGCAGCAACTCAAAGAGGACTTCGCTGATTGTGCAGACAAGCTACAGTATGCAGAGAAGCTACTAGAGAAGGCAAAGACTGACTTCAGGGACAAAAACCGCAGAATCAAGGCCCTCGAAGCTCATTTGGCTGAATCAAGAAACGAGATCAGCCGCCTAACACAACAGCTCGACTACGTCACAGAGGAGTCTGAAAGTTTCCAAGAGGAACTCAAGCACGCTTACGAACTACGCCAGGAGCCGTCAAGGACAGGACGTGCACCAACCGCACCCCTGCCAAGCAGGACCAAGTCACCTGTGCCTGGACTGACACGTGAACATAAGACAGAGGGGGTGATGTTAAAACAGTCACCAGCGCCGTCTGAAGAACTTTATATCACGACAGAACCAGAAGAATCTGCTGCAGCCAGCCGCAGATCGTCGCACAGCTTGGACCTAAAAGACCTTGACAAGCTCGCCCGAAACGTTAGCAAATTCAACCCCAGCGTGCCAAACAGCCAAACGGTCCAAGCGTATCTGCAAGATATTGATTTCCATCTGGAAATGCGACCTAACGTTACGGACAAAGATAAACTCTATTTACTCCGAACGACATCCAGCCCTGAAGTACGCAGCTTCCTGGACCGGCAGCCTGTTAACACAAAGACTGATTATCAACGGCTGCGAAAAGCCCTTATTAAAGAGTTCGCCGACCCTGAGTCCGATCAAGGCTTAGTGGCTGCCCTGGAGACGAGACAAGGACGTCACGACACTCCTCAAGCTTACTATAGTCGACTCAGACAAGCATATTTTGGAACTCGCAATGATTCTGACATGGAAGATGAACTGAACTTTAAAACTCTCTTCCTCAGGAATCTTCATCCTGGCATAAGCCACCATCTTGGCGTTCTCGCATGTCCACGAACGATGAACACTCAGCAGTTGCGAGACTTGGTGCAAAAGGCCTACTACAAACAAAAGATGGCCTCAGAAAAGAGCGCAAAAACCCCAGCAGTTCTTGATTTCAACACGCAACACCATGAACTGGCTCTAGAGGGCACCCAACGCCAAGACAGCGCTAAGCCACCACACAGAGAATGGAATGCACTCCCGTCCAACAGAGAACGAGACTCACATGCTGACACTCGACCTGAACAGAGGTATGACCGATGGGATGAACCGCGTGGACGTCAACGCTCACCTGGACGACACTGGGAGAAGTGGTCTCATGAGAATCAGTGGGAAAAGGAAGACGAACCAGAGTCAGCCTGACTAGCTGTCAGACGGAACGGCAGTGACAAGCTGAACAAATCAGCCCCAGAAAACAGCACCGCTTCACCTTGCTCTCAGAGAACAGTAAACACCCTAACTTCAGATGGACATGAAACCCCACCTGAAAACCCAGCAACAGAGTTAAACACTAACTCAACACCCAATACTCCAAATCACAGCAGCGTCCAACAAACACCTGCTGATGAAACTCCAAGTTCCTGAAAGTGCTGTCTCAGTCACCTGCCATTCCTCCGGAGAACACCAGATCAGGTCTGACATCCAAACGTTTCCTCCCAAACTCCAGCCCCTCAAATGACCAAAACGATGCCCTCACCACAGCAGGTGCATCACATGAAGAGTCCTGGACCTTTCATGCCCTCCCACCCAACCCTACAGTGGCAGCAGTAACCCGCCGCCAGCACGCCACTGGCGAGCACACCCCTGCCCTCCTGCATTACCATACCACCTCAGTTCGCTGCTGACGATCTCCTCACCCTCACATGCGGATTCGTCACTACGAACCTTGACAGCTCATATGTCAAAACCCATTTGAACATTCCATTTCCTATATGGACCTGAACACATCCTCCGAGCTCCGCAAGCTCCACTCTGTCGACAACATGCTGCATCTGCAAGACGGTGTCCACACGTATGTCCCTGAGCCACTCACTGCGCCACAGCTCGTAGTACCTCACGGCCAGAGGGGGAGTACGCTGACACACGCACACGATGCACCATGATGGGTTGCCAGTGCCAACCGGCAAATCCAAACCACCGACAGGAAAAGGGGGAAGATCCGACCCACTGACACAGACCGACAACCATATGCACCACACAAGCATAACTATTGTCATTTTAGGAAAACATATAGCAACCATGCTTAGACACAACCCATATTCTCTCCTCCGCAGCACTGCTAGGACCAATCTAGTAGAGAGGAGTTACTCTCAATTTTTTTTTTCATTATTATATAATTTTTTTTTTATTAATTTTTTTTTTTAATTTTTTTTAGTTTAAAACTTTTTTTTTTTTTTTTTTATTTACTTTATCGTTTGGGTTCTTTATCGCGTGTCTCACTTTGTGTTTCCTTTCCTCTCTTTCACTTTGAACCCCTTAACCAAACCTTGAATCCAGGTCCTGAAATTGAGATCGACTTCCGTCAGTAAAGTCGTTGTAATTCGCTGTGAGAACCGCTGTCGACCGATCGAGGCCACCCGCCAAAATCATGAACGACATGATACACGATGTAAGTTTCTTGATTGACAACGTAGCCATGAATAGGATTCTGTGCTACACGATACCTCTTAGCCTTGTTCAAACGTTGTAACTTCGGCCACTGCGGGCCCCGCTAGTCTCATCCAAACCCATCTCGCCCCTTTCCCGGTAGCGCTATTCCCATATACGCAAACCCGGAAACAGGTGATTTAGTTGTCTTTTCAGTTTGCCCATTATCGACGTTAATAATGTTTACCGGCTCAAAGACGTTGTGAATGTGGGATTACGGCAAGGGAAAACCTATGTAAAAATCCAAACTCCTAAAGTCGCTGCGTATTACGAGAACAACGAACAGTTGTATCTGGCCCCAAACTCAAAGATGGGCACGCTCACTTAGGACATTCACTCCCCCTACCCGAGTAAACTCTGCGTACGCGATAATACCAAGGGCATCTGCGGTTTAGAATCCATTAAACCCGACACTAGCTGCCCCGCCGAAGCAACACCACGTTCTCAAGTTGAGGTAACGCAAGCCGAAATCATCAGAAACCGATGGCTGGTCAACACCCCAGCACGAACAGCTACCCTCACAGGCGATTAACACGACACCGCTACGCGCATTAATTTGCCCAACCAAACGTTATGGATCACTGTCCCGAAGGGCGAGATCCTCCATATTGACGAGTTAGCATTGTATCACCTCACCGACGACGAATATCAGGTTGAAAACGAAATCTCTTATTGAATTGACACCGGCTGACAGCGCTAGAAGCTATCGCTCGCCTTCCGCCTGCCGGCGCGCCAATTATTCGGTCCTGGTCTGCCGCTGACACGGCGCTTTGTATCTCTACTATCGTAGGATATGTTATGAATTTGACACTGGCCTTCCTCCTACACAAGCGAGTGAACGTCGTTCAAGAGTCTCTCAACAAATGCACGTCAGGCGTCCCTCGCCTCTTTCGACGTGGTAATTCCGACCTAGAATCCGAACCCGAGAATTCGACCAACCTGACTGAGATCATGCCTATGCCGCCTCGTCGAGCCCCTGACAATTAAAACAGTCAAAAATGACCCAATTGTCCATAATGATAAACAATGCATCCCTATGTCTTCTCAAGTTTCTAACCTGTTCCTTCCCAAATTACCTTGCACCAGGCTTTAGTCAGTGATAGGAATGATGTTTGTGTCTTGTATGTGCCTGTTCTTCCTGCCTCTTGTTCCAGGGCCTTGACGAGGTTCCATCAGGGAACATCACCAAGCCCGAGGGGGATATGTAACGTATATCGGCAGGAATTCAACTGTCTACACGTCAGCTAAAGAATCAGCGTCTCTCTAAAACCCCTCCCCCTTTTGCATCAGCGCAAAAGCGCGCGATTTCGTCCGGTCACAGAACAAAGAGAAATGGCCACTAGAAGATTTCCAAGAGACACATTCATTTCATGATAATAATTCATCTACACAAGGAACATGTGGATATTAATTGTGGTACTCTTTCTCTCATATGCTTGTGGAATATGAATTATTTGGGAAAACGTGGGCTGATTTCTAATCATACTTTAAGCTGGAATGTTTAGGTTGTGTTTAGACTTTTATGAATGGTTGCAAAATTATATGAATCAATAAGATAACGAATGTGATATTATAATGTGTAAACCTGATAAGAGTTTTAATACATGGGTAAAAGTTATTTCTCACCGCATGAAAAATGCCTTGCAAGAGCAGCCGTGCAGGCGGGGCTTCGCCCCATACCGACACTCTGATTGGACCAGCCACCTTTGGGGATGTCCAAAAAAACGGACTGTTTAAAACGACGCGCGAGCGACGCGCCCTCTCTCTTCTCTTCTTCTCTTGCAACTCTCTGGTGCTCCTGAACTCGTAACGGCGCGCTCCAACGCGCGCAAGGCTGACCTGGAAGCCGGCCCGCTGGACTCTCACAACGAAACCAACCAAAGAAGTCCAAGACCGTGCCAAAGCCGTAACACCACAGAATAACGAGCTCAACAACTTCAGAGGAGAGGGGAGCTTTCCCGGTGACGTCACGCGACAGCGAAGCAAGCCAGCAGAGTTTCCAGAGCAACGCGTGGAGCTGAACACGTGACACCCGAAACAAAGAACTCACGCGGGAAACGAAACCAACGCATCGAGCCTGCTTTAAACCAATCCAAGCAAGTACAAACTGAATTCCTAATCCTGACTAAACCGTTAAAATTCGATCTGAATGCAGTAACAAAACAGAGATTTGTTCGTGATCATTTTCTGGTTAAGTTAAGCTATGAAGTAGAAAGAATGGTATTCTTTCACACACAGTCACCCTCAAAACTCTCGTATGCCTATGTGTGTATGTCTATGGCTTTATCAGTTAATCCATTTATGTTAGAATAGCAATATCACGAATAAACCTTTTCCATTTTATAAACAAGTGTCTCTGAAATATGATTTTAAGTATTTTCATCCTTATTTTGCCCAACGATAACGCAACCTAGCTCAAACTCGAGTAATTATTAATCTCGTTTATTGTTACCGGGGGCCACGGAATGGAAGCGAGATTGTAATTGAGAGTAACAGAATGTACCTTTTAGTGATTGCTGGACAAGCACTTAATAAGGTGTACAGGTTAAAATATTAATATGACTTTAATCAAGCCATATTAACTATTTAATAACTAATTCCCGGAGCTGAAACAATAGCTCTATATTAAACTGTATTTTATTACACACTAAACAGATCTCTCTTTTAATAGCAGATTTTCTTCTTTTCGCTTTGTTAAGTCTTATTTAGAAGGATGCTTCTAATCAGAGGATTGTAGGCGAAATTTTCTCTTTTGTAATAGGACTGATTGCTATCTGAATTTTTCTCCTTGGAGGAAAACAATAGCAAATGACAGTACTGGTCCCTTGATGGCAATTTTACACCGCAACGCTGGTTAACGTCTCCCCGCAGGGTGCAAGGATGCAGGGTTGTATTAGGCTGACTATACTGCCGGAGTCTAGTACGGTGGGGAATGGGCAGCCGTTGATCTTGACCTCTGCTCCCGGAGCTCCCATGGATAGGTCACAGTGCACGATACAACCTGCCAACCATGTCCGTCCCGGAGATGTCAGACCCTCCGTTGGCATGGGCTCGTCCCTCGGTGTGGGAGCCGCCGGTCGCTCTACTGGTCGCCGGGTGCCCTCTGGTGCGCGTTGCTCTGGGGAAACAGCGGTGCTCGCTCCCCAGCATCCCGGTATTGGGCAGCATCCGCCAGCTCCACAGCCTCGACGAGTTCAGCAACAGTGGGCGAAGTTCCGCATCCCGACCGCTTGGCGGTGGGTCCTTAGGAGAGCACGGAGGAGTCGGTCGATGACGACGCGCTCCGCTACCCGGGCCGCTGTGGGCTCGCCGTCCAAAAGCCAATGTTGAGCGAGACAGGATAATTTGGTGGCTTGGGCTCGGGCTGGGAGGCAGGGTTTGTACTCCCAGTCATGGAAGTACTGGGCCGCACAGACCAGAGAAAGCCCCAGGCGGGCCAGGATTTCCTTCTTGAGCTCACTATAGGTGTCTGACACCGCAGATGGCAGGGCAAAGTAGGCTCGTTGAGCTTCCCCAGTGAGTAGGGGCGCCAGCAATCGCGCCCAGTCTTAACTCTCCCAGCCCTCGCGAACTGCCGTGTTCTCAAACATCTGTAGAAATGTATCGACATCATCGTGGGCTGTCATCTTTGGCAGTATTTGCGTCACTTGGGCCCGGGGTCCGGGAGCGAAACCCGTCGTGTACTTGCGCAGCGTGTCGAGATCCTGCTCGGTCTGCCCCTGTCGGGCCGCAAGGTGCTCCGTAATTTGCTGCTGGCAGATGCTGATCTCTGTAAGCCGCTGAGGAATTTCATCCATGTCGGGGAGGAGCAGCCGCCTGGCAGAGGGGAGACAGAGAAACAAACAAACTGAGGAGATTCAGGAAGATCGCTTGTCGGTGTTCCTCCCACTAGCATGCCCGCAATCTCCACCAGTGTGGCGGGAAGAACAAGTCCGGGGAGTGATTCGTTCTCAGTCGCGCAAGCGCACCATATCCTATAGGTTCTGTACTGGAATTAGTTAATCTGTTTCGAGTTTTTGGGTTTGAGTCGTTCGTTCATCACATGACTAATGCTGTATGAGCCGGAAAGAGAATTGATTAGTTAATCTGTCAAGTCTTTGGGTTTGAGTCGTTCGTTCATCTGGTGACAGCCCCATAAGATAAATCTAAAAAAACGAAACCATTTTTTCTTTTTATTTATTTTACAATTAACAAAAGCAAAAAAGACATCTAACAAGCTTAATCTATTATTTGTCTTTATTATATCATAAAAAAACTTGCTACGTGTACTAAGCTAACTGAGACCTGTTATAGCACTTGCATATCTCTTTTGTTGATTTTGATTGCTTCCATTGCCCTCATCTGTATTCGCTTTGGATAAAAGCATCTGCTAAATAACTAAAGGTACATGTAATATATACTCATAACTAGATAATTAAATTAACTCGTTAAATGTGCAAATTGTCATCAGTCAAATGAAACAGAGCTTGTGTGAAAGGCAACATCTCCTTCTTCTTCTTCTTAAAATGTATTGGTGGTTGACAAACAACAAAATAGTGTATTTCCGCCACCAACTGGTATGGAGTGTGGATCAAAATGACTTACTTTTTTATACTCTCTCCCACAAATTTGTTATTTTAAGGTACTGAAAAATAAAACTATAGCATTCATTTCTCGAGTCATTTTGTAATATATCTCTAAGTTTAAATGGCATTTTTATTTTTTTCTAAATTTTTCATTAGAATCCTTCTTTCAGTTTCGTATTTCTGACAGTACAAAATAACATGTTCCACTGATTCTTCTTGCCCACAAAATTTCACACCTTCCCGTATCATGTTTACCCATTTTATAAAGTGTACTATTTATCTTGTGTGTCCAAATCTCATCCTTGATATTACTATTTCATCTTTTCTGTTTTCCCTGCACTTCATCATCTCCTCCACTTTCCTTTGAATTCTGTAAAACCATCGACCTTTTTTTCCTTATCCCATTGTTTTTGCCACCTTTCCTTCAGCCTTTTCTTAATAATGCTCTTGATTTCACTCTTACTTAGATTAACAATTACGTTAATGTCGTTGTTCTTTACTGCTGCTTTTCCTTCTTTATCTGCAGTTTCATTTCCTTGGATACCAATATGTGCAGGCACCCATAAAAATACCACTGTAATACCCATCATTTGAATTCTGTATAACGTTTGCATTATTTCCATTACAATGTCTGGTCTACTTTCGAGTGACTGTATAGTAAAACTAGCAATGATGCACATGAATCTGAACAAATAACTGATTTCAAAGGTCTTATCTCTTCTATCCACTGTATTGCTAATAATAGTGCAATCATTTTCCCTGTATAAAAAGATAACTCATCACTGATCCTTTTCCTTACCGATACGTGAAATTCTGGAACAGTAAACGCTACTCCTAACTTATTGTCAAAACTCTTTGATGCATCTGTGTAGATCTGAGCTGTAGTACTCATTAATCATACCTGCCAACTTTTCACAATACCTTGGAGTGAGATTTTGTCAGGGGTGATCAAAATTATGCCGCACATGCAGCCTCACAAGTTGGTGGCTCAGATATCAGAGAATTTGAATTAATTTGCTGTTGTACCCTGCATTCTGGTGGTTTGTGGGGAGGCCCAAAGCCGTTGATAGGGGCAGCCTACTGGAGATGGACAATATTGGTTACATTCTGTGAAGCAGACATAGCTGAAGGTCCACCCCCAGGAAATTTTGGATTAAGTAGATGTGCACTTCCTGCATTCTAGATGGATTTTTGGGTGGTCTGATAAAGATGTGCATAATGTTCGGCGTACTGACTTGTAGGGCCTTCTAGACTTGAGCTGAAAATTCAACCAGAAAACTATTGTTGTGCATAAATGACTGCCTATGTGTAACGGATGTAGCTATGCCAGTAAGGGCTGTGTGTAAAAACCTATGTTGTGAATAATTGTATTCTTAAGGGCACTTGATGATTAATGTTCAGCCAAAAACGACACAAGATTAGTTAGGGAGGGACATTATTCTTCATTCAAAGCCTCCCACCACATGGTCCATCAGAAAAAAATAAAGTGCAACAATTAAAGTGCTTAAACAGTACCTTTTTCAAGCAATAAAACAGATGAATGCATTTACAAAAAAAAAAAAAAATGAGGCATAATCAGTATCAGATGCAGATCAGAACCTGGGTAAAGTCCTTGTCTATAATCTGTGGGCATGGTTAAACTGGCCTGTGGCCTTCTTGGAGGCCTTGATGATATCTAAGGGGGGCTCCCATTTGAAGCAGGGCTCCAGATTGGCCATCTTTATGGTCATTATTGATGACAGGGTGCCATCCAATTCTAGGCTGTTTCTTCTCTTGGTTTTGTTCAGTCCCACAACAGAAAACACCCTCTCAGCATCTGCGTTTGCATGGGGCAACACCAGCACCAGGTTGGTGACGGCAGCAAGCCTCTCGAATTCTTTGGCTCCTGCCACCTATGGAAAATGCACCAAGAACACAATGGAAAAACATACCTGGATTTTTTATTGATTACTACTGTAAGTATACTGTAGGTTGATCCATCTGTCTTTTCTCACTTGGCTGGTTGTTTAAATAAAATAAATGGTTTCGCTTTTGTCCTGGCAAAGGTCTCTTACGGGACATCTTTGAAACCTTAAATAATTTATGGTCATGTTGGTTTAATAACTCTACTCTCAGTTACAAAAACATGCCTACTTCTATTGCACAAATGTCCTGTATTTATGTTAAATTCTTTGGAATACATCTTAACCTTTCGAAGTGCTGTTTTAGTCCTACAGAAAAAAAGTCTTCATCCACAGTGAGTCCTTTTCTTTGGCCTGTAATAAAATGGATAAATGCCATGTAAGG